>JAXQQM020073856.1:0-118575 GCA_034641835.2 Pinus albicaulis
CAGATAAAGAAATGAAATTTACTACAGCTTTTTGGAGGAGTTTGTTTGGAGACATGGGTACTAAATTGAATTTTAGTACTGCCTACCATCCCCAAACGGATGGTCAAACTGAAAGAACAAACCTTATTCTAGAGGATATGTTAAGGATGTATGTTATGGATATGCCAACCAAGTGGGAAGATTATTTACACTTAGCAGAATTTGCCTACAACAATAGTTACCAAGCTTCCATCAAGATGAGCCCATTTGAAGCACTTTATGGCAGAAAGTTCCATACCCCCCTAAGTTGGATTCAACCTGAAGATAAACTGATACTTGGACTAGAAGCTATACAAGAAATGGAAAAAGTTGTGAAACAGATTCATAAAAATATCAAAACAGCTCAGGACAGACAGAAAATTTATGCACACAAAAAGAGAATTCACAAGGAATTCAATGTGGGTGATCATGTATATCTGAGTATTAAGCCTAAGAAGAGTACTTTGCACACCGGAAGCTTTGCAAAATTAGCTCCACGATAATGTGGATCTTTTGAAGTGTTGGAAAAAGTGGGACCAGTTGCCTATAGATTGGTCTTACCCATTCATATTAAGGTTCATGATGTGTTTCATGTCTCTTTATTAAAAAAATATGTACATGATTATGCTCACGTTATTGATTGAAATGTGATTCAGGTGGAACTATAAGGGGAATTCCTTCCAGAGCCACTTCAAATCTTGGAGCGAGAAGAAATTGAACTTCAGAACCCGATCGTAGCCAAGGTAAAATTGCAGAGGAGGCACTTTATACCCGAACATGCTACTTGGGAGCGAGAGGCTGATATGATGGAAAAATATCCATCACTTTTTACAAAGTGAATTAGTTAATTTTTTTGTCAATACCGAGGGCGGTGTTTTTTTTAAAGGGGGAATATGTAATACCCCAAGTTTCTATGCTTTTAATTGACAATTGAACAAGTCCAAAGGGGAAGTAGACCCCAATGGAGAACTAGTTTGTGGATTTATTTTATTTTTAATTAATAAAAATAAAATGGAAAATTATGTGTGCATTGACTAGATTGATAATTGAGATCTGAAACCTAAATCCATGAGGATGTGGATAAGGTGATCAGACTTTCCCACACCTTCCAGAAATCCTTGGAAGGAATAAAACAAGTTACTAAAAAAAATTAGATTTGGAGATAAACATCTAATTTCCCCAATAAAGAGGAGAGTGTTGGGAAGAGGTGGAAAAAGCTGGAAAAGTGGAAAATACATATTTAAAGTACCTTTGTGGAAGAAACAAAGGGAAATCCTAGGCAAAACAGGAAGAAAGCATCCTGAAATTAAAAGACGCAGTAATTGGAAACAGGCTTGGAAAAGAAAAGCTTAAATAAGTTGCTCTAGGATAGACAAAGGGTTGTCTATCACTAGGAGCTAAGGTCTCAGTTCCGGGGTGAGTTACGGAGAGAGAAATATACGGTTGGGTGGAAACTAGTCAGAGCAATTGGCATGCACAACTAACTAGAATTTGACTATTTGATTAATCTGGCCGGTCCATTAACTGGTACCTAATTAGGAAATGATTAAGATACATGTGAAATTTCTGAAGTTAACTTGTATATTTTACATATTTTCATTAACAGTGAGTGCAATGATCTAGAATATGCCCATACATTTAACAAATTTTATTTCAGCAGTAATATTGAAATCTGTATAGTTGTATGGACAAAGTCTAGTTAGCTCCAACTCCCAGAATGTCTAAATCTGGTGACAGATTTAAATCTGGGGTTAGGACTCTAACCAAAAATCTTTCTATTCAATTTAAGTAATTAAACTGTTATTATTATTGGACTAGAATATCAAAAATAAAACATCATTAGATATATTTTAAATTCAAGTTTGAAGTATAATATTCTAAACAGTGAGAAATAACTACATAGATGCATGTACAGGAGTTATTATACTTCCAGAAAACTTTATGTTATGGTATGAAATAAATAAATTCTATAGCGTAGATTTATAGCTACTGCACACACACACACACACATATATCCTAATCATTTACCAATTATTCAAAATTGAATATAACAGAAATGACCTAATTATTAAAAGAGATTTCAAGTAGACTTCATAATTTTATATTCTTCATAGGAATATCTAATATGTTTATGGGCATAGTATATTAAATTAACTATGAGAAAATTTAAGACATAAAATATGTGTCTAATATGAGACAGGAAAAAATTACACATTTCAGTACTAGAGTATGGTAATAGTAATAAATGAAATTATTGTTATCCTAGATATGCATGTAGGGTTATATCATAACCAAGTAACTATTCAATGGAATTAAATGATATTAAACTATCATGATTATCTGCAACAAAAATGAAACATTTATGTTGAAAGGAGATATCCATATATTCATACTGAAATTAACCATATATATATATGGTATATTATTGCATCATAAAGTTAACTTCTGAAACTGTAGTGATAGAGTAGACTCATAAGAACAAAGGATAGTTACAATAATTTTGAGTAGTAGGAAATTATAGAAAAAAATAATACAGTCCAGGTTTTGGGTAATAAACCCAACATGTTTAATTATATTACAAGAAGAATAACTATAGGCACATTGCCTAGAAAAATCTAGAGTCACTGCAAAACATGATGATATATCTCTGGCAAAATGACAAGATATCCAACGTAGCAGAGTAACTCAAATATATCAATACCGATCTATGTAAAAACCGAAACTCAGGGTCAAGATAGGAGGTTGTATGAGTTACAATACCTCTCTCCAAAATGTAAAAAATCCGCAGTGGAAACGCACCTGCCCAATAATTTTAATTAGAAACAGTGGAATAAAATAAACTTATAAAAAGTAACAATTAGAAGAAATCGAGTTACAAGGGTTAAAAGATATGCCTGAAATAGGTTCAGTCTTCATGACAAACCACACCTACAACCACAATAATTGAATTTAAATGTGAATTGTAGTATTATGGTGCAAACGAAATTACAAGTGAAGGGATGAATCATATAAAGAACCCTCGCTATGTAAAAGTTAAAATACTACAACCTACTTGTGGAAAAACTCCAGGGGTGAAACGAAATCCATGAGACCGTAGCAAGAAATTTGTAACATCCTTCTGGAAACCTCAAAGGGAAGCAAAAAAATTTCAAGGAAAGTTTGAATGGAACTGATCCATCTATGTTGAGCTATCCCTCACCCCAGGCATAACATAGCGGAATTAAAACACTGAGGAAAGCATTGAAATAAGAAAGACATGTATACAAATTTCAACAGTGAAAATCCTGAATAAACTAAACTAACTATAAACTCGGTACTCACAACTGTGATTCGATAAATCGAAATAACAGAGACGAAGTATACTCCAAAAAGGGGGGAAAATCCAAAAGTCCTACAAGTATAAAAAATATGTATAGAGACTGCACCCTTTGTACAAGCGAAGTATCTAAAGGAATAGAGTAAATGAAAAATTTCACAATGATTTCATAGCAAAATATTAAAATAGTAGTCTGCGAAAATTATCTAGCTCTTTCAAGAATTACCACTAAAACCACAGAAACATAACGACTTTAGTCTACTGTCATTCACGGTGGGTTAGGAAAGTATGGGGTGACAATAAGCATTAATTGAACCAGAATCCATTACAGGAGTGAAAAGAATTAAATTACCTTAGTATTGTGAGTGAATTTGTGTGGAGAGGGTGCGATGTTCTTCTTGGTTTCCCTCCGGATGAGCGAGAGAGAAGACGTAGATAATCACTCTGATGATAAGCAAAAACGAGAAGTCCAAATGAAGTTGAATGGCTGGAAAAGTAATTGATATACAACACAAATAAACCCTAATTGACATAGGATCCACACCATCCACGCGTTAAGCGATGGAATGAGGTACGCTGGTCAATAAGAGGGGTATCATGAAATTGAATTTAGATCACATCAATAGCTATATAAAATCCTGAGGGGAGAATTAAAAATCCACACATTAAAGGACGGGTACAATTATGACATGGGTTACGACGGAAAATTTTAAAGAATTGTATAGCACCCAGTTCATAATATTTAGATATAAAATTCCATGAATTCCATTGAGTACGACATAGTACAAAAATAGTGTATGTCGACTTTAAAACTACCATTAACATCCTCGAACTCATTGACAACATAAAGGATGACAGTCTATTGATAGGGTGATTTCCAACGTTTTACGTAAGGTAAGTTATCATGGAGTATAGTGATAACCTAAGTACTATATGTTAAAAGACTATAGTTAGGATAATTTTTATTAGAGTCACCATAGATTAGATTCGAAAGATGAAATCAACTTGTTGTGACATAAAAAGAGGTAGGTAGATAGGAAAGTAGAGCATAAAGGATATAATATAATTATATAGTACATAGATGTAGGGGTTAACCTATTTAAGACTATATAGTTTCCTTGATTTCATGAATTCAAGGTAATTTCTAAATAAATGAATAAGGGAGTTAGTCATCAAGTAAGCATATGTAGTGAAGGTGTATAGATACAATAAATGAAGAGGATTTATTTATATCTATAGAGACACTCTCATACTAAAAATATGCTTGTAAACAATAATAAGAAGTTACATCTGCATAATCATACTAATGGCATCAAAAACCTTGGCAAGGTGGAACCATTCAATTTCCTCAGTCCTAAGTGAACTTAGGATTAAATTTAAATTAGATAAATTCACAAGTTGTGTATATGAAGGAATTGTGCAAATAGGAAATTATGATGAAAATAAATTATACAAATATCCTCACTGTTGGATGAATTATGAAACATATACATGACAAAGTAAGAATGTAACCAATAGTTTGTCAACATGTGATGACAGGAAAAAATAAATAAATAAATAAATTGTGAAGAAAGATTCATTACATAAGGAAGGAACAATGGCTAAGCGAAGTGTCACAAAAGTGTCGAATGAAAACATGGTAATATGGAAGAATGACGATGTGGTGTATGAAGATGGAATAAATCTTAGTGAAGCTTTAGAAAATTTGTATGGATCTTCCATCCTCTACACAAGACAACAAGGAGACTAGTAAATGTAATAGCATGGTATCAAAGCTCGAACAATATGTGCCCCATTTCATGAGGAAACTAGGTGTGCGATAGAGGAAAATGGACATGGAGGGGATTGGGGGAAGGTGTTGGGATGCTAATATGTTATTATTATTATCACTTTTTAACACCTATTTCATCCATTTCTACTCTTCTTTATCATGTAATTTATCATAATTTATCATATAATTCCATCTTATGACTATTTATGCTCTTATGGATAAATATTATTTCCTCTCCTTTATTTTTAATAAATTGATGATTATGCATGATTTTACCAATTATGGTTTATTAATAAATTTTTTGTAACATCACTCACCATTTTAGCCTCCAAGATATTTTCCAGATTTCAGAGTTGATCTCCAACCCATCATTAAATATGCCAACTCAGAAATTCGCTGGAATAAGAAGTGACAGTTTTTCATTGGACATATTGTGCAAATGGAGAATAATCTGGAAAATCCGAAACATGGGTTTTGTCCAGAACGAACTGAATTAACTTTATCAAGGAACAGTTTGCCCAAATTTGGCCTGTATTGAGAGAAAATAAAGGTTCACTAAGGAATATTTTCCTAGATTCGTTGTTGCGACCGTTTTCCAAATTCTTCCAGTTGCAATACCAAATTCGACCTGTTCCTGTTAAATGATTGATGGAAATATGTTTTCTTGCTGATCAAGTTGTTGGGAAAAATCCAATTTTTTTATGATGGATCACATTTACTATTTACTTTCTCCTCTTTCTAGTTATAAAAGGAGACATTTGTAAAAGCAAGGGAATCGTTGTTGCTTTTCGAATTGTAAACTTAATCACAAACTGCTTTGTTGAAAAACACGATTACATTGTAATGCTGCTCCAGTTTAATGATTAATTTAAGTTGTTGTTTCCATTCACATCATCTAAAGTAGCTTGAGCGGTACCTGCTGGTGGTTAAGGGCCCGACCCCTGGCAACGTGAACTACTCCTCTGTGTTATATTTCTGATTCTTGCAGAGTGTGATCGATTTGATAAATGCCTGTTACTGTGAGGTCATTTCATTAATTGTTTATCATATTACTGTATTTATGTATTACGCGTTATGTTTATGAGTTATTTCATTATCGTGTGATCTGAATCTTATTTGTTACAGCGTGGGTTATTTGAAACAGCATATTGCATTACTTAGATCATCCATAAGAGTCTAATTATTGTTATTGGATTCTCGGAAGTGATATTGGTTTTGTCTTAATTGCTTCATAGTCTCATGTTTTATAGTTTACTATCTCAACATTTTATGAAATCGTTTTATTGCATAAGCTGTGATTGAACCGCGTTGTCGTTCCCTTCCACCATAATGAGATTATTATCCTTTGCAGCTTATATTTTTATGCTATTCATTTCAAGTATAAAGCTTCGCTATTCATTTCAGATTTTTCTATTCATTTCTATTAAATAGCTTTGTTTTTCATTACTACTAAATAAGCTTCGTTGTTCATCTCTTTCCTGCAAGTATTTGGTTTTTCTTTAGAATATTATTGCAGTGAGCGTGTTTATTCCATTTCCATTAGCAGCATTATTAATTTAATTCAGTTATCATTTCCAATTAGTTGTTTTGGTGTGGACTGCAAGATCAAAAACTGTAAAGAACATTGGCTATTGTTGTCAAAGCTCTCAGATTGAGGATCTTATTTATGCTTAATTAGTTTACATCAGTTAAAAGAGGAATGAGTTATTGCTACTGTATCCTCGACTGATAATTGCTGTTACTTTGCTGAATAAATGATTTATTTTTATAGCATTGAGTTTCCTTTAGTTGCAAGTGGGATTTATTAAAAGCATTCGTTTATTCTTGTATTTGAAAGATCTATACTACATTTTAAGAAACATTACTCTATGGGATTATAGCATGCACATATTATGTACACTCTTGAAATAAGAGGACTTTCCCGGGTTGATAATTAACATGGGATAAATAGGAGTTTTAAAAGGCACCTTTTAGCACCCAAAATTTTGGCGTCATTGTCGAGGAGAGTGTTTCTATTTCACAGAGAGTGATGTATGTTTGATGCTTGTCTACTGTGAAAGAATTGGGTATTAAAAACGGAAGGTAAGAACCTGTGTAACGAGCAAGTAAAATTCTTGCTCCTCCACCCGCTTTTCAGCAGAATTGAGAGGAATTTAAGGTAGAAATGAACATTTGTATTTTAGAGGTAGAATTTTTGAAAAAATCTTTTAATTCCACTCGAGTGGTGATGTAAGCACCACCCATTTCACTAACCAATTGACAGGAAAATTGGAAGGATGATCCTTAAAGAAACATTTGAAGAACATCTTATATTATGGTAAGAAATGGCTCACATTGCAACTTTTGAATTCTCTATCAAAGATCTAGGAGGAGTGACACAAATGCACGTAATTCCCCCGTTGTCTCTACCAAATTTTCATGGTTTGACAAATGAAGATCCAAATACATTCTTATTTGACTTTGAATTATTTTGTAGAGGATATGATTATTGTACTAATGATCAAAGGTTGAAAGTGTTTTCTCTTACTCTAAAAGGAGCAACTCTCTGATGTTTCATGAGCCTAGGTGGGAACTGCATCCAAACATGGGAGGACATGAAGAAAATATTCTTGAAGAAGTACCAAGACTACTGCAAATCCAATGAAAATATTTTCAGTATGATACAAGGGGAAGATGAAAG
The DNA here is from genome assembly GCA_034641835.2 of Pinus albicaulis. Taxonomy (NCBI): domain Eukaryota; kingdom Viridiplantae; phylum Streptophyta; class Pinopsida; order Pinales; family Pinaceae; genus Pinus; species Pinus albicaulis. Next base: position 7,786 of record JAXQQM020073856.1, read on the forward strand.
CTTGGAGGAGTATGTAGAGTGATTTCAATATAACCTTCAAAAATCAAAGCATAAGCATTTAGAAAAAGAAATCTTGAAAACACTCATTCTTAAAGGAATCAAAGATGAATTTTTAGAACTCTTAAATCTGATAGGAAAAGGTGATGTTTTTCAGTTATCATATGATGATGTTTGTGAATTGTGCATAAGGTATTCAAGAGGAATTTCCAAGGCTGGTAAGAATTCTAGAGAAGTTTCTTCTTTCTTTTCCAAATTTACTACAAGAACAAGAGACATAAGAGCTGAAATCAATGTTTTAGTTGAAAATTTTAAATATGATTTCATTAGCTTGATAAAATTCACAATTGAATGTTTTGCAGGTTCAGAAAAATCAAGAATTTGATGAAGTGTTCTGCCCTCATTACCGAAAGGAGCATCCCATAGATAGTTGTTCTTCCTTATCTAGGATGGAAGTAGAATATCAAAGAGATGGGGAAGTTGCAACAATGTCAAAACAATGGAAATCATGGCCTACAGGTATGGTTCAAAACACTTCCTCTCCATTATCTTACTTGCATAATTCATTATGGAATACTCATATGTTAGGACAGTCATGCCAATCTCAATATAACCACCACCAATCTTGTCTACAAGTTTGGCATGGTTCATCTTATGATTGCATGACTACTCTCCCTCATATTGTAGCACAAACACATCTTCCAACTCTTCTACAACATCTTTCTTGCCTATCAAAATCATCCAATCAACCCAATCAACTACATCATCAAAATTCTCCATTCCCTACACAATTTCCTGCTCAACTCATTCCACACCCTCACCATAATAAACTAGTACAACATGCTTACAATGTTGAACTATAATATTTACCCACCCATTATATCTCACATGCACCATTGGAGAAAACTTATACTGAGATTCAGAATGTATCAAATCCAAAAATTGTAGAGGTTATGAAAGGAAATGAGGTTTCTTCTAGCCTGCATCAACAAGCCGTTTTAAACACTCAAAAACTTTATGATATGACGAATATGGGAAATCAAGAAAGTAAGGGATAAATTGAAGATTGGTTCCACTCCATTTTTTTGTAGCATTACTCCATACTTCAACAATTTTTGGCACCATCTTTTCAAGGGAAGTTGGCTTCTCATACCCTACTGTTTATTAACATGCATTTCTCAAATTTGGCTATATACATAATAGAAGCCTTATTTTGAAAATGGCTCCACTGGAAGTACTCTTATACATAAGCATATTCAATTTTCAAAGAAGAGTAGGTTAGTGGAGAAAATAAATAAATAAGGACATAAATAAATACATTTTTTATTATTATGTAGAAATTGTTTTTGTTGCAACACGTTGTGGAAATCAACATCGGTGATAAATATTTTAATTTATTTGTGTATGTGGATGAATTATATTGAAAATAACAATTCTAAAAACACTCATATTCATTTTTATCACCAATATGGAAAAATTTCTTGAATATCATATTTTTTGGCTTGCGGGCTTGATGAAATTTCTGAAAACAGAGTTGGGACAGTCATGTTTTGAGGGACCCAAAGTGAATATTTAAAAAAAAAAAAAACTACCCTAAGTAGCCCTTTATGTCTACTTTCCAACCCAATTTTAATCACTCCATTTTTATTTGAAACGAAAAACTTATAACCAAAAGATTGAGAGGGCATCTAGTAGGAAACTCAGGAATAGAGTTGGGGAAGTCAGTTTTTGGAGGCCTAAATGAATATATTTTTAAAACATGTTTCTATGGTATATTTCTTTATGAATATAGTTTAAAACTCAATTTTAATCACTCAATTTAGATATCGTATGAGGAATTTATGACCAAAATATTGACTGCTTATCATAAATCAGCACTCTTGAAACTTTGTTTTCTCGGTTGTTCACTAGCATATTTGACCCATAAATTATTCTTGCCTTAAAAACATGTTTGTATTAGAGATAAATAAATGAATATAATTTCATTTCCAATTTAATCAGCTTAATCCGTCGTCAAACGAATAATTTATGCTTGAAATATCAACTGTTGGTCTGAGCTGGAAAATCGAAAATGACTCTATTATGCAGGTGGTTCTGAGAAAATTTAACATACCATTACATGGAATTTTTAAAACTTGTTTATAATAGATACATCTCCCTGAATTAACTTTCATTTGGCTTTGGAATCACTCAAATCGGATGAAAAACAAATAAGGTATGATTAAAACACTGCTGGTTAGTATGGTCGACCACTGCTCTCTCGCAGGTGACAAATACAATTTGTTTTATTTTTCTATGTATTTGTTTTGTAGAGTAGCTACTTGTTTTTTTTTTGCATAGTTCTTGGACTAGGGGAGCCCGATCACTTCTCTTTATCCATGATTTAATTTTTTATTGCAAGTAGACACTCGTTTTTTGCAGGTCTTAAGAGAATAAGGAAGGTCAATTTATGGACGGACGATTCTTGAAATAAAATTTATTGAAACAAGGAAATTTCATCCAATTCATTACCCAATGTATTCATAACAGAAGAAATGAAAAATTGATTTCCATTTGAATATTCATGTCATATCACTGCTGCCAAATTTTTTTTCAAAAAGATCATTTTTTTTCCATTGACAGATAGATATTCCCTTAGGAAGTAACATCATAGTTGTTGTAACTTAATAAAGTGTTGTTTATTTTCTGATTTCTTTTATGTTTTTGTGTTTCAAGTGTTGATCCCTTCAAATTGTATTTTCCGCTCCATTGGAAATTGAACAATAAGGACCCCACCATGCAAGTTTCAATTGCAAAAGGAAATTCTTCGGTAGCACCAATTCTGTAAAAAATTACTTTTTCTTGAAACTTGTACATAAATTTTCCTTTTTATTTGATTGGATTTGCTTAGATAATAGATTGTACATTATTTTTTTTCTATTTTTCCCTTGTTGTTCCCTACAGGGAACACCAAGTTTCGCATGTTTGTCTTTTTGATGTTCCTCTTAAGGAACAGTAGTCGTTCCTCTTAAGGAACAACAATTTCACGTGTTTGTCTTTTTGTTGTTCCATTTAAGGAACAGTTGTTGTTCCTCTTAAAGGAACACCAATCGTTCCATTTAAGGAAAAACAGTTTCATGTGTTGATTTTTTTTGCTGTTCCTTTTAAGGAACAACACTTTTTTTTGTATTTTTTTTTGGTTCCTTTTAAGGAACAACACTTTTTCGCATGCATTTTTTTACTATTCCTTAAAAGGAACAACACTCTTTTTTGGGTGTATTTTTTTCTGTTCCTTTTAAGGAACAACAATTTTTTTGTGTATTTTTTTGTTGTTCCTTTTAAGGAACAACACTTTTTCGCATGCATTTTTTTTTTTGTTCCTTAAAAGGAGCAACACTTTTTTGGGTGTATTTTTTTGTTGTTCCTTAAAAGGAACAACATTTTTTTTTGTATCTTTTCGTTGTTCCTTTTAAGGAACAACACTTTTTCGCATGCATTTTTTTGATGTTCCTTAAAAGGAACAACACTTTTTTGGGTATATTTTTTTGTTGTTCCTTTTAAGGAACAACACTTTTTTTTAGTGTATTTTTGCCCTTAAAAGGAACAACACTTTTTTTAGTGTTTTTTCTGTTCCTTCAAAGGAACAACACTATGGGAATATTTTCGAGAATAATCCTTCCTCCCTCTTGTGCTATTATTCCTAATTCATCTCAACCACATTTTATTGATTCCCTTGCATCGCATGAAGTACAATACTTTTATGAGGACAAAAATTATGGAGTCTATTGAAGCAAGTGAATATCCTTGACATTATGATCTTTAACAAGACAACTTCTTGATGATAGTTTTTTTTTTTTTTAAACAAACAAAAGGGACACAATTATTTATATATTACTTTATTGTATTGATTTCTATTGTATATGATACTGATTGATCATCTTTACCATGTTGGTTCCACTTCTCCTAGCTACAATTCTCTCTATCTATTATAAGTAAGATTATGGGTATATTTTATTTCTATTGACATGTTCAAACTTCTTCCACCATCCCCACTCTTAAGGAGTACTGAGCCTCCCTCTATTTATCATAAAAGGTGTAAAAAAAACAAAATCTTGTCTTCAAATAGAGGATAGGGGGTCTCATTAAAGAGCCAGCCTACCATGTTCATAAGGTTGTAGCCAAGTGACATTCCCACTATGGCCACCACACCAGGGTTATCATCCATTGGATAGCCACAATATCCTTGGAAGAGGAGGTCTCATCACAAGCTAGCCTGATCACTTTTTCTACTTCCCAGTGAATGGCAGTGTGGTTATCTGGTTACCACGCCAGCACACTGATCTCTTTAGTAGAACAACAATGGAATTATCCAACTATAAATTGAGGATCTTGGCTCATATGGGTTAAAAAGAAACCCTGTCGAGGCTATGGACACCTGCTGGCAGTAGAAGCTCTACTTATGGTATTGAACTTATATTTTCAACATCAATAATTATTATAATACCCTCTTCCTAATTTTGTTTTTATCAGAGAGATTATTTCCCTAATTTCTCCCTACTATGAACCTTTACGCATGAGTTAATGTTTTTTTAATTAATCATATCATTTTCAAATGGAATATCGTCAGCAAGGTATCTTTTCTTGCATATTGCTGTCCTTTTTACTTACCACATTACCTATCATCAACCCAAGCATCTTATCTCTTATTCACAACTATCTTTATACACTCTACCCTCATTATAACCATACATCTTGCTGTCCTATCATTTGATATGTGTACTCTGCTTCATTTACTGTTGTATTGTTCGTTCCCTTGCCTTGTCGTCAGCGCAACACTTTTTTCTATGCTTTATGGTCATGGAATCCCTTTTTCAATTGGAAGGGGGAATGTATGCATTATGGATAGCATGCAATATAAGTAAAGAATTATACCATAATTCGCTAATTTGCCAAAATATTCATACTGCATTTCTACAGAATTTTTTCTGATTGAACTTTTCGCATACATATTATCTATTGCTCTTCAAAATCAACATTGTGGATTCAAGAAAATTGCATGCAGAATTGTGATTTGGCTACAGGAGAACAACAAGTATGGGGGGGAAATTCTATTCGTAGCACGACCACACTATTGCAACTAACAAAAAAGGCTCGCGCAACTCGTGAACGCGCGCAATTATTTAGACATGATGTGCTTGCATGGCTTCCACCTTTTGCATCACTTTCAGTATCCATTTAGCCTACATCAGCTTTTTTGGAAATGTTGTCATTGATGGCAAAGGAGAAAAAAGGAGCAGCACCTGAACCAGCAATAAGGCAAAGGAGATGACAAAGGAGGAGCACTTGAAACATCAGCCAAGGAGCAGAGAAAGCATAAGAAGAGGTAGCAGAAGTAGCAAAAAGAAGAAGCAGGGCAGCAAAGAGAAGCAGAGACAGGACCATTTGAAGAAGCAAGGAACAGCATTAGACAAGAAGAAGAGATAGAAACAGAAATATAGTAGAGACATGCAAAGGAGACAGCAAAGGAGACAGGCAGAGCGACAGGAGCAGTAGGACAGACAAAGGAAGCAATGACTACAATGGAGGCAGCAAACAAGCGAGCGAGAGCGGAAGCGATAAGACGACGGGCGAGAGCGGAAGAAATTATGTAAAATTCGAGAATGGCAGAAGCCGGCGAGACCGAGTCCATGTGTTTCGAAGTCACATTTAAGATGGGCGGTTACACATGCTCAACACGCCAGGCCTTGTTAGGGAATTGCACTCCAACCGGCGTTATATAACACCAAATGTTATTCGGAATCGCTTCGGCTCCGAAAGTGATAAGTATGTATGTAAAAGGTTAGCGCGGCGACAACTCTATTTTTAAATTATAAGAATTCCGATTGATGCAATCGGGGCGATTAAAGTTGGTGGAGTTGGGAAAAGTTTAACACATTGAAACGAGTTTAAAAAACGCTACATGTCTTTAGCGAGTTGAATCTCGTCGGTCGGTTTTTAGCGAAATGAATCGGGTCCGAAAAGTTCGCATCGAAGTTGTAGAATCGGGCGATAATCAAATGACATTCAACGCTGGCGATTTCCGATTTCCGATTGGAATCGCATCGGGACTTTGAAGGAGCGAAGTGAAAGCTGCATTGTAATTTCCGATTGGCGATTTTCGATTGGAATCAATTCCCAATTGGAATCGCATCGGAACTTTGGAGAAGTTGAGAAGTGGCTTAGCGATTTGCAGTCAGCGATTGGCGATTTTCGGTACAATCGCATCGGAACTTTACGGGAGTTTAACGAAATTGAGCGCATGGGTGTGAACCAGATTTCCGGATGAATAATGATAAAGTTTGTCAGAGGTTTCATCTCGATTTGAGTGATATCAATTCGGGCGGTGTGGCTGATTGAATCGTAATCGGAGTCAAAGGGAGCATCGGGACATGCAAAATGAAGATTTGCGATTAGGTGTGCCAATCGGAAGAACAAAAGTGATTCAATCGCATTAGAGTATTTGAAGTTGCGTTCGATCAATCTAAATCGGAGCGAGGGAACGATCAATCGCAATTGGAGGAGACTCATTGCATCGAGAAGTGTGGCAAGTGGGCCCGAAAGGAGTTCTTATATGCTTAAATAATTTTTATTATATTACGCCGAGAATTGATTTAAGTCATTTCAAAAGGAAGTTTGTATGTATACGAGAGTTGGAGATACATTATATTATTATATACATATAAAGACACTGTTATATATATAGATATATTTATGGTTGCGGTGGTATTATAAAACGTCGCGTGGTACGTGAACCCATAGGCCTCGGCTTAATGGGAGGGAAATTATTAATATACAACGACTGTGATATATGTCCGTTCCGCTTGCGGAATGTTCCACATCAACAAGACACTCGTGGCATGAAAAGCGTTGGAATATGGCCCAGAATTACAGTCGGCAGATTCATTTATATATAAAGCGCTGATATAAAAATGAAAAATGCAGTTACACAAATACAGAAGTTACGCAGCATCCATAAACAGAAAGGCATACAGAGAAGAGAAAGGGACAAAGACACAGTCAGAGAAAAGACAAATGCGCAGCAAGCCAAGAGACAAAATGAGTGAGATGGAGTTCTCATTTGTAATTTGAATGTAAATGTTTTATTTAAATTTATATTGTTGTGATGCATTGGCAAGTCTCTGGAAGAGAGCAAATATCCCATTGTAATATTAAAATAAGCACCTACTGTTATATTTTCTGAATGAGCGGATAAAAGAGATGAGAAGGCAGAAGGCAAAGAGACATGGCCATCCATTTAGAATTCCCAGTGGAATACAAACAGCCATGAAGTTGTTTTTTGTATAAAACAGGGTAATATCCAAGGGGAGAAGTGGTTGACGAAAAAGAGTGAGAGAAGAAGAGAGTGTGCAGCAGAATTAAAAAAAAGGAGTTAGGAACATAAGCAAGGCTGTGAGAATGTAGTGAATAAGGAGGAGGGCGAGAGCAAAGAAGAAGAAGGGAGGCTGAGTGTCTATGCGGGTACGATAAGGCGATTGATGAAACGGCGAGGAGATTTAAGTCAGAACGGGCGATATCAAGGTAAATCAGCAAGTGTTTTCTTTTGATAGAGTGAGGAAGTTGGAGCTTCCCTATCAAGTTGTAGCTTGATAGATGTCAGTTGTAGCTGACTGAGGTTGGAGCCTCCTGTAGGTTGGTGCCTGCAAAAAATTGATGGGAGTTGGAGCTTCCTTGCAAGTTGTAGCTTGCAGAATTGAGGTTGGAGCCTCCTGTGGGTTGGTTCTGCCAATCGATGGGCTGTGAAGAAGAGTTAGACTTGCCTTTGCATCACAACAATAATAGATGTAGTTTTCTCCCTTTATGGGTTTCCACGTATATCTGGTGTCTATGTGCATGATGTCTATGTGTTGATATGATATATCTATTCTGCTAATACTTGATGCTAACATATTAAGACTGCTGGTACATTATCTAATCTTCTTATTAATTACTGCTCATAAATAAAGATTGCTCACACATTATGTTGATCATTAAATGAAGGTGTTAATAAAGTAAAATAAGTTTTAAAGGAAAAGTTTTAAAAGTCCATGAATGTGTTAAACTGATTCATCCCCCCTCTCAGTTTAACTAAGAGTTCAACAATTGGTATCAAAGCTGGTTCCTTTGGTGTAAGCCTGATAGCTTGAAGGAGATCTGATTGAGTCATGGACTATCAAAATGTACCTATGCTAAATACAACAAACTTTCCTAAATGGAGAGATAAGGTTAAGACAGGTTTAATGGTTGATGAACCTGAGGTATGGAAGCTTGTTTGTGATGGTTACTACACAGACTCCCCCACAGTGAAAGAACAACAGAGGAATGCCAAGGCAAAATGTGTGATATATAACAATCTTCATAACAAGGACCTTGAGTTGATACTGGATTTAACCTCTGCAAAAGAAATCTGGGATAGATTGCACTTCATACATGGAGTAGACACTAAGGACTGCACTGACAAGAAGGATAAGAGAATTAAGAAGAAGAAAAATTCATGTCAACAGGAAAATATTCAATCAAATAGAGTGCACACTGATGAGAATGGTAGTAAGAACCATGAAGAAATTGCAGCTGAAGAAAAGGCCAAACTAGACACATCCTTGACTGAAATAGAAAGACTAAAGAATGAAAATAAAGACCTTAAGACATTGGTGCAAATATGTGATGAGAGAGAATTTGAAGATAGGAAAGAAATTATTGGCCTAAAGACACAGCTTGAAGAGACAAAGAAAATAGAAGACACTCTGTTGCAACAAAAGAGAGAGAAAGGTGAGGAACGTGAAAGATTGGAAGAAGAAGTAGTGAGCCTGAGAAAGAAATTAGAAAAGGCCCAAAGAGATTTATTAATGAATACTCCTCAAATGAAAAGATCTGGACAGTTGGACCAGATTCTAAAGTCTCAAAGATCACCTCTCATAAGGTACACGGATAAGGTAGAAGAAGGTGGGCGCCGATGAGTCCAAGGACAGAAATCGAAGATATTTTAGCCAAGAAGTTGTAAAGAACAGTGAAACAACTCAGCAAGTTCCTACAAAAGCAGAAACCGACAGGAACATGAGTTGCAGAGGAACAAATAGAATCAAGCAGCAACATGAAAAGACAGAGAATGAGAGGATGAAACAGTCAGTTGGAAAGGGCTCTCACACTCTTGAATATGATTTGAATAGATTTGGAAGATGTCAAAGGAGGTTCTTCCCTCCTATGAAAAATAGCACATGTTTATCTTGTCATAAACCGGGACATAATGCACCATATTGTAAGACAAAGCCAATCCAGTCCAACTAGCAAAGGATGCAGCAAAAGAGAAGAACCCCTCAAGAAAGCAAAGGGAAAAGACAATCTTCCATCAGGTACACAAATCATTTCCATGGCTATTGTTATCCATGCAATAATTTTGGACATAAATCTGTTGAATGTAAAATTTATTCAAGAAGGGGAAAAAAGCATTATACATCAACTCAAATGCACATTGGTCAAATAAGATGTTATGTATGCCTCAAACTTGGTCACAAAGCAAAATATTGTAATCTGCCATATACATTAAAGAACTCTAGACATATGATGGAATCAAAACAGATCAATCAAAACTATGAATAAAAAGGAAGAGCAGTCATTATGAAGAACCCCAATAAAGTATGGAAAGAAAAGAGAAAAGGGGAGCCTATTATCTCCATAACATAATGAATCTAGCATAGTCTCAGGGGGAGCTCCTCTAGGAAACAAAGCAAATATCTAACCAGTTAAAAATATGAAGCAACATCCCAGGGGGAGAGCAGGTCATATATAGACCCCATGGAAGTAGTCTAAGAAGAGCTCCATGTAATGAGAACAACTATGAGATCAGGAAGAAAAAGGAATTAGAGACAGAGCAGTGGAGTTGAAAAGGCCTGAAGGAGTGTAATACAGAGGTTTATTCATGAATTAGGGGTGTAATACAGTTTGCAGATGAATTATTGAGCAATTATTGAGCATAGACTTTGATTGAAGACTAAAACCCTGTGGTAAAGACTTAATATGCTTGGGGATGAGTTGGAGCAGCGCTTAAATGGCATAAGAGGACTGCAGAGAGAGCCCGAGAGCTGGAGAGTGGCAAAGGACCTCTTCAGTAACAGAATAGGAGAATGTTGGCCAGCGAGCTGAATATCTGGCCGATTATGAATTGTAAGAATTTTGAATAAGTTCCATGTATAGCTTTATGTCTTCTTGGTCGTATTATATGAGGAAATTATCTCAGTGAAGCTGTCCATTTGTCGTCTAAACCCTGTGTGAGGAATACCTTGCGTATTGTGAATTTTCTGATTATTCCCTGCAATTATGTATAGTACGAATCTCTGTATATGAGACATTGAATTAATATTATTGTGTAATGGTCGAATTAACTCCGTGTGAACACATGAGCTCTTGAGGAGTGGTTGTGTGCACTCTGCATAAGGATAGATAGAACCGAGGAAGTGGCGGAACTCTGAGTCAAAGTATAAAAGAACCCTTTAATGTATAATGGGAAGAATCCGAGGTTAAAGGAGGAGAATAGAATTCGGAGTAAAAGTGTCGGACCGGAACCTGGAGCGTAGGATGAAGTGGAACCGCAACCAGATGAACAATGAACGCGGATTGCCGAAAACCACCCTGCCATTTCGCACCGCTTTTCTGGAGCAGGTGGTATTTTATGAATTGGAGCGATTCCATACAGGAATCGACACGTGGCAAGGGACCCATTTCAAAACCACCCTTTAAAGTGCGCCTTCATGCATTATATATCGTACCAGGACACGGAGCGAAATGGACAGGAGTCGTCGATCTGATGGGCCGACATCTGACAGTGATCGCTCGCAGGACCTGCACGAAGTTTAAAGGAAAAGCCCAGGGGTTAACAAAGATACATTGCACGTGTTTGATTGGTCCTTGATTGTATTGTGGGCCCGGGGCGGAGTCATATACAATGAATTTGGTTTATATTGTTTATTAAAGTCTGACGGGTTATTAATATACGGTGGAAGACTAAGGTTTCTAGTTAATAAAAGATTGTCGATTATCTAATAATATATGAGTGGATATATTATATATAATGACTGTATATGTGAACGGGGCCTAATACATGTACATGTAATGGACTGTCGGATTATAACTGAAGAATTGAGATATTAAAAATGACCAGACTTGTTTTTATTAAGTTTGCCAGCGTGGAATAAAGAGAACATGCGAGAGTGCCCGAATTGGAAAAATGACTGGACAATGAAATTTTGGGATGCATTTAAACACAGTTAAGTGAAATATTGGAATTTACTGGGATAGTGAACAGATGAATAAAAACATAGGTGAACCAAGATATATAGAACAGTTGAATTGTATGTAAAGCAGCAATGGTTCTAGAGCAGTCCTAGAAAAGAAAATGCTATGACTTCCTTTGAACATCATGACAGAAAAAGCAAAAGATTAATGAGACCAAGATCAGATTCAGTATATTGATGATTGTTGTTGAAAACAGTGGAGAGCTCAATAATAGATGTCTTAATTATGGGTAAATGTGCAAGCTGAAGTGAAACCTCTGCATGGTTTACCAAGGTAATATCAATTGGTGTTTAGGTACAACCATACAAGCAGCATGCTTATCAACAGATTACCAAGCATTATCAGCGGAGCAGCAGTATGATACAGGTCCACAGGATCAAAGAACTATGGCAAAGGAACCTCAAGGCCCCTTTCTTAAGGTCAGTTACAAAACAGTATGAAGGTTGTTTGCTGGGTTTTCAATCAAAGATATTGAATATGCCTTTGTGTAAGTTCATCGTGATAGAACAGTCAAAGTATCTGAAGAATAAAGGACTAGCTTTTATTACCATCTAAAGCTCAATTTTTTTTTTAAATACTACTTCAGCACAAAGAATTTGCTGGTAATCAACCTTTAAAGAAAGATTGATTACTAACATACATACCTCCTGATGTCATAAATGAATTTCATGGTTGATAAGTGAGATTGACAAATACATTGAATGCAAGAAAGTGAACCACAACTATAACAGACATATTGGCTTCATCACAATTGAACAAATGTTGTACTGCAGATGAGTATTGCAGAAGAAGACATATTCCATCTACAATCTTCCTCAACAGAAATATACTAGCTCACTACATCAGACTGAGACAGAACTCTATACAAGTGAAAGGAGTCAATGCTTTGGGATTGTATCAACTTGTAGTGTACATTCAAGAGCAATAATCCTCAAAGAGTTCTCTCAACAAGTCTTGAACATCACTCTGGAGCAGCATGTTACAAAGTCAGCAAAAGAGGGCCTAAACATAACTCAGAGAGAGGAAATGAAAAGACAGAATCAACACTGAGAAATGTGCAACCCTTTGCCATTGATGTCAAAGGGAGAGGAAAAGCAGGTAATAGAAGAAAGAGTCTTCTAAAAGAAGCCAGGCAGAGAAAGACTTGGAGGAAGCATTGGATTATTAGTGGAGGTGTTGCCATCAATGCCAAAGGGGGAGACTGTTGGAAATGTTGTCATTGATGGCAAAGGAGCACAAAGGAGCAGCACCTGAACCAGCAATAAGGCAAAGGAGATGACAAAGGAGGAGCACTTGAAACATTAGCCAAGGAGCAGAGAAAGCATAAGAAGAGGTACCAGAAGCAGCAAAAAGAAGCAGGGAAACAAAGAGAAGCAGAGACAGGACCATTTGAAGAAGCAAGGAGCAGCATTAGACAAGAAGAAGAGATAGAAACAGAAAGATAGTAGCGACAGGAAAAGGAGACAACAAAGGAGATAGGCGAAGCGACAGGAGCAGCAGGACAGACAAAGGAAGCAACCACTACAATGGATGCAACAAAGAAGCAGAGGGCAGAGGCAGAGCCGTTATAAAATTCTGAGAATCGCCCAAGCCGGCAGATACATTCTTATATATAATTCCGAGAATCATTACCCGATGGGCGTTACATATAATACATAAACCTTATTCCGGGAATCGCACACTCCAACCGGCGTTATATATAACACAAATATTATTCCGGGAATCGCTTGACTCCAGCGGCAAAGTATACATATATAAGAATTGACGCAGCAGCAACTCTGTTTTAAATTATAAGAATTCCAGTGATTGATGCAAATCGGGCAGTGTCGAAGTTAGTGGAGTTGGGAAAGTTTAACACATTGAAACAGTTTAAAAGACGCTACAGATCTCTTTGAGCGGAGTTGAATTAAATCACAATTCAGTTTTGAAATGAATCGAGTCCGAAAAGTTCGCATCGGAGTTGTAGAATCGGGCGATAATCAAATGACATTCAACGCTGGTGATTTCCGATTTCCGATTGGAATCACATCGGGACTTTGAAGGGGCGAAGTCAAAGCTATAGTGTAATTTCTAGTTGGCGATTCCCAATTGGAATCGCATCGGAACTTTGGAGAGTTGAGAAGTGAGAACCGCGTTGCAATTGCCGATTGGCGATTTTCGATTGGAATCGCATCGGAACTTTGGAGGGTTGAAATTGAAGAGCGCATTGCAGTTGCGATTTCCGATTTTCGATTGAATCGCAATCGGAGCACATTGGAGTTGCAATAGTTGAGTGATATCAATTCAGGCGATTGGCGATTTCCGATTGAATCGCAATCGGAGTCAAAGCGGAGCATCGGGACATGCAAATGGAATTTGCGATTGCGATTAATCGCAATCGGAAGAACTTAAAAGTGATTCAATCGCATTAGATTATTTGAACTTGTGGTTGCAATCAATCACAATCAGAGCAGGAACGATCAATCGCAATTGGAGGAGACTCATTACATCGAGAAGTGTGGCAAGTGGGCCCGAAAGGAGTTCTTATATGCTTAAATAATTTTTATTATATTACGCCGAGAATTGATTTAAGTCATTTCAAAAGGAAGTTTGTATGTATGCCGAGAGTTGAAATTACATTATATGTATATATGAAAGGGCGTTGTTATATATATAGATATAACATGGTTGCGGTGGTATTAAAGTATGCAGCGTGGTCTGTGGACCCACGGGCCTCGGCTCAAGGTGGAGGGCGATTATTAATATACAACGACTGTGATATATTTCCGTTCCGCTTGCGGAATGTTCCACATCAACAAGACACTCGTGGCATGAAAAGCGTTGGAATATGGCCCAAAATTACAGTCGGCGGTTATTTATGTAAGCGCCGGTATAAAAATGAAAAATGCGGTTACACAAATACAAGAAGTTACGCGGCGGCCATAAATAGAAAGGCATACGAGAGAAGAGAAAGGGACAAAGACACGGTCGGAAGAAAAGACAAATGCGCGGCAAGCCAGAGACAAAATGGTGGTGGAGTTCTCATTTGTAATTTGAATGTAAATGTTTTATTTAATTTATATTGTTGTGATGCATTGACAAGTCTCTGGAAGAGAACAAATATCCCACTGTAATATTAAAATAAGCACCTACAGTTATATTTTATGAATGAGCAGATAAAAGAGATGAGAAGGCAGAAGGAAAAGAGACATGGTTATCCATTTCGAAGATCGGATGGAATAAATAATATGAAGTTGTTTTTGTGTAAACGAGGTAATATCAAGGGAGAGAGTGGACGAAAAAAAGATGAGAGAAGAAGAGTGTGCGAAAGCATAGTCGAGGATTGAAGAAGAGAATAAGCAAGATGCAAGAAGAATGTGAATAAGGAGGAGGTGAGCAAAGAAGAAGAAGGGACGGCTAAGTAGAGATGATGCGGGTACGATATAAGAGTTGATGAACGGCAGAAGAAGAAGAGTACGAATAGGTGATATCCAGGCCAAAATCGGCCAGTGTTTTCTTTTGAAAGAGTAAGGAAGTTGGAGCTTCCTATCAAGTTGTGTTGGTAGGGTAGGAGCCTCCATAGGTTGGTGCACCAAGGAAAATAGATGGGAGTTGGAGCTTCCTTGCAAGTTGTAGCTTGCAGAATTGAGGTTGGAGCCTCCTGTAGGTTGGTGCCTGTAGAAAATCAGTGGTGAGAGGGAGTTGGAGCTTGCCTTTGCATCACAACAATAATAAGATGTGGTTTCTCCCTTTATGGGTTTCCACGTATATCTGGAGTCTATGTGCATGATGTCTATGTGTTGATATGATATATCTATTCTGCTAATACTTGCTGCTAACATTTTAAGACTGCTGGTACATTATCTAAGCTTCTTATTAATTGCTGCTCATAAATAAAGATAGCTCACACATTATGTTGATCATGAAATGAAGGTGTTAATAAAGTAAAATAAGTTTTAAAGGAAAAGTTTTAAAAGTCCATGAATGTGTTAAACTGATTCACCCCCCCCCCCCTCTTAGTTTAACTAAGAGTTCAACAATTGGTATCGGAGCCAAGTTCCTTTGGTGTAAGCTTAATAGCTTGAAGGAGATCTGGTTAAGTCATGGACTATCAAAATGTACCTGTATTAAATACAACAAACTTCCCTGAATGGAGAGATAAAGTTAAAACAAGATTATTGGCTTATGAACCTGAATTATGGAAGCTTGTATGTGATGGTTACTACACAGACTCCCCCACGATGAAAGAACAACAGAGGAATGCAAAGGAAAAATGTGTGATATATGACAATCTTCATATCAAGGACCTTGAGTTGATAATGGATTTAACCTCTGCAAAAGAAATCTGGGACAGATTGCATTTCATGCATGAAATAGACACAGAGGACTGCATTTTCAAGAAGGAGAAGAGAATTAAGAAGAAGAAAAATTCAGGTCAAAAGGAAAATATTCAATCAAATGAGGTACCTGCTAGTGAGAATGGTAGTAAGAACCATGAAGAAATTGCAGCTGAAGAAAAGGCCAAACTAGACACAGCCTTGACTGAACTAGAAAGACTAAAGAATGAAAATAAAGACCTTAAGACATTGGTGCAAATATGTGATGAGACAGAATTTGAAGATAGGAAAGAAATTATTGGCCTAAAGACACAGCTTGAAGAGACAAAGAAAGTGGAAGACACTCTACTGCAAAAAATGAGAGAGAAAGGTCAAGAACGTGAAATATTGGAAGAAGAAGTAGTGAGCCTGAGAAAGAAATTAGAAAAGGCCTAAAGATATTTATTAATGAATACTCCTCAAATGAAAAGCTCTGGATAGTTGGACCAGATTCTAAAGGCTCAAAGATCACCTCACATAAAGGCTGGGATAGGATATGAAGGTGAAACCAGTAAGTCCAAGGTTGAAGATAACAAGAAAATCATTTTTGTAAAAGCTGTAAAGAACAATGAAACAACTCAGCAAGTTCCTACAGAAGCAGAAACCGAAAGGAACATGAGTTGCAGAGGAACAAATAGAATCAATCAGCAACATGAAAAGATAGAGAATGAGAGGATGAAACAGTCAGCTGGAAAGGGCTCTCACACTCTTGAATATGATTTGAATAGATTTGGAAGATGTCAAAGGAGGTTCTTCCCTCCTATGAAAAATAGCACATGTTTATCTTGTCATAAACCATGACATAATGCACCATATTGTAAGACAAAGCCAATCCAGTCCAACCAGCAAAGGATGCAGCAAAAGAGAAGAACCCCTCAAGCAAGCAAAGGGAAAAGGCAATCTTCCATCAGGTACACAAATCATTTCCATGGCTATTGTTATGCATGCAATAATTTTGGACATAAATCTGTTGAATGTAAAATGTATTCAATAAGGGGAACAAAGCATTATACATCAGCTCAAATGCACATTGGTCAAATAAGATGTTATGTATGCCTCAAAATTGGTCACAAAGCAAAAGATTGTAATCTGCCATATACATTAAAGAACTCTAGACATATGATGGAATCAAAACAGATCAATCAAAACTATGAATCAAAAGGAAGAGCAGTCATTATGAAGAACCCCAATAAAGTATGGAAAGAAAATAGAAAAGGGTAGCCTATTATCTCCATAACATAATGAATCTAGCATAGTCTCAGGGGGAGCTGCTCTAGGAAACAAAGCAAATATCTAACCAGTTACAAATATGAAGAAACATCCCAGGGGGAGAGAAGGTCATATATAGACCCCATGGAAGTAGTCTAAGAAGAGCTCCATGTAATGAGAACAGCTATGAGATCAGGAAGAAAAAGGAATTAGAGATAGAGCAGTGGAGTTAAAAAGGCCTAAAGGAGTGTAATACAGAGGTTTATTCATGAATTAGGGGTGTAATACAGTTTGCAGATGAATTAATGAGCAATTATTGAGCATAGACATTGATTGAAGACTAAAACCCTGTGGTAAAGACTTAATGCGCTTGGGGATGAGTTGGAGCAGTGCTTAAATGGCATAAGAGGACTAGAGAGAGAGCCTGAGAGCTGGAGAGAGGAAAAGGACCTCTTCAGTAACAGAATAGGAGAATATTGGCCACCGAGCTGAATATCTGGCCGGTTATGAATTGTAAGAATTGTGAATAAGTTCCATGTATAGCTTTATGTCTTCTTGGTCGGATTATATGAGGAAATTATCTCAGTGAAGCTGTGCATTTGTCGTCTAAACCCTGTGTGAGGAATACCTTGCGTATTGTTAATTTGCTGATTATTCCCTGCAATTATTTATAGTGTGAATCTCTGTATATGAGACATTGAATTAATATTATTGTGTAATGGTCGAATTATCTCCGTGTGAACACATGAGCTCTTGAGGAGTGGTTGTGTGCACTCTGCATAAGGATAGACGAAACCGAGGAAGTGGCGGAACTCTAAGTCAAAGTATAAAAGAACCCTTTAATGTATAATGGGCGGAATTTGAGGTTAAAGGAGGAGAATAGAACCCGGATTAAAAGTGTCAGACCGGAACATGGAGCGTAGGAGGAAGTGGAACCACGACCAGATGAACAGTGAACGCGGATTGCCGAAAACCACCTTGCCATTTCGCACCGCTTTTCTGGAGCAGGTGGTATTTTCTGAATTGGAGCGATTCCATACAGGAATCAACACGTGGCAAGGGACACATTTCAAAATTGCCCTTTAAATTGCGCCTTCGCGCATTATATATTGTACCAGGACACGGAGCAAAATGGACAAGAGCCGTCGATCTGATGGGCCGACATCTAACGGTGATCGCTCGCAGGACCTGCATGAAGTTTAAAGGAAGAGCCCAGGGGTTAACAAAGGTACAGTGCGCGCGTTTGATTGGTCCTTGATTGTACTGTGGGCCCGGGGCGGAGTCATATACAATGAATTTTGTTTATATTGTTTATTAAAGTCTGACGGGTTATTAATATATGGTGGAAGACTAAGGTTTCTAATTAATAAAAGATTGCCAATTATCTAATAATATATTAGTGGATATATTATATATAATGACTGTATATGTGAACGGGGCCTAATACATGTACATGTAATGGACTGCCAGATTATAACTGAAGAATTGAGATATTAAAAATGGCCAGACTTGTTTTTATTAAGTTTGCCAACGTGGAATAAAGAGAACATGTGAGAGTGCCTGGATTGGAAAAATGACTGGACAATGAAATTTTGGGATGCATTTAAACACAGTTAAGTGAAATATTGGAATTTACTGGGATAGTGAACAGATGAATAGACACAGAGGTGAACCAAGATATATAGAACAGTTGAATTGTATGTAAAGCAGCAATGGTTCTAGAGCAGTCCTAGAAAATAAAATGCTATGACTTCCTCTGAACATCATGACAGAAAAAGAAAAAGATTAATGAGACCAAGATCAGATTCAGTATATTGATGATTGTTTTTGAAAACAGTGGAGAGCTCAATAATAGATGTCTTAATTATGGGTAAATGTGCAAGCTGAAGTGAAACCTCTGCATGGTTTACCAAAGTAATATCAATTCGTGTTTAGGTACAACCGTACAAGCAGCATGCTTATCAACAGATTACCAAGCATTATTAGCGGAGCAGCAGTATGATACAAGTCCACAGGATCAAAGAACTATGGCAAAAGAACCTCAAGGGCCCTTTCTTAAGGTCAGTTACAAAACAGTATGAAGGCTGTTTGCTGGGTTTTCAATCAAACATCTTGAATATGCCTTTTTGGAAGTTCATCGTGATAGAATAGTCAAAGTATCTGAAGAATAAAGGACTAGCTGTGATTACCATCTAAAGCTCAAATTTTTTTTTAAATACTACTTCAGCACAAAGAATTTGCTGGTAATCAACCTTTAAAGAGAGATTGATTACTAACATATATACCTCCTTATGTCATAAATGAATTGCATGGTTGATAAGTGAGATTGACAAATACATTGAATTTAAGAAAGTGAACCGCAACTATAACAGACATATTGGCTTCATCACAGTTGAACAAATGTTGTACTGCAGATGAGTATTGCAGAAGAAGACATATTCCATCTACAATCTTCCTCAACAGAAATATACTGGCTCACTACATCAGACTGAGACAGAACTCTATACAAGTGAAAGGAGTCAGTGCTTTGGGATTGTATCAACTTGTAGTGTACATTCAAGAGCAATAATCCTCAAAGTGTTCTCTCAACAAGTCTTGAACATCACTCTGGAGCAGCATGTTACAAAGTCAACAGAAGAGGGCCTAAACATAACTCAGAGAGAGGAAATGCAAAGACAGAATCAAAACTGTGAAATGTGCAACCCTTTGCCATTGATGTCAAAGGGGGAGGAAAAGAAGGTAATAGAAGAAAGAGTCTTCTAAAATAATCCAGGCAGAGAAAGACTTGGAGGAAGCATTGGATTATTAGTGGAGGTGTTGCTATCAATGCCAAAGGGGGAGACTGTTGGAAATGTTGTCATTGATGGCAAAGGAGCACAAAGGAGCAGCACCTGAACCAGCAATAAGGTAAAGGAGATGACAAAGGAGGAGCACTTGAAACATCAGCCAAGTAGCAGAGAAAGCATAAGAAGAGGTAGCAGAAGCAGCAAAAAGAAGAAGTAGGGCAGCAAAGAGAAGCAGAGACACGACCATTTGAAGAAGCAAGGAGCAACATTAGACAAGAAGAAGAGATAGAAACAGAAAGATAGTAGAGACAGGAAAAGGAGACAACAAAGGAGATAGGTGGAGCGACAGGAGCAGCAGGACAAACAAAGGAGGCAGCGATTACAATGGAGGCAGCAAAGAAGCAGAGGCAGAGGCAGAGCGACAGGAGCAGCAGAGGCAAAGGCAGAGCCGTTATAAAATTCTGAGAATCGCCCAAGCCGGCAGATACATTCATATGTATAATTCTGAGAATCATTACCTGATGGGCATTACATATAATACATAAACCTTATTCCGGGAATCGCACACTCCAACTGGCGTTATATATAACACAAATATTATTCTGGGAATCGCTTAACTCCAGCGGAAAAGTATACATATATAAGAATTGACGTAGCAGTAACTCTATTTTAAATTATAAGAATTCCAGTGATTGATGCAAATCGGGGAGTGTCGAAGTTAGTGGAGTTGGGAAAGTTTAACACATTGAAACAGTTTAAAAGACGCTATAGATCTCTTTGAGCATAGTTGAATTAAATCACAATTCAGTTTTGAAATGAATCGAGTCCGAAAAGTTCGCATCGGAGTTGTAGAATCGGGCGATAATCAAATGACATTCAACGCTGGCGATTTCCAATTTCCGATTGGAATCACATCGGGACTTTGAAGGGGCGAGGTGAAAGCTGCAGTGTAATTTCCGATTGGAAATTCCCAATTGGAATTGCATCGGAACTTTGGAGAGTTGAGGAGTGAGAACCGCGTTGCAATTGCCGATTGGCGATTTCTGATTGGAATCACATCGGAACTTTGGAGGGTTGAAATTGAAGAGCGCATTGCAGTTGCGATTTCTGATTTCCGATTGAATCGCAATCGGAGCACATTGGAGTTGCAATAATTGAGTGATATCAATTCAGGCGATTGGCGATTTCCGATTGAATCACAATCGGAGTCAAAGCGGAGCATCGGGACATGCAAATGGAATTTGCGATTGCGATTAATCGCAATCGGAAGAACTTAAAAGTGATTCAATCGCATTAGAGTATTTGAAGTTGCGATTGCGATCAATCGCAATCGGAGCAGGAACGATCAATCTCAACTGGAGGAGACTCATTGCATCGAGAAGCGTGGCAAGTGGGCCCGAAAGGAGTTCTTATATGCTTAAAGAATTTTTATTATATTACACCGAAAATTGATTTAAGTCATTTCAAAAGGAAGTTTGTATGTATGCCGAGAGTTGAAATTACATTATATGTATATATAAAAGGGCGTTGTTATATATATAGATATAACATGGTTGCGGTGGTATTAAAGTATGCCGCGTGGTCTGTGGACCCACGGGCCTCGGCTCAAGGTGGAGGGCGATTATTAATATACAACGACTGTGATATATGTCCGTTCCGCTTGCGGAATGTTCCACATCAACAAGACACTCGTGGCATGAAAAGCGTTCGAATATGGCCCAGAATTACAGTCAGCAGATTCATTTATATATAAAGCGCTGATATAAAAATGAAAAATGCAGTTACACAAATACAGAAGTTACACAGCAGCCATAAACAGAAAGGCATACAGAGAAGAGAAAGGGACAAAGACATAGTCAGAGAAAAGACAAATGCACAGCAAGCCAAGAGACAAAATGAGTGAGCTGGAGTTCTCATTTGTAATTTGAATGTAAATGTTTTATTTAAATTTATATTGTTGTGATGCATTGGCAAGTCTCCAAAAGAGAGAAAATATCCCACTGTAATATTAAAATAAGCACCTACTGTTATATTTTCTGAATGAGCGGATAAAAGAGATGAGAAGGCAGAAGGAAAAGAGACATGGTTGTCCATTTCGAATTCCCAGTGGAATACAAACAGCCATGAAGTTGTTTTTGTATAAAACAGGGTAATATCCAAAGGGAGAGAGTTGACGAAAAAAGGAGTGAGAGAAGAAGAGAGTGTGCAGCAGAATTAAAGAGAGTTGAAGAGAATAAGCAAGCTGCAAGAAGAATGTGAATAAGGAGTTGAGCAAAGAAGAAGAAGGGGCTGAGCAGAGATGATGCAGGTCTGATATAAGAGTTGATGAACAACAGAGAAGAAGGTACGGAACAGAGCTGATATCCAAGGTAAATCAGCAAGTGTTTTTCTTTTGAAAAAGGAAGTTGGAGCTTCCCTATCAAGTTGTAGCTTGATAGATGTCAGTTGTAGCTGACTGAGGTAGGAGCCTCCTGTAGGTTGGTGCCTGCAGAAGATAGATGGGAGTTGGAGCTTCCTTGCAAGTTGTAGCTTGCAGAATTGAGGTTGGAGCCTCCTGTAGGTTGGTGCCTGCAGAAAATCAGTGGTGAGAGGGAGTTGGAGCTTGCCTTTGCATCACAACAATAATAAGATGTGGTTTTCTCCCTTCATGGGTTTCCACGTATATCTGGTGTCTATGTGTTGATATGATATATCTATTCTGCTAACACTTGCTGCTAACATATTAAGACTGCTAGTACATTATCTAATCTGCTTATTAATTGCTGCTCATAAATAAAGATTGCTCACACATTATGTTGATCATGAAATGAAGGTGTTAATAAAGTAAAATAAGTTTTAAAGGAAAAGTTTTAAAAGTCCATGAATGTGTTAAACTGATTCACCCCCGCCCCCCCCTCTCAGTTTAACTAAGATTTCAACAAGCTTCAACAAATACCAGTCCCTACATGTCATTCCACATTTTTTTCAGAGGTAACACTTGAAGTAAAATAGCATAATTTTCTGATTTATTACGAATTTAGGAGAATTTCATGAAGATCCATTGAGCATTATTTATCATCATTCATTCCACATCTTTACCACTTCCCATTTTTCAGAGACATATCATCTTTCAGTTTGGGGGAGTGTTGCTTTCCTTCATTTCTTTCTTATGACCATGTCAGTAATATTCTTTATCATCCATTGATATTCTTATTCATTCTCAACACCTCCCTTATTCCATGTTGTTTTACACCAAGCATAGATTTCAACAGATTGTAGCAACCACTTCTCTTTGTTTTCTAGCATTACATGAGGACATGTTAATTCTTCAGTTTGGGGGAGGAATTGCTACATATGATGGATGTTTTATACTTTCTTTCTCGTTTAAGGCATTCAATTTCATTTTAATACAGTGCAGAAATTGATTTGCATATATCTTTAAAACTATGAACTGAATTCTTGCGATTTTTGGATAACAAAGAGGTATCATTAAAATACACAAACCCAGATAATTTCACGCTAAATTAGCTCAAAAAATTTCGAAAATTATACACTATCACCTACAGCTATTTTGTTTATATATCATGATCCGTGCATCAAAACGATCTGATTTTTGATGAAGTTTGTTATTACTTATATCATATTTTTCTACAACTTCATATACATATAGTTGAATTTCAACTGTAAAAATTGTTACGCCTTCATCAAGATTGCTAAAATTGAATATTCATTATTTGAGGAAAATTTCATTTGTTCCATCCATTTCATGAGTTGGGATGAACATTTTTTTTTTGTTTGGTTAACACATGGGTTTTGTCTTTGGGTTGCATGAGGACATGAAATATATTCAGTTTCATGAGGACATGCAATATATTCAGTTTGGGGGTATGTTGGGCCGCAAATATTTTATTATTATTATCACTTTTTTACACCTATTTCATCCATTTCTACTCTTCTTTATCATGACATTTATCATAATTTATCATATAATTCCATCTTATAACTATTTATGCTCTTATGGATAAATATTATTTCCTCTCTTTTATTTTTAATAAATTGATGATTATGCATGATTTTACCAATTATGGTTTATTAATAAGTTTTTTGTAACTTCACTCACCATTTTAGCCTCCAAGATATTTTCCAGATTGCAAAGTTGATCTCTAGCTCATCAACTCATAAATTCGCTGGAATAAGAAGTGATAGTTTTTCATTGGACATATTGGGCGAATGGAGAAGAATCTGGAAAATTTGAAACATGTGTTTTGTCTAAAACGGACCGAATTAACTTTATCACAGGACATTTTGCCCAAATTTGGCTTGTATTGAGAGAAACAAAAGGTTCTCTAAAGATGATTTTCCTATATTCGCTGTTGTGGTGGTTTTCCAAATTCTTCCAGTTGCAATACCAAATTCGACCTGTTCCTGTTAAATGATTGATGGAAATATATTTTCTTACTGATCAAGTTGTTGGGAACAATCCAATTTTGTTATGAGGGATCACATTTACTATTTACTTTCTCCTCTTTCTAGTTATAAAAGGAGACGTTTGTAAAAGAAAGGGAATCATTTTTGCTTTTCGAATTGTAAACTTAATCACAAACTGCGTTGTTGAAAAACACGATTACATTGTAATGCTGCTCCAGTTTAATGATTAATTGAAGTTTTTGTTTCAATTCACATCATCTGAAGTAGCTTGAGCGATACCTACTGGTGGTTAAGGGCCCGGCCCCTGGCAGCGTGAACTGCTCCTCTGTGTTATATTTCTGATTCTTGCAGAGTGTGATCGATTTAATAAATGTCTGCTATTGTGGGTTCATTTCATTAGTTGCTTATCATCTTACTGTATTTATGTATTACGCGTTCTGTTTATGAGTTATTTCATTATCGTTTGATCTGAATCTTATTTGTTATAGCGTGGGTTATTTGAGACAGCATATTGCATTACTTAGATCATCTATAAGAGTCTAATTATCACTATTGGATTCTCGGAAGTGATATTGGTTCTGTCTTAATTGCTTCACAGTCCCGTGTTTTATAGTTTACTATTTCAATATTTTATGAAATCGTTTTATTGCATAAGCTATGATTGAACCGCGTTGTCGTTGCCTTCCACCATAACAAGATTATTATCCTTTGCAGTTTATATTGTTATGCTATTCATTTCAAGTATAAAGCTTCGTTGTTCATTTCATATTTAGCTGTTCATTTCTATTAAATAGCTTTGTTGTTCATTACTACTAAATAAGCTTCGTTGTTCATCTCTTTCCTGCAAGTATTTGGTTTTTCTTTAGAATATTATTGCAGTGAGCGTGTTTATTCCATTTCCATTAGCAACATTATTAATTTAATTCAGTTATCATTTCCAATTAATTATTTTGGTGTAGACTACAAGATCAACAATTGTAAAGAACATTGGCTATTGTTGTCAAAGCTCTCAGATTGAGGATCTTATTTATGCTTAATTAGTTTACATCAGTTAAAAGAGGAATGAGTTATTGCTATTGTATCCGACTGATAATTGCTGTTACTTTGCTAAATAAATGATTTAGTTTTAGAGCATTGAGTTTCCTTTAGTTGCAAGTGGGATTTATTAAAAGCATTCATTTATTCTTGTATTTGAAAGATCTATACTACATTTTAAGAAACAATACTCTTTAGGATTATAGCCTGCACATATTGTGTACACTCTTGAAATAAAAGGACTTGCCCAGGTTGATAATTAATGCGGGATAAATAGGAGTTTTAAAAGGCACCTTTTAGCACCCAACAGAAGGTGACCCAAGGGTCACTTTATTATGAGGACTTATTGTTAGAGCTATATTTCTTGTTCCAAAAATTGTGAGTGTGTTTTATATTTCCTTAAACCATGCACATGTTTTGTATTCCTTTAAATCACAAAAGAGATTTTAAAGAATAGATTATTTATGGGAGATATAAATGAGGGAAATTTTAATTTTAATGCAACAAGAATGTGTTTCATAACACCTAATCATAAATGTATGTGTCACCTCTGATCCAGCTAGGTGTCTTCCTTGGAATTAACTTCAGTGAAAACAAACCTAGATGTTAGAGCCTAGCTAACTAAGCTAAAACTCTAAATAGCCAGTGCTTTTATTTAGAATCAACACTACCAGCTAACTTGACTTAGCCCTCTATGTGTAAACTCGTGTGATTTCGAAAGGTGATCCTTATTCAATGAGAATGCACTAGATCAATATGTATTGCACCTTGCATTGGGATGTGGCTAGTATTTACATGTATTCTTCGTGGAGAGATCCTTTTATCTTCCAAACTCTATCTCTCTCTCTCTCTCTCTCTACACATGTCTATCTTCTCCTACCCATCTCATTCCCTCTCTCTCTCCACCCATTCCCCTTTTATTTTCCTCACAATGTCTCCATCTCTTTGTCATTCTCCCTTCTCCGCTTTATCTCTCCATCCATCCCTGTATCCTTCCATCACACTCCTTCCCTTCATTCCTCCCTCCCTATTGTTGGGGTCCTGTGATTTGGCCGATTGGCAAACCAAATGACAAGGCAACATCAAAACCAGTCTTTAGAGCTATAAGACCTAGCCTTCCTAGTCTCAGAGAGGGATCTCTCAATTTTTTGCAAAGATATATCTTGTTTGCTTTTAAGGGTTTATTTTAGGCTAGTTATGAAGTTTAAGTTTGTTTGTTTGTATTTGGTTGGTTGGACACGAATTATCTAGGAAACATAGATAGAAAGGGGAAATATTAAAGCCATTGGGCAATGGAGTCAAGACGAATCTATAACAAGCTCAATCAATGGATATGGGATATCAAAGGGAAAATCTAACTTGGCCAGTGGATCTTGGGCTTGGTGGATGAAATGAAATGGACATTAAGGATTTAGAAGGAGAAGTACAACTAAGGGAAATTAAGAATCCTTAATTATATGTACTCCTCAAAAAAGGGACTTAAAACATTATTTGAACATGAAGGGGCATTTGATAGACAGGGCTAACCATAAATTCTACAAACCACACTTCAGAAAACTTCAAGAAAAACTTTTTAAATGAAATCTAGGAGTCGAGGAATGTTCTATTTCATCCAAATATTTCACTTGCAAGGATTTAGAAAACATAAAATATTTACAAATAACTACATTCATAGAAGAGGGAACTCCTAGACATCTAGGATTGCAATTATAAAGACCTTCAAAACAACCATCTCAGCAAGAACAGAGGGTATGATCAAAACAGACCTCTCTGGCAGACTGTAAACAATTGTACTTTAAAGGGAGACTTCGTAAACAGTTTTCAAGTGGCAGCAAGTAAGCAGGGAAAACCATAAGTCACTCTTGAGACCAACTATTTGAACTATTTCTGAAATAAACAAGCTTAATGGTTTGAAAAGTAGTCAAACTATTCAATAAAACCTTCAGCAGATGAAAACATAAAGGTAGTGAAGAGTAAACAGGTCTAAGGTGCTTCTAGGAGACATTTCTTAGCCTAAGATTTTTACTCTACTGTAAGCAAATCATAATGGAACAAAGTGAAAAATAGGAAATAACATTAACAGATTACAATACATCACCAATAGCCATGCTCAGAGATCCAATGATAGAGCCTTCTCATTAACAAAACATGTTAAAACATCATCAATCTTCCAAAACTTCAATTTCTTCTTAATCTTTAGCTATAATATGTACAACTTCAAAGAGTTTGAATGCCAGCAACCAACTCCTAACAAAGAGCTCCTCATAGAGTATTTATAGAAGAATGAGGAGTGGAACTCTTTTTAGGGTTCAAGTGTTATTAATTACAGAGTAAATGCATCGCTGACCTTGAAAACCATGCAAGGCATAAGGTAGGAACATGCAAGGCATAAGGTAGGAACATGTGTGCAACTACTTCTTTGTTTAATAACTTTGTATTAACTTTTTAAGGATAAAATAGGTCAAAATTTTAACTTTGAGGCCTATCTTTATCTTTATAATAACTGTCCTAACAGATTAAAATATCTTCTTTAGTGTAATAACTGTCAATTTTCCCTTTGAGGCAGAAGGTCGGCTATAGGTGGCAACTAGATCTTTAGGAGAAATCACTGCCTCCTGTTGATGTTTTCAAGGCCTTTTAGCCTTTAATCATTGATCTTTAAAGGGGAAAATATTTGTTTTGACAAACTTAATCTATGATTAAGCCCTTTAGTCTTCTATCTTCATCGTCGTCTTCACTAATCTTACGTTTCTATTTGCTGTGTGCAGGGGATTCCTTTGATCGAATTTATGACCATGAATCATCAATTAAATCCTTCGGAATTAAATACCCCATCCCTTTTTGTTTCAGGCCCTTGGATCGCCATCCTCAGGCCTCAATCTTTATCTTGACTGTGGGATGGCCCCTTGCACTTGGGGTGCCATTAAACCTACACATAAACATTCAAAAACATTATAAAAACTTGTGTTGTGGGTTAAAACTACTTCAAAGGCTTGGCGGAGGTGAAGGAGCGATTGAAGAGGCGGAGGATGAGCAGGGGAAAAGGGATTCCATAAGCAAAAACGGGAGAAAATGACACAATTTTGAATTGGTACGGAAATGGAGGATGGTGGTTTTGCGGGAAACCAGGTGGTTTTCGCGCAAGGAAAGGGTGGTAAATGGTTTTTCCCTGGGGGAACGCGATACAGGTTAGAGAGTGATGTGTGTCCCTCTAAAACCGCCCATTTCGCGTAAGAAATGCACACTGGGGAGAATTTATGAATCGTGTGTGAAAACAAATATGGACCGTTCGATCTGGGGACAATATACCAGATCAACGGTTAAAAACCAACACGAAGGAAAAAAGAAATACATGGGAGGAAGAGAGGTGGGGCCCAGTGGTGGTGTAAGCAGAATTGGCGCACAGCGAAAATTTCTTTGCGCAGGGTAAAAATTTGTTTAACGGAGGTAAAATGCGAGGATCAACGTGAGTTGTCGGATCAACAAGATCGATGGTCAGGATTGATTTTAGTGCATCGGATATTTAAAAGACGGTGGACGAGGTCAGGGGGATGGCGAAGTCGCGATGAAGCGAGGGCCATCCGATCAGGATCAAGATCAACAGTCGGGATCATTTGGAAGAAAATGAATAGGAGGAAATGGTCGAGGGCGAGATTAAACAGGCGATGCAACAACGGCCGTTGAATCAGAGAGATCAACGGTCTGGATCAAATTGGATGAGATGGGATGACAAAGGAAATGGGGAATGAGAAATGGGAAGCTTGTGAAGTGCGATATAGCAAGAGCCATTCGATCTGAAAAGCAAGATTGACGACGAAGATCTTATCAGCGGAGAGGAGCGCAGGCCGTTGGTCGATGGAGAGAAGCGAAGTGCGATGTGCTGATGGCCATCCGATCTGGGAGAGATCAACGGTTAGGAATCCATCGACAGGGAAACATCGGTGGAGAAAGGGTTGGAAAAAAACGAGAAACGCCGAAGCGCGAAGAAGCGAAGGCCACTGAATCGGGAAATGAGATCAACTGCTGAGATATGCTCGGGAGATCGGCCATCGGCGAGAAAATAGAGAAGGAGATCGGAACCAGGGAAAGAGCGATTGTGATGGCACGATGCGATGAAGACTGTCGGATCAGAAATAAGATCAACGCTGGCGATTTTAAATCGGGAAATCGCATCGGTGGGGGGGAAAAGAAGTTTGGGAAGTGGAAATGGTGAAATGCCAAAGTGTGATGGCCGATGGGCTTAGCGCTTAGTTTCAACAATGTAGATTTATGGTGGAAAAGGGTAAGGGTCTTAAGCCAAGGGGGCTTAAGGCATTCTTTAAAATAAAAGGTCGGAAAAGGCTAAAAACATGGGTTTTTAGGCCTTTTTGGAGATTTCCGATAGGGTAAAAGAGGGTGGTTCAAACCACAAAAAAGGGGTTTTTACGGGTTTAAAGGGTTTTTTATGACAAAATGAGGGTAGATGAGGGAGAAAAAAGGGGTTTTTTAGGGGAAAATTCTGACAGAGGATAGGAGTAAAAATAGGTAAAAATGGGTGAAAATGGAGGCAGTTGTGAAGATGAGATAGGGAAATGAAATGATGGAAATAGGGCCTTAGAAAACAGTTTTTCTTTGGAAATAGCAGGATTACTTGGAGGATTTAAGTGAAGATATTTAGTGAATTGATAGACTTAGGATAATGAAGGCTGTGAGATTTCTAGAACTCACAATGTTTCTGCAATATTGTTTCTAGAAATCTGGGATTGTCAACTTAGTCATATCTGGATAAGATCAAAATTATTGATGACTAACAGTGGCTCCACTTGGGGAGGACAGTTGTCCTTGTAGGTGTCTAGAACCTTAGTTTGTGAAATCTCTGGGTTTCAGCAGATTAGTGCCTCATCCATTGGGCATAATTTCTTTGTTTTCTTGTTGATTTTCTTTGTATTTTTTACAATTCTTCAATGACCTGCAGCATGAAAACTCTTTAAGACAACACCTCTACCTACCCAAAACTACTTGTCCTAGCATTTTTTCTTCTTTTAAGTGCACTTGGACTGGCATCTCTTTTACATATTATTATTATTATTATTATTATTTTGAAAACAGAAAGATGAAACTATCTAATGCTACCCTTATTTCATCCAAGAGTCCAGATTAAATAGTTGGACTCTAAAGCTTCTATACCTAATCTACTATCTGTCAAGATTAAGCTATTTACAGATTTTATTCTCTATTTCTAAAACAGGAAATTTAAACACAGTCAAATCAGGATTAGACTATCTGATTTGCTATGTTGCCTATGGTTGTATGTACAAGTTACACATAAACTTTATTTGCAAAAAATTAAAACAAAATTGTGAAGGATTAAGATCTGAAAATAAAAGACATCCTTCTTTCTTCTTCACTCAAGTTTTAATCTATTTTGAATCATTTTTCTTTCTTTTGATTCTTTGGTTCATATTTTGAGCATGTTTTAACCATTCTTTTTCTATCTAATATATTCTACTGATAAGCCAAGAATAAACAGTTTGGAAAATATCCTTTACTAACCTATCAACAATAAATTGAATTTTATTTAGTCATGATTAGGCTGTATGACCAAATAACAGTGTTATTTTAAAGTAGTGGCATTTAGGCTTGCACATTTTCAAATTTTTCTCTTTTTTGGTATGGGGTTGTACCTTTCTTCTTTTCATCTGCCCTCTTTTTATTTTTCTATTTTTCATTCTTTTTCAAAGAAAAAACAAAAACTAACTAAATGCTCATATGCTGAGCTTATTTGACATTCCTACTTAACCTAATCTAACTCTAAAATATTTACATGTTTAGCTGGAAAATTCTCTTTTCCAATACATCCAATAAAGCAGATGGTTCCATGATTGGTCTTTGCTCATCTCCTTGAGCATGTTGGACAAACAGGGCCACTCCCATTTCCCTTGTTATTTAGCAGCAGTGATAAAAAAATTTATTGCTTTTGTTAATATACTGCTCCTAGCAACCTTTATCCCTTCTTCAAATGTCTTCAAGAAATGAGCATAGGGATCTTGAAATAATGCATGGTTATGAATATTTGGAAGATAGGTTTCAACCAAGCTTGCTTTCTCCTCCACTGGATCAAGCTTAAGATTCTTTTGAGAAAGAACTTCTTCCTTATCTTCATTATCATCTAAACTGTCAGACTCATCATATATTGCCATGTTGTCCTCTGGCAAACTTGATTGAAAAGAGCTATAGCTGTTCCCTTTCTCTTGTGAAGGCTGGATATAGGGCTGAATATGTTATTTGTTGTTAAAAACAATACCCAAATCTTGTTGACTTCTGATTGCATTAAGGTTGTCTTTGATGAAATGAAAGGAAGCGAAACAAAGAGGTAAAGATCCTTCCCTTTCTCCCAAAATTTCTACACTTTCTTCTTCACTGTCATGGCTGAGTGGTATTTGCTGATCACTATACTTGAGTTGTGGAGAATGACTGTCTTTGTCCCACATATTAATCACTGATTTTTCTGTAGTGTTGGCTTGAGTTTGGAGAACATAATAATCATCATATTGATCATATTTGGACAGTTTATTCATAGGAGGAATGTCATCTATTATGCACACTTGATCAGCAGATTGTTCCACCATATGAAAAGGAGAGTGTTCATGGCAAATAGCTTCTCCTTTAGCAATCTGAAATGACTCAAAACACAAGGGTAGGGACTGAAGAGGTGTTGGCTCATCTTTCATTTCTAGTTTTGTAATCCAAACATCCATACCAAGATTATTTGAGGGGAGAACTTCTGGATTTAAAAAAGGGTTTGTATTATCCATTTCCTCCCTTACTGATTCTTTAGAGCATTCTACCTTGTTTCTTTTTTCAATTTTCTTGTAATAATCTCTAAATAGTGAAGAACAAGATGTGGGAAGACCCATAGTACTTACTTGACAACTTTTTGCATCTTCTTCTTTTCAACCTTGGTCAGCAAGTATGTTTTGATAGCTATCTTTGCATTGAAATGAATGATTTGTTTCCTCCCAAGAAAATGGTACTGGCTGCTCTGAATAACCAACACCAATATCAACCTTGTACTCTTCCTCTCTCTTCCCAAGTATATGCATCATTTTGTCGATTGTATCTGTCAATATCTCTAGTTTTATCTCTGAAGAAGTTATTTTCCCTTGAGCTAATTTGTCCTTCCTTATTTTTTCTAACTTTTCCTCTCTTTCCAGTATGTTGAATTCCATAGTAATTTCCATATTCTGCATTTCTTCCAGGTTTGAAGCGTCTTTTTCTCTTATCTGGAATTCCATCTCTGGGTCAAAAGTACTTGGGTAGTGTAAGAGGGCCCACCCCAAAGGTGGCTTTATCTTAGCAGGTATTGCATTGTATACCTTATTGAACCTGGTTGAAAAGTCTTGTACTGTCTTCCCTGGTTGTATTTTTAAATTCTTGTATTCTTCTATGATGAGAACCTCATTTCCAATGATCACCCACCTATCTAAGAAGACTTGAGTAAATTGATGAAAATTGATAATGCTTGTAGTTGGAAGGTCTTTAAACCAATTCCTAACTTTTCCTTGTAATGATAAGGAAAACATTCTAATACACACATCATCTACTTCTATTTCATAGAGTTCAAGTAAATTCTCAAGGTTTTGAATGTGTTATTCAGCAGTGACTTTTGAGCTTTCTCCATCAAATCTGGGTAGTTTATTTGCAAGATTTTCAAGGAGGGCTTGGAAGATAGGAGGCAAAATCAGAGGCTTGTATCTTTCTAGGACCTTTGTGGGTAGAGGTAGTGAAAAAATATATTTATGGCTGCTTGAGGTTTTAGCAAGAGGAGGGAAGGTAGCATGAGGCTCATGCTTCACTAGATCTTCCACAGGTGAATCTAGGGTAAGCACAGGTGTATAAGGTTGATCATGGTCTAAAATTTGAGGCTTAGCTTTTTGAGGCTTGAGAACCTTCCAATGATAAATGTAGATCTCATCAGTGTATTGTTGATCAGGCTTAAAGTAGGATAGAACATAGTTATAGATAAAAATAATAATTTCGTGAATCCATATTAGGCCTAAATGCTCTTTCTTTCTAGGATGACTGGTCATGTTTCAGGTTCTTCCTCCATTGGAGTCTTTAGGTCTATTGAGAGTTGTGGAGTCGCCAGGTGGAAGTTTTTAGTTCTTTGAGGGTAAAATATGTAGTGGTCCACCACCAATGTTTATTATGAAACCAATCTGAAATTTGTTTTGGGGTTTTCTGAGTTTCTATGGTTATTAAAGGACTAATGAGTCTATAAGGGCTTGCTAGGAAACTATGAACTCAGAGGTCCCATCGTGATCGCCAAAATGTTGGGGTCCTGTGATTTGGCCGATTGGCAAACCAAATGACAAGGCAACATCAAAACCAGTCTTTAGAGCTCTAGGACCTAGCCTTCCTAGTCTTAAAGAGGGATCTCTAAATTGTTTGCAAAGATATGACTTGTTTGCTTTTAAGAGTTGATTTTAGGCTAGTTATGAAGTGTAATTTTGTTTGTTTGTGTTTGGTTGTTTGGACATGAATGATCTAGGAAACATAGACAGAAAGGGGAAATATCAAATCCATTGGGAAATGGAGTCAATAAGCAGCTACAACAAGCTCAATCAATGGATATGGGATATCAAAGGGAAAATCTAACTTGGTCAGTGGATCTTGGGTTTGGTGGATGAAATGAAATGGACATTAAGGATTTAGAAGGAGAAATAGAACTAAGGGAAATTAAGAATCCTTAATTATATGTACTCCTCAACAAAGGGACTTAAAACATTATCTGAACATGAAGGGGCATTTGATAAATAGGGCTAACCATAGATTCTACAAACCACACTTCAGCAAATAACAACTTCAAGACAAATTTTTAAAATGAAATCTAGGAGTCGATGAACGCTCTATTTCATCTAAATATTTCACTTGCAAGGATTTAGAAAAAATAAAATATTTACAAATAACTTCATTCATAGAAGAGGGAAATCCTAGACATCTAGGACTGCAATTATAAAGACCTTCAAAACAACTATCTCAGAAAGAACAGAGGGTATGATCAAAACAGACCTCTCTGGCAGACTGTAAACAATGATACTTTAAAGGGAGACTTCAGAAACAGTTTTCAAGTGGCAGCAAGTAAGCAGGGAAAACCATAAGTCACTCTTGAGACCAACTGTTTGAACTATTTATGAAATAAACAAGCTTAAGGGTTTGAAAATCAGTCAAACTACTCAATAAAACCTTCAACAAATGAAAACATAAATGCAGTGAAGAGTAAACAGGTCTAAGGTGCTTCTAGGAGACATTTCTTAGCCTAAGATTTTTACTCTACTGCAAGCAAAGCATAATGGAACAAAGTAAAAAATAGGAAATAACATTAACAGATTAGAATACATCACCAATAGCCATGCTTAGGGATCCAATGATAGAGCCTTCTCATTAACAAAACATGTTAAAACATCATCAATCTTCCAAAACATAAATTTCTTCTTAATCTTCAGCCATAATATGTACAACTTCAAAGAGATCGAATGCTAGCAACCAACCCCTAACAAAGAGCTCCTCATAGAGTATTTATAGAAGAATGAGGAGGTGGAACTCTTTTTAGGGTTAAAGTGTTACTAATTACAGAGTAAATGCATCCCTGACCTTGAAAACCATGCAAGGCATAAGGTAGGAACATGTGTGCAACTACTTCTCTGTTTAATAACTTTGTCTTAACTTTCTAAGGATAAAATAGGTGAAAAGTTTCACTTTGAGGCCTATCTTTATCTTTATAATAACTGTCCTGGCAGATTAAAATATCTTCTTTAATGTAATAACTGTCAATTTTCCCTTTGAGGAAGAAGGTAGGCTATAGGTGGCAACTAGATCTTTAGGATAAATAACTGCCTCATGTTGATGTTTTTGAGGCCTTTTAGCCTTTAATCATTTATCTTTAAAGGGGCTAATCTTTGTTTTAACAAACTTAATCTGTGATTAAGCCCTTTAGTCTTCTGTCTTCATCGTCTTCTTCACTGATCTTATGTTTCTGTGCAGGGGTTTCCTTTGATCGATTTTATGACCATGAATCATCAATTAAACCCCTCAAAATTAAATACCCCATCCCTTTTTGTTTCAGGCCCTCGGATCGTCATCCTGAGGCCTCAATATTTACCTTGACTGTGGGATGGCCCCTTGGGCTTGGGGCACCATTAAAACTGCACATAAACATTTTAAAACATTATAAAAACCTGTGTTGTGGGTTAAAACTACTTCAGAGGCTTGGCAGAGGCAAAGGAGCGATTGCAGAGGTGGAGGATGAGCAGGGGAAAAGGGATTCCATAAGCAGAAACGGGAGAAAACGATGCAATTTTTTATTTGGTACGGAAATGGAGGATGGTGGTTTTACAGGAAATCGGGTGGTTTTCGCATAAGGAAAGGGTGGTAAATGGTTTTTCCCTGGGGGAATGCGATACATGTTAGAGAGTGACGTGTGTCCCTCTAAAACCGCCCATTTCGTGTAAGAAATGCACACTGGGGATAATTTGTGAATCGGGTGTGAAAAAAATATGGACCATCCGATCTGGGGGCAATAGATCAGATCAATGGTTAAAAACCAATGCGAAGTGAAAAAGAAATACATGGGAGGAAGAGAGGTGGGGCCCAGTGGTGATGTAAGCAGAATTGGCGTGGAGCAAAAATTTTTTTGCGCAGGGTAAAAATCAGTTTAGTAGAGGTAAAATGCGAGGATCAACGTGAGCCGTTGGATCAGCAAGATCGACGGCCAGGATTGATTTCAGCGGGTTGGAGATTTAAAAGACAGTGGATGAGGTCAAGGGGATGAAAAGTCGCGACGAAGTGAGGGCCGTCCGATCAGGATCAAGATCAACGATCAGGATCATTCGGAAGAAAATGAATAGGAGGAAATGGTCGAGGGCGGGATTAAACGAGAAATGCAACAACAGCCATTGGATCAAAGAGATCAATGGTCTGGATAAAATTGGTGGAGATGGGATGAGAAAGGAATTGGGGAATGAGAAATGGGAAGCTTGTGAAGTGCGATTTAGCAAGAGCCATCTGATTTGAAAATCTAGATCGACAACGGAGATCTTATCGGTGGGGAGGAGCGGAGGCCATTGGTCAATGAAGAGAATCGAAGTGCGATGTGCTGATGGCTGTCTGATCTGGGAGAGATCGATGGTTAGGAATCCATCAGCAGGGAAACATCAGCAAAGAAAGGGCTGCTAAAAAATGGGAAACACCGAAGCTTGAAGAAGCGCGGGTCGTTGGATCAGGAAATGAGATCAATGGCTGAGATCTTCTCGGGAGATCGGCCATCAGCGAGAAAATAGAGAAGGAGATCGGAACCAGGGAAAGAGCGATTGTGATGGTGCGACGCAATGAAGACCATCGGATCAAAAATAAGATCAACAGTGGAGACTTTAAATCGGAAACTCGCATCGGCGGGGGAAAAAGGAGTTTGGGAAGTGGAAATGGTGAAACGCCGAAGTGCAATGGCTGATGGGCTTAGCGCTTAGTTGTAAAAATGTAGATTTATGGCGGAAAAGGGGAAGGGGCTTAAGCCAAGGGGGCTTAAGGCCTTCTTTAAAATAAAAGGTTGAAAAGGGCTAAAAACATGAGTTTTTAGGCCTTTTTGGAGATTTCTGATAGGGTAAAAGAGGGTGGTTTATGTTGAACCCTTAGTTAAACTGAGAGGGGGGGTGAATCATTTTAACACATTCATGAAATTTTAAATTGACCTTTAAACTTATTTACAAATTAATTTCATGATCAAATTTATATGTGAGCAATCTTAATATGTGAGCAGCAAGTATTAAGATAATGTGACAGCAGACTTAATATGAGAGAAGCAAGTATTAAGCAGATTGAATAAACCATATCAACACATAAACATCACACACAGAGACAGCAGATATAAGTGGAAACCCATAAAGGGAGAAAACCACATCTTATTATTGTTTTGATGCAAAGGCAAGCTCCAACTACCTCTCACCACTGATTTTCTGTAGGCACCAACCTACAGGAGGCTCCAACCTCAATTCTACAAGCTACAACTTGCAAGGAAGCTCCAACTCCCATCAATTTTCTATAGGCACCAACCTAATAGAGGCTCCAACCTTAGTCAACTACAACTGACATCTATCAAGCTACAACTTGATAGGGAAGCTCCAACTTCCTCACTCGCTCAAAAGAAAAACCTTACTGATTTACCTTGGATATCAGCTCTGTTCTGTACCTTCTTCACTGCTGTCCTCCAGCTTTCTTATCTGTCTTAAATCATCTCTGAATTTTCACAGCATCTCTTTCTGCTCCTCCTTCTTCTTATATTCTCTACCTCAATTCTTCATTCTCTAACTTCTTTAAGCATATCAATGTGATATCATTTATAGAGTTCATCACATGACTGTTTGTATCCCACAGGGAATTCGAAGTGAATAGCCCTGACCCTTTTCTTTCTTCCTTCTCATTTCTTTGTCCAGCTCATTCAAAAAAAATATAACAATATGTACAAATTTCAATATTTCAATGGGATATTTCTTTTCCTCCGGAGACTTGCCAATGCATCACAAACAATATAAAATCAATTAAACATTTACATTCACATTTTCAGTTACATATATAAATTTCACTCAGCCCTTTTTCTTGCCTTTGGCTTTGCTGGTTTTGTCTTTTCTGCTGCTGGTAAGTAATTGTTCTGCATACTTCCGTTGCTCACTGCCTTTTTCAGTTTCTACACACTCTCCTGTGTTCTGCGTATATACACCTGTCAAGCTCACATTTTCATTCCTGTGCATATTCACCTGTTCACTACAATTTTGAATCTGCTGTACATATAACAGTTTTACCAGTTTAGTTCCAAATAAATCTCCAAGACTTGTGCATATTAAAATGCCTCTCCATTCATTTTCCCTGCATTAGAAATTAAATAAGTGAATGCGGAGGCTTTAATTCTTTTCTTCAAGCTTATGGTTCACCTCATAGAAATAACCCATAATGCCTATAATATGTTTTCATATACAAAGAACCCAATCAACCCAGATTTCAACTCTTCTATATGCGTCTGTTTCAAGTCTGTGGTAAAAACCCATTTCATGGATGCAGTCACTTTACATACTGAAGCTGTCTAATTAAACTTATAGTGGAAACCATAGCCTAAACCCCTCTTATCATTTTTGAATTAACCATCGCCAAATAGTAGGGCCTACCAATAATGACCATTACAACAACCCATCATATAGTCGTATTTTATATTCAAGCCACATTTCACTTATGTGGACAATTCTCAACTTAAACTTCAAACTTGGTTAATGTAACACCAAGGCATACAATTGTTGTGCATTTAACATCAACAAATTAATCCTCACGATATTGTATTAAAGCACTAGTGCCAATCATGAAATAACCTTGGAATAGTCTTACCACAGACCCAATTTTTGGACTTTATAAAAACCAATATATATATGCTCAAGGCTTACCCTTCGCATGTTATATCGTAAGTCCAAAACACCAATTTGGTTAGCACATACATGCGCATATATATATATATATATATATATATATATATATATATATATTCCCCATTTCCATGTTACAAACATTAACCGTCGTGGACTTATATTAAAACCCAACAAATATTTAATCAACGCCAGCGTTAATGACACTCGGGCCCACTCAACATTATAATACATACCTCGTTAAATCTCGTCCATCGCACGATCGTAGTCACCGTCGATTCCCCAACATATTTGATCAGACGGATAGAACGCTTATCACGTTTTTTCAATCTCTGAGATTTAATGCTCCAAATCTACACGATGAAAGTGGTTTCACATTACCACTCTTCTCCACGTGTCAACCAGTTTGTGATATCGTGTTCTTTTTCATAAAACAGGTTACCACTTATGTGGCCATGCAATACCGTCGGTTTCCAACCTCCGGTTTTACTATTCACGCTAACGGTTCCGCCTTCATTTCAGGGTTCCAACTTAACTCCATTTCTTCAACGCCTTTATATATAGGTTCTGCTTCTTTTATATTACTTCTGCACCATTCATTTTACGTCTTATTAAAATGAATTCCCGCTCTCGTTCCTATTTCCTCTTGCTTTCTTGACATTATAACACGGCGCCTCC
The DNA here is from genome assembly GCA_034641835.2 of Pinus albicaulis. Lineage (NCBI taxonomy): Eukaryota > Viridiplantae > Streptophyta > Pinopsida > Pinales > Pinaceae > Pinus > Pinus albicaulis. The sequence goes on from JAXQQM020073856.1 coordinate 46,999, forward strand.
ACACGTTATAATGCACAGTTCCATCAGATCTTGCACTGTGCATTATAGGAATTTGCTCCATCAAACCATTTATATTTTTGCGTTGCCCTCCTTGATTTGACTGAAGGGGCTTCAACTTCTTTGCAACCTAAATGCGCATTCAACCTATCTACTAAAAGCGAAGGTTAAATTACATTCAGGAAGCATACATTTCTTGTTCATTCCAAAATCAAGTCATTATAACATAAATCCCCGATATATTTGAGTTTATCATGACTCAGAACATTGGCATTTACCCTTATTACAGTCAATTCAACACACACTGTTTCATAACGACCGTTTCTCTGCATTCAGTCACTGTGCATGACAGTGCACAGGTAGTGCATGTCAGTATATTCTCTGTATATTCTCTGTATATTCTCTCTATTCTCTGTATATTCTCTGTTTCTCTGTATTATTTGTATATTCTTCTGCCTACCCTGTTTCTTTTTGCTACCCTATTTCTTCAAATGGCCCTATTGACCCTTTTCACAGCTGTTCGACCCTCTCTAGCTCTATGCAGGTCTCTGCTGCCTCTCTGCTACCTCTCTACATCTTTGTTGCCTCTTTTGTTGTCTCTCTGCTTCTATGTTGCTCTCTTTTCCATCTCCTTTTCCATCAATGACAACATTTCCAACAGTTTAAACCATAAAAGAAGGGGTTTTTACGGGTTTAAAGGGTTTTTTATGAGAAAATGAGGGTAGACGAGGGAGAAAAAGGGGTTTTTTAGGGGAAAATTTTGACAGAGGATAGGAGTAAAAATAGGTAAATATGGGTGAAAATGGGGGTAGTTGTGAAGATGAGATGGGGAAATGAAATGATGGAAATAGGGCCTTAGAAAACAGTTTTTCTTTGGAAACAACAGGATTACTTGGAGGATTTAAGTGAAGATATTCAATGAATTGATAGACTTAGGATAATGAAGGCTATGAGATTTCTAGAACTCACAATGTTTCTGCAATATTGTTTCTAGAAATCTGGGATTGTCAACTTAGTAATCTTTGGATAAGATCAAAATTATTGATGACTAACACCTATCACACCTTCTCCCTCACTCTCTTTTCCCATCACTCTCATTACCTGTCTCTCTTCCTACCTATCTGTCTCTCTCCTCCCAATTTCTCTCTCAAATCCCCTCCCTTGCTATAAATAATATATAGTAATATATATTATATAATAAATAAGATAAAAATGTATTATCAACATTATAAAATGTATAAAATTAATAGCATTAAAAAATTCTAAAAATACATACATACATATATGTAATGAAAAAATAAAAATATCGAGTATAATACAAAAATGAAAACCATACTATACCATGTGTAATACAATTGGCTTCTCAATGCAATGAACCCATAAAACACTATCATTGAGTTGAAGAAAATTTTAATGGCATATGTACATATTATAGATCTATCAAGCTATGTGTCTCCATCAAACCCATAGCATGATGGAACTATGTTGTTTAATTGAGGGTTTTATTTAAACCTAAATGGACCTTTTAAAAGCTTGATGGAGGGATTTAAATGTACCCTCACAAAGCTACATTTTCAACCTTTGGAACACAATTTCTTCCAAAAAAGAGTAACCCACCTCCATGGATTCACCCTTATATTAATTTAAAATGAAAATAATATAAAAAATATTTATCTCAATTGGCTTATTCATAAAATAAATAATTATGTATTATGGTTTTTTGTATTTATTTTCTCATGAGAATAATATAAAAAGTAAATAATTGAAATAAAATATTTAGAAAATAATTACTTTTAATTTGTTGTATTTATGGTGCAAAATTACATAAACGAATTTTGTTTTACATATAAACATGAAAAATTGTTAGGTCCCTATATTACTAGTATAGTCCCTTATTGTTGATAGTGAACCCCCTTATTGTTATTGTTGTACCCATGTAACCCCAATATTGTTATTATTGTGCCCTTACATTATTATTGTTAGGTTGGCTAGGATTACATTATGACCCCATGGACTTCTATATATAGAAGGAAGTTTGTCATTTGTATCATCTAAGTATTGTTCATTTATGTAATGTGTTGGAGGTTTCCCCCTCGAAGTGGCTGATTTCTAAGGCATTGATCTCTCTTTTCTTCTATTTTTGGAGTTGGTTTCATAACATTTGGTATCATAGCTTTGGATTCTATCATTTCGCTGCTCCAAACAGATCATCGTGGCATTTTCAAAATAATTTTTTTACTACGAATGTTCAGAAGCCGCAATTTTTACATATCAAAGCCAAAATCTTGAGGAACGTCATGTAAAAATTCAAATATTGTTTTGCAATATTTTCGGAGCTATGATCTGTGGAAGTTAGGGTTTTTTCAAGCTCCCAAATTTCACCTAAAAACGTCATCGTGTAATTTTCACTATAGCTTTTTTTGTACGAAGGTTCAAGAGCTAAAATTTTTACAAAGCGAAGCCGAAATACTGAGTAATGTCCTGTAAACATTTCAGATCTTGGTTCACAATAGTATCGGAGATATGATCTGTGGAAGTTAGGGTTTTTTCAAGCTCTTGAATTTCCTCTCAAAGAGTTGATCGTGGGAAAATAATCATAACTCTCTCTATGAATATCAGATTGGAATTCTGTAAAAAGTGGTTGCAAGTACACGGAATTTAGTTTCATGTGTATCCATTTTAAAGCCGAAAGAGGAAATAGTGACGCGTGGCACATCATACAAGTTTTCTCTACTGAACCAGTCCATAATTAGGTCATTGTGGGAGATTGGGCATAACTTTGTCTTGAAAAATCCATATAAGGTCAGACCTGTGGCATTCGAAAGAAGATTCAGAGGGATATTGTAGGGCTGGATTTCAAATATTGAATATCCAAAATCACATAGATAATTCAGTTTCAATATTGAGCTACTCAAAAACAACAAAAAGGTGTGTATTTTTTTTCTCGAATTGCAAGTCTTGTGTGAAAAAACAGTTTGAGGTGATTCCAAGGGCATATTGAAGCATAGATATCAGTATTGGGTTCTAAAATTCCACCTAAAAATAATTCAACACCCATTAAGTCTTTAGAAGGCTCTACTATGACTCATGAAGAGGAAGAAAAATTACATATCAAAATTACAAGAGAAAGTGCACCAAATTTGGCTCTCACAAAGAGCAACAAAAAATGAAATGAAAGTTTTTATGAAAGGTGTGGAAGCTAAGATGGATGGTTTGAAGAAAGGAGTGGAAGCTAATATGGATGGTTTGAAGAATGGCATGGAAGCTAAGATGGATGGAATGGAAGCTGGCATGGAAGCTAAGATGTATGACATGGAAGCTAATATGAAATACAACATGGAGGACATGAAGAATGATCTAAAAGAAGACATGGAAGGTTTGATGACAAGGTTAATACAAGAAATGATTCCTAATGGCAGAAAGATAGTACAAGAAACTCATGATGAGAACAAAATAAATGTTAATTGTGATTTCGTAAACTCTAATGTTAGATTGAAGAACCACCATCTTCCAAAGATGGATATGAGGAAGTTTAATGGCAAGGATCTCGTAACATGGATACTACATATGGAGCGATATTTTCATCTCAATAATGTGAAAAACACAAAAAAGGTACGCATTGCAACTTTACATTTAGAACAAAATACATTTGTATGGTATCGATGGCTTTTCTCCCGTAAATAAATTGTCACTTGGTTAGTTTTTACGAAGGAAATGATAGCACATCATGAGGATACAAAGAGAAACACCTTCTTTAGCCAATTGATAAATCTCAAAAAAAAGGTTCAGTGGTGGAGCACATTTAGGACTTCCAAAAATTGAATATAAGGGTAACTGATATTCCAGAGTAACATAGGATTCATCTCTTCATAGGGAATTTAAAGGATAACATCCAACATTAAGTTTTCGTTTGGGAACCTAATTCATTGGAGAAGGCATTCAGGTTGGAAAGAAATATTGAATATAAAAATATGGCGACAAGGAAGCCTACCACTCACATCTATAAGGATGAAAATGTTGCTACTCTTAGACTTCCACAACCTACAATGTTGACACCACAACAATTGGAAGAAAAAAAAGAAAAAGGGCTTTACTACACTTGTGATAGAAAATACACTAAAGGTCATAAGTGTGCTGAGAATAAATTATTTTACATAGATTGTGAAGAGGAGGAAGAAAATGAACAAGAAACTTCAAAATAAAAGGATATATACAAAGAACCAACCCTAGAAGAAGAAGAAATGAGTTCGACCATATCATGTAATGCATTTTCAGGAATTACCACTCCTCAAACTCTCAATACAGAAGGACATATCAAGAAGAAAAAGGTAATTGTGCTGATTGATTTGGGTAGTACCCATAATTTTATTCATTTTAAGGTAGCTAAGGAATTGAATTGTTTCCTATACCCAGCACTAGAATTTCAAGTGATGGTTGCAAATGGAGGAACTATAAATTGATCTAGAAAATTCCATAATATCAAGCTAGCCATGGGGGAATATTTATTGAATAGTCCAATTCTTTCCATTCCAATGGGAGATGTTGATGTTGTACTAGGAGTACAATGGTTACAATCTTTGGGGATGGTAGCTTTTAATTTTTAAGAACTTTTTTGAATTTTTCTTAGGAAGGAAAGGAAAATGAATTACGGGGTATCGCAAGGACGCCAGGAAAGATAATAAGCTCTAATGCCATGAAAAAGCTTTTGAATAAATAAAATCGAGGCGTAATTTCACAATTATGCTCACTAGAAGTTCAAACATCGAAATCATCTATTTCTCCAGATGTCCAAAAAGTCTTGGACAATTATTCCAAGGTGTTTGAAACTCCCAAAGGGGTCCCACCTATTCTTGATCATGATCATGCTATTCATTTGATTCCAGGAAGTGTTCCTCTGTACATCAAGCCTTACAGATAAATTTCTATCCAAAAGAGTGAAATTGAATGTATGATTGTCGAAAGGTTAGAGGCTAGTATAATTCAACCTAGTCAAAGTTATTTCTTGGCTCCTATAGTATTAGTGCAAAAGAAGGATGGATCATGGAGCATGTATTCAGATTATAGGGAGCTTAATAAGCTCATTATTAAAGATAAATTTCCCATTCCTGTGATTGATGAATTATTGGATGAATTACATGGAGCAATTTATTTTACCAAGTTGGATCTTCGTTCAAGATATCATCAAATTAGAGTGAAGACTCAAGATATTTCAAAAACAACATTTCGAACTCATGAGGGTTATTATGAATTTTTAGTCATGCCTTTTGGCCTTACCAATGCACCTTCCACATTTCAAGGGTTGATGAATTCCATTTTCAAACCCTTCCTTAGAAAATATGTGCTAGTATTTTCTGATGAAATACTAATCTACAACTGGTCTTGGAAGGATCATGTTCAACACATTGACAGGGTGCTCAAACTATTGGAGGAGAAAAAATTATATGCAAAAACATCCAAATGTTTCTTTGGAGTACAAGAGGTGGAATATCTAGGTCATATTGTATCTCACGAGGGTGTTAAGGTAGACCCTAACAAAATTGAAGCCATTAAGGAATGGAAATTCCCCACAACCATAAAGCAGTTGTGAGGATTTCTCAGGTTAACAGGGTATTATCGCAAGTTTGTTAAGAATTATGGGAGAATAGCAGCACCTCTAACAACATTATTGAAGAAAGATGTATTTTCATGGACTACTGAAGCAACTAAGGCCTTTGAACATCTTAAAGAGGCAATGTGCCTAGCACCAGTATTAGCTACACCAAACGTCACCAAAAACTTTATTGTGGAATGTGATGCCTCAGGAAATGGAATTGGTGTTGTTTTAATGCAAGAAGGAAGACCCATTTCTTTTGGAAGTCGTCCAATCAAAGGAAAGTATTTACATAAATCTATTTATGAGAAGGAAATGTTGGCAATACCACATGCACTAAATAAATTGCGACCTTACCTAATAGGAAGACACTTCAAGGTAAAAAATGATCCTGATAGTCTTAAACACTTTTTCGAACAAAGACTATCTTCAGAAGAGAAGAAAAAATGAGTCACAAATATGTTGGGTTATGAATTTGAATTCATATACAAAAAAGGGAAGCTAAACGTTGTTGCAGATGTACTCTAAAGAAAGGATGAAGAGGTGGAAGCATTTCTTTGTGCCATTTCTATTATCTAACTAGATTGGATAACCGAAGCAAGGGATGAATGGAAGAAGGATGAAGAAGTGTGGAAACTCATTCAAATTTTGCAGCAAGATCCTAGTACATCTGATACATCTAGTTGGAAAAATGATTCCTTATGGTACAAAGATCGCTTATATATTTGCAATAATTCCCAACTAAAACAAAATATTATTCTTGAATTGCACACTTCTCCTTTAGGAGGACACTCGGGATTTTTAAAAACTTACCATAGGGTAAAGAAAGAATTCTTTTGGGATGGCCTTAAATCTAATATTCAAAATTTTGTGGCGTAATGTTTGGTTTTCCAGCAAGATAAAGTTGAGACAATTAAGACCTCAGGTTTTCTACAACCTTTATCCATTCCAAGTCAACGTTGGGAGGAGATTTCAATAGATTTTATCACAGGTTTACATAAGTCTGAAGGAAAGAGTGTCATCATGGTGGTAGTTGATAGAATTAACAAGTATGCACACTTTTGTGCATTATCTCATCCATTTAAGGCAAGTACAGTTGCTACTGCATTTATGGAAAAAATTCAAAAGCTACACCGAAACCCAAATATTATTGTAAGTGACAGAGATCCCTTTTTTACTGGAAATTTTTGAAGGGAATTATTTTCTTGTTTGGGTACTCAACTAGCTCATATCTCATCTTTTCATCCTCAATCCAGTGTTCAAACTCAGATAGTAAATAATTTTTTTGGAAGGATATATTCGTTGTTTTGTATCTGAAAAGCAAACACAATGGGTCAAGTGTTTACCTCTCGCTGAATGATGGTATAACACTTCCTTCCATGCTACAGAAAAAATGACCCATTTATGGCAATTTATTGATATCATCTATCGTCCATCACATATTCTTTAAGAGAAAATTCTAAGGTTCAAGCAGTGGAAGATCACATCGCGCATAAATAAAAAGTTCTCCAACTCTTAAACGATAACCTAAATTTGGCACAAAATCAAATGAAAAAACAGGAAGATCAACATTGCAACGAGAGAAGTTTTGATGTAGGAGACTAGGTATTTTTACGGCTACAGACATACAAACAAATTTCCCTTAAGAAAGATAAGAATGATAATAAATTATCACTCAATTACTATGGTCCTTACAAGGTGTTGCATTATATTGGTACTATGGCATACAAATTGGAGCTTCCTACTTCTTCGTGAGTGCATCTAGTTTTCCATGTTTCATTCTTAAAGAAGCTTATATGGGACAAACTTCCATCTCAAACAATATTTCCAGAACTTCATGAGGAAGGAAAAATCATATTGGAACATGAAGCAGTCACGGAAACAAGAACTTGACAGCTATGAAATCGATCAATTTCCGAGTCTCTCATCAAATGGAAGAACTTACCCACTAAAGATTCGACATGGGAGGATGAGAATTTTATACAGAAGCATCCGTAGTTACTCAAGCATTGAGGAAAACACATTTTTGATGGAGAGGGGCATGTTAGGTCCCTATATTACTAGTATAGTCCCTTATTGTTGATAGTCTAACCCCCTTATTGTTATTGTTGTACCCCTATAACCCCAATATTGTTATTATTGTGCCTTTACATTATTATTGTTAGTTCGGTCAAGATTATATTATGACCCCATGGACTCCAATATATAGAAGGAGGTTTTGTCATTTGTATCATCCAAGAATTGTTCATTTATGTAATGTATTGGAGGTTTCCCACTCGAAGTGGCTTATTTCTAAGGCATTGATCTCTCTTTTCTTCTATTTTTTGAGTTGGTTTCATAACACAAACAAATAAAACAAATAAATATTTGTGACTTTAGTTCTAATTTATATATTCATAAAATAAATATTTGTAATTTTCTATGTTTATGGTGGAAATTCACATAAGTAACTCCACTTGTGCATGTCAACATGGCAAACACAAAGTTAGCTACCCTACTTTATAGAACTTTCCAATATAGCGTACACTAGTTCTTTAAATATATGGTGATATACTCCACTTCCAATAATATCAATAAAAATTTATTCTAGTTTAACACCACATAGTAAGGATAGTGCAAGCTTGTCCATCAAATATGGTGATATACTTCATTTTTAATATGATACATAAACATATACATCACATTAGCACCACATAACATAAGTGGTGCTAACTTATGGTGGTAAAAGAAGGTTTTTCTTGTTGTGTATGGATCATCATTGCTATCAACGTTATCTTTGTACTGTGCATTGGAGGAATTAATCCATGTACAACCATATTTGCACAATAAAATACTAAGAAAGTTACAAGTTTATCTATGTGGACAAGGTTATTATTATGCTAAAATAAAATATTTTCTTGATTATTTAAACCTTCAAGAAAATTGTTCCATTCCTGTGATTTTCCTTTTATTATAGATATTTCCATTATTACCCAGGTTGATTCAGTTCATTTTTTCCTAAAAATCTTGTCAAGATATTAAAGTTTGCTATAAAATTATGGAAGAGCTAGTAGTAGATCCCGTGTGTTTCAAATTTTCCTCAAGGCCCCAACTCGAAGTCCCTAGCAAGCCCGCTCACAATAACAAAAAATGTTTCTGAGGGAAATGAAGTCTTACACATGGAACTAGTATATCGAAATAAATAAATAATGCAAATGGCGTACTAATGTATAAGCACCATTCAAATTCAAGCCAAACTCTTTGAAATTGCTTCTCTCCCTTCAGAATTTGAAGGAAACTAATCAAGTTGAGATCAGACCCTCGAGAATAATTTTCATCTTGACTCGAAGGAGATTTAAAAAAAGAAGGTGATGCACCTCGGAACAATATTATTAGGAAATAATCTTGTTTACAACACCACGTAACAAAAATATTGTTTTATTTTTTGCTACAAAGATTTGACATCTCCATGGCAGTAAATAATCACTAGGTTACGTGTTGCATGAAGCTTAGCTCAAGGAAGGCCTCCAATGCCATAATTCCTTGCAACTCATGATTAAGTGATGAAATTTATGTATCTATATAAATATTTAAACTCTAATAATAACTATATTGCACTTCAGTTGTTCTATTCATCATCCCTATTCATTGACTGAAGAAAACGCAGAACCTGAAATCATTTTCCTGTATTGTTGACTTTGAATTGAGAGTATGATGGATTCTTATTTTTTACTCAAGTATAACCGGAAAATAAAATATCAATTTCGGGACACTCTTCATGTAACAAAAGATACAACATATCAACACAATGCTTGCCACTCTTAAAGGAACATAGAATGAAGCACAAGCTGCTAAAGGCTAACAAAGAAGAATTTAAAAACGAGAGTGAATGTTTAAGTATCCCAAATTTCCAATCTTTGTTTATGTGGCCATAACATTCATCCAAAAAAAATTTGTATAACAATTTTATGAATAAGAAAAAAATTTAGTCAAGATGATCAAGAAAACACAAGATGGACTAGTAGAATTGAAATATATATGTGTGTGTGTGTGTGTGTGTGTGTTCAAACAAAATAACCAATCTTAAAAAATCGACAAAAAATGAGTTTGGATGATGAAGAGAGACTAATACCAAAGCATTGAGGAATATTAAAAAGTCAAAACTAAAATCCTTCATCGAAGAGATATCAAAAATTACCACAATAAATGTCAAAATCTCTCAAACATCTCTGTGCAACACGCTTCCAAAAATTATAAAACATTATTAAAAAAAAATCCCTCATATATTTTACGATAATAAGAAAGATTGGACCACCTTAACGATTCATATTAGACTTTAATTTAACCTTGGTCTCAATTCATTATAACCAACCTAGATCCATCTTAACACTCAATCGTCCTCAATTCTAGTTTGTGATCATCTTAAATAAATATGTCTAAGATTAATCAAATCATTTTAATTTTAAATTTTCTCAATTACCTCAATATTTTGAGATGATAAATACTATTAATAACTTGAATGATGAAAAATGATGAAAGAGAAATTTAAGGGGGGGAACTACCTCAATTTGTTAAGGTTATAGAGTTTGTTAATAACTTGAATGATGAAATAAAAATTTAAGGGAATGTTCCTCTTGCGCCCTTCGTTGCTTGTAGACAACATATCAACAAAGCCACGTGGTACCTACCTTGTGAAATGTCATTTACATAGTTGACGACTGAGTGTTTGTTAATATGCTTAGGAATGGAGTGAACAACTTCACTAGGTCTCATCTTACTTTGGCAAGGAATCAAGTAAGATAATTCAAAACGGATAGTCACACAGATTGATATACACATCGAGGAGAAGGTTATCTATTATGTTTTTTTTTTCCTTAAAAAAAAAATGTGTGGTTTTATAAAACATCACGATGTTTCCAAAAATTTTGTGCCACGACCATAAGAATTTCCAGATCAGGGAACCCATGGGATCTTAACATGTTTTGGATTTTGTTTTTCTCATTTGTGTTTCTTGGATTTTATATAAGGAAGGAGTAGGGCTTGTAGTCATCACAAAAAATTGGGGAGATATTAAAACAACCATCACCATCACCATCACCATCAAGGATTTTTTAGTGGATGAAGGGTTCAATTTCAGTTCCAACCAACGTTGAATCTTCCTTCCAACCAACGTTGAATCTTCCTTCCAACCAACGTTGAATCTTCCTTCCAACCAATGTTGAACCTTCTATCCACATGTTAGAAGAGAAACAACAAAAGGAGTTGGATGAGGGAGAGAAATCCTGGCACAATTATAATAATAACATCCTACATATGGGAAGATTGTTATTCCATCACCCCACACACACACACATAATCACCCCACCCACCCCCCCCCCCCCACACACACACACGCGCATATTTAAATGTTTCTAAAAGTATTATCCCACTGTAAACTTTGGAAACCCATTGTGGTGAATGATTCCATTCCTCATAGGATAAATTACAATGAATTTTAATGACAATAACTATATAAGAGAATCTACCTCTTTTAACACAACACTAGATTTCTATTTCCAGTATTTTAGGAAATAATACCTCATATTCTCTCGCTTGCATATCCATGCTACTTGGAATTATTACACCAAACTGAAATTTTAATAAATGCAAAAGATAATAAATAAATCCAACCAGGTTGAATATTTAATTAGCACACAGATTATCCTTTGGATTCAGTTAGTGTTATTTATGCCATCAAAATGAACTACTAACCTATAACAACAAACAAATCCTAAAAGGAAAAAATTGTGACAACTCTTTACATTCGTGCAATCCATCTTGTAACAACTATGTAAGCAACTAGCATTTACATGTTTCCAAATTAGACCATTCATCGCTCCATCAAATATGTAAGTCTTGAAAGAAGACCACTCGAAAGAGCGGCTTCTTATAATGGACTCCCATCGAACATTTTTTAGGTACCTTCAAAGTTGCAAGAGTTGGGGATTGCAGCTGCCATCTCAAGAATTCCAAAGTCTATAGACAAGTTGAAGCACTAACAAAATATCGTGATTGGTCCTATTACTGAATATTTATTAGAGGAGGACAAGATAAATCTGACAAGATTTCCATAAGAATTTTCTCTTATGTAGTCGATAAGAGCATTGGTCTTAAGAAAATGATCATAAATGAAGTCATTTCCCGAGCGCTTTGGTAAATTAGCCAAATCCAACACATCTTCTTGACAAAGTGAAATAAAATGAATACATTGTCATATATTATTTTGGTAATTTAAACAATCTCCAATAGATTGTGCCAAGCTTTGAAGAGGCTTCCAAATTCCTTTGGTAAGTTAAACCACATTGGAAAAATTCAACTAATTATGTGCTAAGATTTCGAGAGTTTTCCAAATTCGTTCATTAATTTAATCAAACTTCAACAGATTCAACTATATAATTTCCAAACTTTGAAGAGACTTCCATAATATTTTGTAATTTAACTAACCTCCTATGGATCAAGTTCTTTCAATGCCCCAATTTGGAAGGGTTACAAGATTCCTTTTGTAAATTAATTAAACTCCAACATCTAGATTTTGATTCTTGCACTAATTTAACCATGTCAAGAGAAACACTAGGAAATATAAGCATGTGTGATTATGCAAAGCTCTCCAACTGTAGGAAATTGAAGTGTTCCCTCTGTAGGTGGCACATAAGAGGTTGATTAAAATGTTACATATGAGAGGTACAAATTTATGAGAATTGTCAAGTGGAGTTGGAGAGTTGAGCATTTTGGAAGTTCTGGATGTAAGCCCTTTGCTAGAAACAATGCCATATGTAACTTGAAAAACTTGAAGAAATTGCAGCTTTATGTATGTAAGGAATTGAAATGTTTGTTTTATTTTCTAAGTGCCTTAAATAACTTGAAGGAATTGCAGGTTTGTAAATGTAAGGAATTGAAATGTTTGTCACCTTCTCTTGGACTATTGGCTCCGTTGATTGAGTTGAGGGTAATTGATTTTCCACTGATACACGAACTTCCATTTCAGGAGGTGAAAGGAGAAAGAGAAACATTGAGTGATTTGGATTGTTCCAATCACAACTACATACTTCCACAGCTTCAACTATTCAAGGTTACATGGATAAGGATATCAAAGGTATAATTTGTTGGAGGTGTTTTCTTCAACCACGATCTTACAAGTTCTTATTGTAATGATGTGGAGAAGGTTTTAATATTACTAGCTACACTTTTACATTTATCATTCATGGTTTGTGATAATTTGACAAAAAATCATATGATAAGTATTATTCAAAACTTCAAAAGATGGAAATTTCTTGTTGTCAGTAAATTACAGGAGTTTCCACATATGGAATCATTGTTATCCTTTAGGTATATGAACACAAGTGGGCATGTGAGGTTGAAGAGAATACGAGGATTGGGGTAGGTGTTAGAACTTCAATCACTTTATGTTAGTGGGTGTTTTGAGTTAGAAGAGGTGGAATGAATCCAACATTGAATGTTGTTGTAGGATCTATAAGTTGGATATTTCCCTAAACTAGAAAAAACAATTTTAAACATGTTTAGTGTTATATGGTGTTTGATTACACATAATTCATTTTTTAAGCGAGTGGTTCTATTGATGCCTTCGTCATTTGTCCATATCCATTAAGAGTTTGTCACTTGTCCCACCAATTTTTCAAAACATGCACTTGATATATTATAATTCGTGAGATATGTACTATGTTCTGCTAGGACAATAAATAGATAACAAACTAAAATATGTGGAAAAAGTTTAACTTCAAACCCATTTCGGAATGAAGGAACCCTTATTTAATCTATTAATTGTTGTATAAATTAGATTTTAGCTTTCTCGATCATATATATATGCACTTCAAATGAACTGTGCCATTTTTCCTTTCCCATTTGATATCACCAACATTTCTTTAATTAATTCAAGAAAGTAAAGAAAATACTTCTTAAAACATCAGGATTAAACATTTCACCCATCATTAAATGTGTAAATTACATTTTAAATTAAGGAATTGTATATGTGCATTTGTTATATGTAGTTCAAATTATTCCTATAATTATGCTTTTTTCATTTTATGAAGTAAGATTTTTTTTACTTAAATAAGGAAAATATTTCAAAGATATGTCATGATATCTATTTACAATGGTGAGTTATGTTTATGTCACACTCGAAGTTGGTCAACCACTTCCCATTTCAATTTTGGGAAAGAAAATGTAAGAAATGTTATATAGGAGTTATATGAAAGTATTTGTTGTAAATAAAATATACAAATGTATTTTTATGTTGGAAATTTTATTATTGCTTTTAAAAAACATCAATAAAATAAAATGAAAAGAAATAATTATTCTAAATGCATTTTATAAGGGGGGTGATGTTATTCAAAGTGTCGTCATCTATCCATAACCACTTGGAACCCACTTTGTGTCGAACCGACATATATCAAATCATCCACCTATAATATTATCAGTCATGGGCCAAAAAAAAAATCACACTTTGATTATGTACCCATCCAATCTACGCATTTGCAAATTAATTTGTTTTCGAGATAGCTGAAATGTTTCTAAAACCAATCTATTGGGCCTCTTCTTATAAATTTATGTAACATTATTTGACTTGTTAAGGGGTTAAGAAGTTGAAGGCAAAGAGGATGACATGGTTTTGAGTTCCTGTGAGAGGGCCTCCGCGACCATTTGATTTTTTTTTAGAAAGGTACGCGCTCCCATCATCTTCAGAGTAGTTTTGTCATAAACCAAGGCCAATTATTCTATTGTATCAAACATTCCAAACCATATCCACACTTCTTTTCAAGATGAAGATATGTTACCAATCCCCCGTATGGATGCCTATGCACCCCTCTATAGTGTGTCTTTGTAGGCAAGGAAGTTATCTGCCTCTCTTTTTTAATCTTTGGTATTTCAACAAACATTTACTAGAATAAAAAAGAATCTATAACTGATATTATTTCACTAGTTTGTTCTTTACTTGCATGTTGATGTAATCATTCATATTCATGGCCATTTTATGTTTGGCATGTCATGGAGCATTGAATGGAAATATATGAATTAGATGGGTTATATTTAACAAATAAAGGGATTTTAATGACAACATGTTTATCCAAGTATTTAATGTGGATTCAATGTGCACTATCTATCTAAAACTTATTCATCATGGTTGGGGATTGCAATTTATAAGTTGGAAGTAAGAATACATCATCGAAAAATCCACCCACTGAAGTAGCATCAACATAAACAACACACATGTGACTAATAGAAAAACATGAATCCGCATTTAAAATAAATATAAAAATCAACATTTTCAATCCTCAATCTAGTTATTTACAATTTTACATCTATCCAAGGTCTGAACTTGAGGGGAAACAGGCCAAGGTCAAGGGTGAATACGAAAATTGTGATTTTGGATATAGAGTTGAGGTGGAGGCCTTCACATTTATTTCTTAGTATCAAACCACCACGAAGGTTCAAGGTTAAATTCCCATCCTAAAAATGCACACTTATATTTTTGTCTTTGAATAATTTCTTTGTTGACACATAAGGTGCTTGGTGCTCATTGGAATTGATGATTCCGTATCCCTGTTTGAATTGTAATAGTGATCCATGAAAATATCACAATACATGATGACGCTCTATTTCCTTGTACTCCAATAGTTATTGGAGATTTTTCTTTATATCTCACCATTTTATTATTCTTGAGAGATTCATTACAAAAACTAATTGTAATTGACTTAAAAAAAAATGTAACTCAATAACTCCTACATCCTTCCATTTTGTGTGCATTAACATTTAAGGTCACTCAAATCCCTTTTGAAGATTATTTTTTCAAAAATAAATAAATCCTTTCATCTTTAAATATTGTAACTCCTAAATCCTTCCATTTTGTGTGCGTTGACATTTAACGTCACTAAAATCGCTTTTGAAGATTATTTTTTCAAAAAAAAAAAATCCTCCAATCTTTAAATATTGTAATTATTCTGCATTCCTTTCCCAACTTCCCAGCTTTTGGGGATGCTAGTTAATATATGAATCATGGTTATGTGAATAATGGTGTTTACTTTAATTCATGCACGTTGTTATTAAATATAAAATAGTGAATTGATAGCGGAGTTTTTGTATTGAAATTGCCATCTTGAAGCATAAAGTGGTTTACAAAAGGCAGGGCCTGACATTAATAAAATTTCGGTTTGGGTCCAACAATAGCTCGCACAAACTCATGCGAGAGCTCGGGTCCCATTATGCTGTTGTTTGCTTTGTTCCAAGAGCCCAACAGCGTAACCCCATCGTGACATTGCATTGTCGACCCGGTAGTCTTTTAAGTGATAATGAAGAAATAATTATATTTATAAAAAATTTAATAATTATTTTAAAATTTAATATTATATTTTTTACTGAGTTGTTTTTCGCCTGATTTTTGGGAAGGTTTTTTTAAAGTTTTTTGGTATAATTTTTCTAAAATTTGGAAGAATTTATTGAAATTAGAAGTTTGATGGATAAATCTACATAATCTAAATTTTTTTAGAGATTTTCCAAAGTGCTTAATCCATATATAAATCAAAATTTCAACTTAAATTTATTCATCAAATTCCGATACCGGAAATTCCAAAAAATCACCCTAAAAACACTTCATTCATTACCAAAAAAAAAAAAAAAAATTAGTTAAGAATATCCTTTATTAAAAATGAAAAAGGATAAAAAGTTTTTTATTCTTATTTTTTTAATGATGTTAAAAGTAATTGTTGAAATTATAAGGATGTTATAATTGGTCCTTTTCTCGCTAATTTTCATACAAGAGCCATCCATTTCTGACTTGTGGAAGAAAGGGAAGGTCCAGAATCGGATTATACTATTGTTAGCTTTGTTCCACAAGTCCAACCTTACTCTGGCATTGCATTATTGGCCCGGTAGTTTTTTAATTGATAATTGATAATGAAGAAATAATTATATTTATAAAAAAATTAATATTATGTTATTTATATTACAACAATTTAAAAAAAAGTTTTCTGAGCACCATCCTTTGTTAATATTATTTTCATGATAATAATAAAAGAATAAAAAGCTTTTTATTCTTATTTTTCAAAATGATGTTAAAAATTACTTATGAAATTATAAGGCTATTATAATTGGTCATTTTCTAGCTAATTTCTCATACAGCAGTAATTCATTTTGGAAGGGAACGTCGCGAGTCTGGTTATGTTGTTGGATTTGTGGTGCCCAATGAAAGGTATGGTGTAGGGTTAGATTGTTATTTTAAACCAGCCGGATCTTAGATTGTTGGCCTAGTAGTTTTTTAATTGAGAATGAAGAAATAATTGTATTTATAAAAACTATAATAATTATTCTCAAAAGGTTTAGTTTGCTAATTTTTTAAATTTAAATTTGGTTTTAAAATATTTTTTTTAATTATTATTATCTTTACAATTAATTATTGAAATTATAAGTAATTATAATCATTGATATTTTTATTATTTTTAAAAAGTGTTTTCAAAATCATTAATATCCAGCGCGTAGCCATTTCTCTCACTGGTTGTGTAGTTAAATTCCCTTGTCATTTTGGAACGATTATTTGTCTATTATGTTGGGCGATGACGTGGGGTCTGCAGAGCATTTGGATTTCGAATTGTGGTTTGCCTAGCAACAGTATTGGCTTTGGGTACGCGAGGGAGGCATGATTTAGTACAGTTTGGAGCAAGGTGAGCTCTTGTCTTGGGGAGGCCCGTGGGATCTTGGAATGTAGTGGGTGATTGAGGCTATGTTTCTCCACAAGGGTCTTCTGTGTTTGTTATTAGTGTGCCCAGCTCAACCCATGGAGTTGAATTGGGCGTTGGACCGCGCTGCTAGTTCCTCTATCTGTGGCTCGTCTCGAGTTTGGTGTCGTGGCTCGAATAGCTTCGGGCGAGTTCTTTCGGAACTGTAAGGTAATTTATTGTGATAATTGTCTTTGGTTTTCCCTCTAGCTTTATGGGTTGTGCTTCTCTCGACAAGAGGGGAACTATTCGCGCAAGTTTGCTCTGGGGTGGCACAGAGGATTTCTAGAGACTGCGGTCTCGTGCCGCCAATCTTAGGCTGATGGAGTCAGTTAAATAGTTTAGTATTTTCTTTGTTTGTTATATTTTGTTTTCTATGTTATATAGGAGGTCACACTACACGACCTATGGGAAGCATTCCAGGTTCGCTTATTTGTCTTTATTCGTCTGCAACTATCCTTGTCTCGCGAGAGGGGTTGTCCGTGCCAGGGAGGGTGCTGCTCTTCGTCCTGAAGTCAGCCAACATAACAAGGGAAACCACTCACCCTATGATGATGCAATCAGTCGGGGCATGAAAGAGGATGTGGCCATTTCTCTTGTTCACTCTCTAGGACAATTTGTAGCTCTAGTGACCGTGGACACGATAGTAGACCAACTGCACAATGTCGAATTGAATATAGATAGCATGATGAACCAACACTACGAGGACCAAAACAAACTGGTGGCTTATATTAATGATATGCAACACGTCCAAAAACAAATCCTAGACAATTTGGAAAGCCTCTGTCGAAACCATCACCGCACCAATGATCACCTTCGCATTCTCGAGGTGAGGCTTGAACACATTGACTTCCATATAAATGATCATGCATCTCTCTTTGCTTCCCCTCTCGTCTTTCCACCCAATCCGCCTCCTTCATAGGTTTTTCTTATTGTATACGTGGCTGAATTTTGGTACATGTATGTAACACCCCTAGTTTCTATGCTTTTCAAGTTAGACACTTGAACATAAATCCAAAAGGGAGTGGACCCCAATGGAGAATTATTGTGTGGATTTAATTAAATATTAATGAAAAATAGAAAGGAATATTATTGTATGCACTATGACTAGATGAGATTTGGAGATCCCAAGCATCATCCATGAGGTTATGGAAAAAGGTTAAGACTTTCCCCAAAAACCTTTCAAAAATCTTTGAAAGGAATTATTTCTAATTTAGATTTTTGAGGAAAAATTTAAATTCCCCAATGATGAGGAAAGTAGTTGGGAAGAGGTAAAAAGCTGGAAAAAAACAAAAAGAAGCTATAAAGTCCCTAAATAAGGGAAGCCTAGGTAAACAGGAATAAAAGCATCCTGAAATTATGGATGCAGAATTGGAAACAGGCTTTGGGGAGAGCATAGCCTAAATAAGCTACTCCAGAAGAGATTGAGGTTGGTCTGTTCTGGAGAGGGATCTCAGCTCAGGGGTGAGTTCTGGAGACAGAAGAACTCTAAGGTTGGGAGGACTGGTCATCAGAAGAAGTGGAATGCACACTAATTTTTATGAATGGTTAAAATAGATGATGTTGTACAATATTGATAAATGTTGTAGTTGTTATTTTGAATTAAGTTTTTTGAGATTTATTATTCCTTACATTTAACAGAATTTTTTAGAAGAAAATAATCCTCTAAGTTATGCATAGTTGTAGGAATAAAATTCTATGGAAAATATCTATTAGAATCTCTAAACCATTAGTGGTTTAAATCTGAAGATATGACACTTCCATAGACTAAGAGTATTTAATTAAATTTAATCTGCTTCTGAATGATTGAGTTATATGCAGATATAATTAAATTAGGAAATTGATATCTGATTAATTAAGGTAGAATGAATGAGCATGAAAGCTAAACTCTACTAAAATAATTCTAAGAGTAATAAAATTCTTTTAGATAAATAAATTGAATTTCTATTTCATATGAAGTATTTTTCAAACTTTTGTTATGAAGAAATTATAAAACTAGAAAGAAATTCAAAGGAGAACTTAAGATCCAGATATTCTATTCTATATTTTAATGCTGATATAGAAATATATATATGTTCATATGTGCTGTAATTATACATAAAATTCAGGTGAAACAGAATTAAACATAAAGTTTTGTGTTAAGAAAAATTTATAAATTCTATTTTCCAAAAATAAGTTGAGAAGTAAATAAAGCTCTAATAAGAATTTATACCACTTGATTTGATCTATAACCATGACAATAAAACAGAAAAGTTATGGTTCTGCGTGAAGAGCATTTTTCTACAAAATATTTAAATTATTCAACCCCGTTAATTGATATACAGAAACGTATATGAAACTTCGGTATGATGCTATTAACTAAATTTCTATCTTGGAAATCATTAGTAATGATTTTAATAATAAGATGAATCATATGTATAAACCAATAACATATGAAGTGAAGATAGAGGTATGTATATATATACATATGTCACATAAACAAAATAATCGTTTTTTTATAGCTACTTGAACAGTAACGGTTAACTGTCATATATACATATATTAATATTATGTGAATAGACAGAAAATATAAATCAATTAAATATGTATAGAAATGTAAATTTTCAGTTAATAGTTATTAACTGAACGAAATGAACAGATAAAAAAGGGGGTCTCTGTTAATACAGAGACAGATTTTAATTGAAATACAACTTTATACATATAGTGAAAATGTCATAGAGTATATCTGGAAAGAGTAGGGGTAAAACCCTAACAAAAATCCCAAAGACATTATGGGAAATTTCTGCCATCGTGATGTGGTAATGAGAGAACCAGGGAGAAATCAACCTGTGTATAAAAACACAGTGGTTAAAGTTAAAAAGTCGAACCCTGACTCTGGTTTTACCGCAAGAAAGAACAGAGGATCTAAATGAAGGACACGTGCATACCTTTCAAAATGATGGCATAAATAAATATAACCCTGCAATAAAATGTCAATTCGACGAAGTAAGAAATCGTAAAATACGCAGAGATAAAATTTAAATCATAAAGGATTAAATAACGTATATACAACAGAAAATACTCACTTAAGAACGGGATGGAGAAGAATATATTCTCCAATAATAAATCACTTCATTCCCATGATGGACGGAACAAGCTCAGGAAATGGTTATGGGTGAGGAAGAAAAACAAATTCTCCTCAAGTCGTTGAAAGTGTATATAGCCAGTCAACAATAGAATGAATTAAAAATGAGCTAATAAATCTAATGATAAAGAGAATGTAGAAATTTGAATAATAGCTGAATTATTCACCGAGATTATCCTGATTACACACTATTTAAGCTTCATGCATAATACATAACCTCTTCTACAATTGATCATCAATTTGCGGAAATAGAAGCAGTCGCATGCGCACATTAAAACATAATCAAGCACATATATAACACAGTATGTAATGGGGAAAGCTTACAGCTGAAAACCCCCAACTATCTGTATATTATAATGATAGAGAACATGTAACAATACATAGCACAAAGCTCTCACAACTCTCAGCACTATCTCACATGCTACACACAAAACTAGCTCAGATCTGAACAAGTCACAGGTTCAAATCTCCTCCACAAGTCTGCCTGCCTCTACTGCGCAATCCAAGATGAGAATGAATGAGATCCAAGTTCAAATCCCCTTGGCTTGTACTGCGCAATCCTCATTGGCAATCTCAATCAATGTGTGTGTAAATCTCATGCACAGCTATAGTCACAACTGATAGTAGACTCACCCTTTCACCCACCTCTAACACTGGTCTCCACTGAACTGTCCATGCATTGCAGTTAACCGATGTGTTCTTTAGTTGATTTATGAGTTAATAATTAGTGAATTAATTAATAATTAATTCACACCACTCATCACTAGTGTATTTTTCAGTTAGACTAAATACAACTAGTTCAACTAATTTAAACCGAACACAACTCCACCAACTGTCTCATCAACTCCACCAAACTCTGCCACATGAGTTCTAACTGAAGTCAACCATGCAATAGCTCAACTAACCCTTAGGAAAAGCGTATTTCCTTCTGTCAGCTGCATGTGCCACATCCAAGCATCAAACTGAAGTGCTCCAAGAGGATAAGATGATGTTTATAGTCCAAATATTATTAAGGGTTAATAATATTCGACTGTTCTATTTTTAGCCTGGCAGTCTAAAAATAGATTCCGCCCAATGTCTAAAAATAGAGGTCCATCTATTTTTACCAACTCGAACAATCATCCATAAATAGCATCCTGCAACTCATAGACCATGATCCATATGTATAAAAATAGACTTTGCGCCAAAAATAGCCTGCGGGCCCACTTAGTGAAGGCGACTTCTTTTCACTAAGCTCCATCATCTTGTTGCATTTTCAAAACTCCCTCTAAACGAGATATGGATTATCTGCAACCCCTATCCTGCCTCTGTGGTATTCAAATTTTCTCCTGGTGAGCGCCTTCGTCATGATATCAACATCCTAATCCTCCGTGGGAATGTATGAAAGTAACATGACTCTCCGTTGCACACAATCTCTGATATGATGGTACCTGATGTCGATGTGTTTGGATCTATCATGAAATACTGGATTAGCCGAGAGTTTAATGCAACTCCAGTTATCACAATAAATCACAGTAGGCTCCAAGTGTGACCCAAACAATCCGACCAGGATCTTCCTCATCCATATGGCCTCGCATGTAGCCAAGCTTGCTGCCATATACTCAGCCTCTGCTGAACTGAGTGCAACGGATCTCTACTTCCTACTGTACCAAGAAACTGCTGTCGACCCGATACTGAAGATCCCTCCAGATGTGCTTTTTCTGTCCGTTGGGCTCCCTGCCCAATCTGCATCCGTGAAGCCACATAGCTTCACCTCATCCTCCTTTCTGTACCACAAGCCATATCCCGATGTGCCTCTAAGATAACGCAATACATGCTTTTCTGCCTTCCAGAAGAGATTGGTAGGCTTAACCATAGCTTCCGAAAGCTGGTTAACAGCATAGCATATATCAGGTCGTGTATTGACCGGATACATAAGCGACCCCACCAACTGTCGATAAATAGTGGCATCCACTACCTCCACTGAAGTAGCATCCTCCTTCCTCCAACCTCCAGGAAGAGGAGTATCAATAGGCTTGCAGCCATGCATGTTGAACTTCTCCAGTATCTCCCGGGCATACTTACCCTGAGAAACAAACAGTTCATCACTGCGTTGCCAAATTTCCAATCCCAGGAAATAATGAAGGAGGCCCAAGTCCTTCATCTCAAACTCTCTAGCAAGATCCTCCTTGCATGAAAGTATCAACAGCTCATCACCTGTCAAAATCAAATCATCTACATACAGTACAATGATCAGCAACTTCCCTTCCACCACAATCTGGTACAGGTTAGGATCCGCCTCACTCTTGGAGAATCCAAGCCCGGTGAAATAACTGTCTATCCGTGTGTACCAAGCACGAGGTGCTTGCTTCAGCCCGTACAGTGCTCTCTTGAGTCGGAAAACATGCGACTCACTGCTAAAGATCTCGAAACCTTCAGGCTGCTCTATGTACACCTCCTCCTCAATGACTCCGTTGAGGAACGCAGTCTTCACATCCATCTGATGAATGTGCCACCCCATCTGCGCTGAGAGAGCAAGGATCGTCCGTATGGAAGATTACCTTGCGACAGGTGCAAAAGTCTCCTCATAGTCAATCCCCTCGATCTGTGAGAAGCCACGGGCGACAAATCTCGCCTTGTACTTCTCCACACTCCCGTCAGCCGCCTGCTTCACCTTGTAGATCCATCGCGAACCTACAACTGATTTCCCAACCGGTCTTGGGACAATCTCCCATGCCCTGTTCCTGATGATCGAATCATATTCTTCGATCATGGCATCAACCCATGCGGGTTCCTCCACAGCTTCCTCAAAAGAGGATGGCTCTGTCACAACACATTGACTCATAAGAGCCATGTATCCAGTGTACCGATCCGGTGACTGTCTCTGTCTGCGCTGTGCTGTAGGTGGTCCTACAACCTTCTATGCATCCCGAGCCAGTCGCTCAGCTTCTGTAGTGCGCATGCGCCCTCTGATGGTTGGCGCTGCATGGGTGGTTTCTTCCACCTCCTGAACTTCCTCTTGTGGCTGATCCACATCCGGAAGCTCCTCCTTAGGAACTAACAGCTCCTCATCTGCATGCAAGTGTAGCTCCCTCTCAAGCGAACACTGCATGGCTTTCTCCTCTTGGAATTTTATATCCCGTCGCACAACAGTCTTGCGACTGTCTGGCACATACACCCGATAGTTATGAGGTGTATCAGTGTACCCCACAAATATTCCAACTTCAGCAGTTGGATCCAGCTTCCTTCTCGCATCCTTCGTCACATGCATGTAGACGGGAGATCCGAAAATCCGCAAATGGGAAATATCAGGCCTCTTGCCAGAATAAGCCTCCTCTGGTGTACTCATGCCAAGAACCTTGTGAGGACAACGGTTCTGCACATACACTGCTGTAGTGCATGCCTCAGCCCACAAGTGAAGGGGTAGGCCCTGATCATGCAACATCGCCCGTGCAGCACCCACGATCGTTCTGTTCTTCCGCTCAGCCACCCCGTTCTGCTGTGGGTTATGGGGTGTGATGAGCTCTCTCCGAATCCCTTCTGCGCTGCAAAAGTCCTTGAATTCAGTAGAGATGAATTTACCACCATTGTCGCTCCTAAGAGCCTTCACATGCGCCCCTGATTCCTTCTCAACCAGCACCTTGAACTCACAGAACTTTGAGTATGTCTCGCTCTTCTTCTGCATGAAGAAGATCCAGCACTTCCGAGAGAAATCATCAACAAAGATCACATAGTACTTGTGCTTTGCTGTCGAAGCTACTGAGAAAGGTCCACACACGTCTGTGTGAATTCTCTCAAGGATCGTCGTGGCGCGACTATCCTTCTCGTGAAAAGTGGCTTTCACAAATTTTCCCAAGGTACACCCCTTGCACTGATCTGACTGCGCAAGAGTGCCCTTAGGAAGCCCAGTAGAAATCTGCTGCAGTATCTTCAAAGCTCCATGGTGAAGGTGGCCCAATCTCCGGTACCACAGCTCGCCATCATCCCGGCTCACCACTCCTTCCGCCTTGCATGCCATTGCTGCGCAGCCATCCACTTGCAACTGATAAAGGTTCTTGACTCGAACCCCTATCTTCTAGGTTTCTCCAGTTGTCTTACTGCGCAGGAAAGCCTTTCCTTTGCTGAAGACAACATCATACCCCTTATCTTCTAACATCGCCATAGAGATAAGATTCTTCTTCAATCCTGGAACATGCATCACTTCCTTCAATATGAAGGTTTTACCAGACTCCATCTCAAAGGAAATGGTACCGATACCGTTCGCACTGTATCTACCATCATCGCCCATCTCGATGTGCACTCCAAGATCTTTCTCATCCAGATCTAAAAACAAATCTTGATATCCTGTCATGTGAAAAGATGCACCACTGTCCAAGAACCAAACTGAACCCATCACACTTGATACCAAGCATGCGATCAGCAAAAAATCTAGCTCAAACTGCGAGGCTAAGGCCTCTCTCGCTGCAGATCCAGCAACATGCTTATTTTTCTTCTTCTGCGAACAATTTGTGGCATAATGTCCATGCTGGTGATAGCGAAAGCACTTCACCTTGGACATGTCCTGCTTCTTGCCTTTCGCACTGGAATGAGAAGCTTTATTGCTCTTCCCCTTCTTTGCTTTGGCAGCCAAAGCGCAATTTTCTTCATCAGATGTCTTTGATGAAGATCCGTCCCTTGTACTCTGCCTTATCTCCTCTTGCACAAGATCCGACCAAAGTCGCTCCCATCCTGGCAATTTCTCCTGACCATTGACAGAATCCTGATAGGCATGCCAACTCTTCGGAAGACCAAGGAGAGCCAAGCTCACCAATTCCTCATCATCTATAGTCACCCCCACACTTCCCAGCTCATCCCTGCATTGGATGAACTTCGTGAGGTACTTGGGCATACTGTCGCCTTTCTCCATCTTTATGTGTCTGAGTTTATCCTTGAGCGCCAACTTCCTATGGTCGCTCTTGCTTTGGAATAAATCTGTCAACACTTTCCACATCAAGTATGGAGAAGCTTTTCCATGCATGCTGGATACAATGTGATCCTTCACGCCCTCCAACAGAATCCTTCGACATTTTTCCATCTTCTTTTGCCAAGCCTCAACTTGAGCAGCATCAGTAGGCTTTGGGATCTCAGCATCTATGAACTCCTTCAGCCCGTTATCATCTAATACCGCCTCCATCCTGTCCTTCCATGCAACATAATTCGAGCTGCCCTCAAGGGCATACTCCAATCGCAATCCGTTGAAAGACATTTTGACTTCGACACCAAGAAAACACTGCTGCAAATTCGAATTCCACCAGCTCAAAACTCAACCGCTTCTGATCTGTGAGAACAAGGTATTTCTAGCACAGAGATCGACTGTAGGGGCATTTACTGGATATATCACCTTTCAAAGAAAGGATGGATCTAGAGGCTACCTGGCCCGCTTACAGACTTTGTCTACCGAAATAAATTTGTAATCACTGTAATAGATCCGATGATCAATTTCGCTCCGATACCATGTAGAAATTTGAATAATAGCTGAATTATTCACCGAGATTATCCCGATTACACACTATTTAAGCTTCATGCATAATACATAACCTCTTCTACAATTGATCATCAATATGCAGAAATAGAAGCAGTCGCATGCGCACATTAAAACATAATCAAGCACACATATAACACGGTATGTAATGGGGAAAGCATACAGCTGAAAACCCCCAACTATCTGTATATTATAATGATAGAGAACATGTAACAATACATAGCACAAAGCTCTCACAGCTCTCAGCACTATCTCACATGCTACACACAAACTAGCATGGAAGATGAACAAGTCACGGGTTCAAATCTCCTCCACAAGTCTGCCTGCCTCTACTGCGCAATCCAAGATGAATAATGATGAGATCCAAGTTCGAATCCCACTAGCTTCAACTGCGCAATCCTCATTGGCAATCTCAATCAATGTGTGTGCAAATCTCATGCACAACCATAGTCACAACTGATAGTAGACTCACCCTTTCACCCACCTCTAACACTGGTCTCCACTGAACTGTCCATGCATTGCTGTTAACTGATGTGTTCTTTAGTTTTTTTATGAGTTAATAATTAGTGAATTAATTAATAATTAATTCACACCACTCATCACTAGTGTATTTATCAGTTAGACTAAATACAACTAGTTCAACTAAGTTAAACCGAACACAACTCCACCAACTGTCTCATCAACTCCACCAAACTCTGCCACATGATTTCTAACTGAAGTCAACCATGAAATAGCTCAACTAACCCATAGGAAAAGTGTATTTCCTTCTGTCAGCTGCATGTGCCACATCCAAACATCAAACTGAAGTGCTCCAAGAGGATAAGATGATGTTTATAGTCCAAATATTAATAAGGGTTAATAATATTCGACTGTTCTATTTTTAGCCTGGCAGTCTAAAAATAGATTACGCCCAATGTCTAAAAATAGAGGTCCATCTATTTTTACCAACTCGACCAATCATCCATAAATAGCATCCTGCAACTCATAGACCATGATCCATATGTCTAAAAATAGACTTTGCGCCAAAAATAGCATGCGGGCCCACTTAGTGAAGGCGACTTCTTTTCACTAACCTCCATCATCTTGTTGCATTTTCAACAGAGAATTCATCTGATAAAAAAAAAATTGTCTAAATCCACGAATGGAGAAATCAATAGATAAATTATAAGTTTTCAATTCGTTAGTAATTGATAAAATGGCATTATCAAACTACTCTGCAAATTTATAAATAAAATCGAAACAGAGGCATATAAAAATCCCCAAATTGCATTCACGATAATGGAAATAGTTTCCAACATTAAATTGTATTGCGAGCAATAATATAAACTTTGCATTAATATTTCGTTATTTATTTAACAAAGTCGAAGCACGAACATTCCAAGGGAAACTCTGAGCATATATGGAACGATTAAGCTATGAAAATATTTTTCACAGCCACCATTTAGAGCGATTGAGCATGCAGAGAGCTTAATAAATTAAATTACCTATAAGTAAGGTTGAAAGGGCAATTCTGAGAGTAGCATTTCGCCATTGAAAACCAGAGAGCATTCCTTCTTGGTATGAGAAAGTAAAACTGAGAACTGGAGGAGACGTCGCGGAAATGAAAAAAAAAAAAAAAACTTGAACACTTATAGCGACTTAATGTCATAAACCCTAAGGAAATCACATCGTCCACGTGTCCGCAATCCATCATTCCTCCCATGGATCGATGGTTTTACCAAGAATGGGACGCCAAATTAATAACATTTAAAGTCAATCATACAGTTGCAAAGAGACGTATTAACCATGAAATCATAACCGATATATAAAAATATACAACATATTAAATCTCATGGCTTGAGGATTCAACGGAGTTAAAGCTCTAAATGCAAAAGTACTGGTTTAGAAATCCGAGAAAGATTGAATTTAATATATGTCAGTTGACATATTTACCATATCTGAGTTAAAACAAAAAATCACATTTCCAATATGGACGAGTACTATGATAAGGTTAGGTGGAATAACAAAAAATCCATATTGTAATGCGAGGCACAATTACTTTCAAAAAATACTATATATGGAATTCTAATTGAATCCGTTGATATGTATATAGTATTATAATCGAAAGTAGGAAAAACCACTTAGAATTTAAATTAGAATTCTAATATGGATGGTATAACAAAGTTTATGCATAATATATAATGGGATAAATTCATATTATATAGGTAGAATAATGGTAATAGGGTTATCCACCATTATGGCATAAACATGATTATACTTAATAATTTTTATGGGTATGGTAACCACTAACATTGATTATGTGTAAAGTGGGATCTCAGAAATGAGATTAATTTATATTACAAAGAGAAGCTACTTAAGGATCAAGAGTAGAGAAATTACGAGTGATAAATGGACATTAACATATGGAGAACAAATGTGTATAGAGGAATGTATACATTAGTTAAGAGACAAAAATATAAATTAAATTAAACTGAGATTTGTTTAAGAAAAAAAAATGAAGTATAGTTAGATATTAATAAGCTCAAATTGAAGTTAGAAATTTAAATAAATAAATAAATAAAAAATAAATTGTAGGTGGAGAAACATTACAAATGGTATTAGAGCAATCGTTGAAACACTGGGCAACTTATGTGCTCACATAGAAAAGTTATGCTACTGTTATGAATTTTAAATTTTACCAATGTTGGTTTACTATATATTTAACAGTACTAAGGGATATAGCTACGAACCATGATTGAAGAGGACAAGTGGTAGGTGGATCTGGGTGGAGGAGAAAACACGCCAGATCCAAATGCTCCATGGAAAGCTATGTTTCTTAGAATGCGACGAGAAATGGCATAGCTTGAAAGCCACAATGACAGGCTAGCATATATAAAATCAGAGCAGGGTTAAAACACTGGACAAACTATGTAACCATACAAAAATGGTATGTTGCCGTATGAAATTTAAATTTTACTAATAAAAAAAAAATTGTATAGAAACAGTACCGCAGTATAGACCTGTGAATGAGGACTGATGAGAAGGGGTTATTTTTCACCAGTGAGAAGAAAGACAAACTTGTTTCGTACTTACTCATATACCAATCTTAGTAGCGCTAAAGTTAAGGTAACGATTGAATATGAGTTAGCCTTCTGTGATAATAATGTTCAGTTTATAGGTGTCAAAATATTTAATGGAATATTAATGGTTAACAGAAAGTGGGAAAATCATAAGATATTACAAAAGTAAATGTAGGTCGTTTCCAATTAAGGCTAAAGACAACGAAGAAAAATAGTTTTCAGACCTGCATAGGTGAGAAATGGAAGTTATAAATTGATTTCGTGTATTAAGAAGTAATCGGGGGTATCTACAACTGATAGTGAGATTACTTGCAAGCAGAAAAGATTAAAAGAACATCGGAATCTTGAGAATTTTAAAGAATAAACATCACTTTGAAAATTAATTTCATACCTCATAGAGCGATGCAAATCATATGCTCGGCTGATAGACCATTATAAAAGAAGAAAAATGAAGTAAAGAAGTTGTATAAAATTGTGTAACAAAAGCTCATAAACCAATTACATGAAAATTAATTAAATTATGCTAACGTTGTTAGACTGTATTACCTTGGGTTTGCATGAAAGAAATCTATAACTGATATGGGTTAAAATATTTTCTGAGAAAATGATAATAGAACTATTATCAGATGAAAATTCAAGTGGAGCGAAAGTAAAAATAGTAATACGATATGTTTTTTCATAAATCCATAGGAGAAAAGTAGTACCTACAGTCTTGTTAACCAAAAATATGATACAAACAGAATGAAATAGCTCGAACCAGAGAAAGGCCAAGTCCCAATCCCAAATATACAACTTGAGATGCAACGTTTATTATGGGGTAGGAGCAGAAATTCAAATCCAATTAGATAAAATCATAAAAATAAATGAAAAGCTGGGTTAGATTCCATCGGCCTTTAATTAGTTAAAAGAAAGTGCAAACCATGAATAAGAGACATGGTTAAAAGAAAGTATGGGGAAACAGAGAAAAAATAATCTCTATCTACATTAGAGACCAGGTCTATATTAGCATGTACTGAAAAATTCTATTCTATTTGGAAAAGAAAAAAATAAATTCGTAATATCACCAGTGGCATACTAGGGGAATAATTGGAAATATATAATAATGAATATATTATAGTGAAATAACTAATAGTTACAGTGGAGCATTTCAATCCAGGACAGATTGAAAAATAAGCTATACATTTATGGGGTATATTAACATATCCTCTTTTATGTGAAATGAAAGGATAGTAGTTGAAGCAAAAGTAGTAATTATAATTGAAGCAATGCAAGAATTACAGTTTTAAATTAAATCATGTATGTAAGTTAGAAGTATCGGAAATTTGGATGGAAAAATATGCCTATATATATATACATATATAGTCAGAACAATAAACCATCAGAATTAATACTATAAATACAATCAAAGGGATTATTGAACTTATAACTTATGGAAGAAGGAGTTTTAACTTCTAATGAACCAATCAAGCATACCAATATAATTTTAGAAGTGTCAAATCAAGTTCTACATCCATTAAGGATGAGAAATGAATGTACAATGGGAATGCAGTGTAGGCGGGGAAGAGAATTAAGTGATTGATATATACACATACAAAATTTTGGGGTTCAATTGTGTAGGAAGATGATAAAATGAAAAAGTCACAGAGAAATGACTTGATTTAAAAATTTTGTATGCAGAAGAATTGTAAATAAAGAAACTACATCGGGTGCACTATCAAATAGAAAGTATTGAATTATGGGTACTCACACCCATAAAATCTTGCTATTATAAAATCTAATTTCCCTGATTATTAAATTTTTGAATTTAGTATAATAGTGTTACATCTGACAGCTGCAAACCTAGAGAAAGGAGGTTGAGCTGTATTTAGAATTGGGGTGTGAAGAAAACCCATCAAATCAACATGTGTGGAGGAAACCCATTAGGTCAAAACATTTTCACAAATTTTTTTTAAAGCTAGTGGATAAAGTTGAGGAAAACTTCCTTCAACCAAGTAAAAAAAAAAAACGAAACAATGAATGGTGTAGGGTGGAAGAACCACAAACCTCTCAAAGTTCCAAGAATGGAATAATGAAACATAAAGTTGTACATAACTGCCAAAAAAAAAAAAAAAAAATTCCTAAACCAAGGAGGGTAAGAGGATAGTTATGGATGGAAATTCCAGAATTAGTTCCAAATAAGGAAGTTAGTTAAGCTAGTGTTATATGATAAATTGGTGGGAGTTAAAATAGAAGTCAAAAGAGGTACTACTGATTTAAAATCTATGCAATCTATGTAAGACTAAATAGATTCTGGTCATGTTGGTTCAAAGGGGAGAGATGGAACCCCAAAGAAAAGCATAAAGTGCTAAAAAAAAAAAAAAAAAAAAAACTGGAATTGATTTTTTTAGGACAATTGGTCTTGTTTTACCAATCAAATAAATCATAATATAAAGAAGTGGGATATAAATGGGTATAAGCCTAGAGGGTCAATAGTAAAGCGCAATAAGAGTAAAATTTTTTGCAGTATGGATATATTTCCTTTGTAATCCAAGAAAAAAAAAATGTTGGGATGGTTGGAACATCTCAACAATCTGAGTAATGCTCAAGTAATAAGGTATTAAATTACCTTTACAAATTTCTAAAGAAATGCCTCAAATGAGAAAGAACTTACTAGCAATATATATATATATATATATATATATATATATATATATATATTATTCAAACAGACAAAGGATTCGAGTTAAGTTCAAAAAAATGAACCCTAGTATCAGACAAAGATCTGATATACTATGAATAATTCAGAAAATAAATAGTAAGATGATGGAAAAATGGAATTGAATCATAAACCTTACTAATGAGCTTGGTTATTACAAATTAAATTGATTGGCTAACAAAAGAAAATAATGCGAAAGTACTGGTAGTATAGCTACGAGCTGAGAAAGGGTAAGTATAACCCTACATATGATATAGTTTGTTTTCTTTCATTCATAAATACTAATGGAAAGTTGTAAATTTGTTTAGCCAAGTGTGTAACAGAAAATTTTCCATTCCAGAAACAAGGAGCAAATGGTGACAATAAGGGTAGATAAATCACTTGGAAAATCAAGAAAAGCCAAACTAGACTAAGTTTGTGAGAGAAGGGAATCTCACCGAAAGATAAGGAATGATAAGTAGTTGTGCAAAAAGGGCACTAAAACTACTATCAACTTGAACGGTTTGGGCTAACAACTGAATTTATTGAAATTATTAAATTTTAGAATGTATTTGTGATTATCAATATATGTATATGATATTACTTACATAAATTGGTATGAATTGTGGACAGAGAGAAAGAAAAAAAAAGGGTTCGTTCAAATAGCCTTCTTACAATGAAGTAGAAGGGCAAATCAAATTTTGAAAGATATGCCGACAAGAAGAGAGTTGGGTGATCAGGTCTATTGGTGTATTGAAACAAAAAAGAACACTTTGCATACTGGTAGTTGTATAAAAATCAGCTCCTTGATACGGTGGACTCTTTGAAGTTCTAGAAAAGATGGGACCAGTGACTTATAAACTGGCCTTACTCCTACATATTGAGGTTCATGATGTGTTTCATGTCTCTTTATTGAAAAAAATATATATTTTTTCATGATGCTTCTCACATTGTGGATTGGAATGTGATCCAGGTGGAACCAGAAGGGGGGTTCCTTCTAGAACTGCTTCAAATCTTGAAACGGGAAGAAATTCAATTGCGAAATTGAACAATAGCTAGAGTAAAGGTGCAATGGAAGAAATTTACTGTTGAAGAAGCTATATGAGAAAGAGAAGCTGATATGATGGAAAAATATCCATTTCTATTTTCAAAATAAACTCTAGTAGTTAGCTGTTAATACCGAGGACGGTGTTGGTTTTCAGAGGGCGAATATGTAACACCCCTAGTTTCTATGCTTTTCAAGTTAGACAGTTGAACATAAATCCAAAGGGGAGTGGACCCCAATGGAGAATTATTGTGTGGATTTAATTAAATATTAATGAAAAATAAAAAGGAATATTATTGTGTGCACTATGACCAGATGAGATTTGGAGATCCCAAGCCTGATCCATGAGGTTATGGAAAAAGGTTAAGACTTTCTCCAAAAACCTTTCAAAAAGCCTTCAAAGGAATTATTTCTAATTTAGATTTTTGAGGAAAAATCTAAATTCCCCAATGATGAGGAAAGTAGCTGGGAAGAGGTAAAAATCTGGAAAAAACAGAAAATAGCTTTAAAGTCCCTAAATAAGGGAAGCCTAAGCAAACAGGAATAAAGGCATCCTGAAATTTTGGATGTAGAATGGGAAATAGGATTTGGGGAGAGCATAGCTTAAATAAGCTACTCCAGAACAGATTGAGGTTGGTCTATTCTGGAGAGGGATCTCAGCTCGGGGGTGAGTTCTGGAGACAGAAGAACTCTAAGGTTGGAAGGACCGGTCATCGGAAGAAGTCGTATGCACACTAATTTTTATGAATGGTTAAAATATATGTTTTTGTACAATATTGACAAATGTTGTAGTTTTTATTTTGAATTAAGTTTTCTGAGATTTATTATTCCTTAATTTAACAGAATTGTTTAGAAGAAACTAATCCTCTAAGTTATGCATAGTTATGGGAATAAGAATCTATGGAAAATATATAGCAGAATCTCTAAACCATTAGTGGTTTAAATATGAAGATATGACACTTCCATAGACTATGAGTATTTAATTAACTTTAATCTGCTTCTGAATGATTGAGTTACATGCAGATATAATTAAATTAGGAAATTGATATCTGATTAATTAAGGTAGAATGAATGAGCATGAAAGCTAAACTCTACTAAAATAATTCTAAGAGTAGCAAAAAAATTTTAGATAAATAAATTGAATTTCTATTTCATATGAAATATTTTTCAAACTTTTGCTATGAAGAAATTATATAACTAGAAAGAAATTCAAAGGAGAACTTAAGATCCAGATATTCTATTCTATATTTTAATGCTGATATAGAAATATATATTTGTTCATATGTGTTATAATTATACATAAAATTCAGGTGAAACAGAATTAAACATAAAGTTATGTGTTAAGAAAAAGTTATAAATTCTATTTTCCAAAAATAAGGTGAGAAGTAAATAAAGCTCTAATACAGAATTTATACCACTTGATCTTATCTATAACCATAACAATAAAATAGAAAAGTTATGGCTCTGCGTGAAGAGCATTTTTCTACAAAATATTTAAATTATTCAACCTTGTTAATTGATATACAGAAACGTATATGAAACTTCTGTATGATGCTATTAACTAAATTTCTATCTTGGAAATAATTAGTAATTAGTTTAATAATAAGATGAATCATATGTATAAACCAATAACATATGAAGTGAAGATAGAGGTATATATATATATATATATATATATATATATATGTCACATAAACGAAATAATCGTTTTTTTTATAGCTACTTGAACACTAACGGTTAACTGTCATATATACATATATTAATATTCTGTGAATAGACAGAAAATATAAATCAATTAAATATGTATAGAAATATAAATTCTCAGTTAATAGTTCTTAACTGAACGAAATGAACAGATAAAAAAGGGGGTCTCTGTTAATACAAAGACAGAGTTTAATTGAAATACAACTTTATACATATAGTGAAAATTTCATAGATTATATCTGGAAAGAGTAGGGGTAAAACCCTAACAAAAACTCCAAAGACATTATGGGAAATTTCTTCCATCGTGATGTGGTAATGAGAGAACCAGGGGGAAATCAACCTATGTATAAAAACACATTGGTTAAAGTTAAAAAGCCGAACCCTGACTCTGGTTTTACCGCAAGAAAGAACAGAGGATCTAAATGAAGGACACGTGCATACCTTTCAAAACTATGGCATACATAAATATAACCCTGCAATAAAATGTCAATTCGACGAAGTAAGAAATCGTAAAATACGCAGAGATAAAATTTAAATCCTAAAAGATCAAATAACTTATATACAACAGAAAATACTCACTTAAGAACGGGATGGAGAAGAATATATTCTCCAATAAGAAATCACTTCATTCCCATGATTGACGGAACAAGCTCAAGAAATGGTTACGGGTGAGGAAGAAAAACAAATTCTCCTCAAGTAGTTGAAAGTGTATATAGCCAGTCAACAATAGAATGAATTAAAAATGAGCTAATAAATCTAATGATAAAGAGAATCCCTCTGATAAAAAGAAAAAATTATCTAAATCCACGAATGGAGAAATCAATAGATAAATTATAAGTTTTTGATTCGTTGCTAATGGATAAAATGGCATTATCAAACTACTCTGAAAATTTATAAATAAAATCGAAACAGAGGCATATAAAAATCCCCAAATTGCATTCACGATAATGGCAAGAATTTCCAACATTAAATTATATTGTGAGCAATAATATAAAATTTGCATTAAGATTTGGTTATTTCTTTAACAAAGTCAAAGCACGAACATTCCAAGGGAAACTCTGAGCATATATGGAACGATTAAGCTATGAAAAATAATTTTCATAGCCACCATTTAGAGAGATTGAGCATGCAGAGAGGTTAAGAAATTAAATTACCTGTAAGTAAGGTTGAAAGGGAAATTCTGAGAGTAGCATTTCGCAATTGAAAACCAGAGAGCATTCCTTCTTGGTATGAGAAAGTAAAACCGAGACCTGGAGGAGACGTCGCGGAAATGAAACCAAAAAAAAACTTGAACACTTATAGCGACTTAATGTCATAAACCCTAAGGAAATCCCATCGTCCACCTGTCCGCAATCCATCATTCCACCCATGGATCGATGGTTTTACCAAGAATGGGATGCCAAATCGATAACATTTAAAGTCAATCATACGGTTGCAGAGAGACGTATTAACCATGAAATCATAACCGATATATAAAACTATACAATATATTAAATCTCATGGCTCGAGGATTCAACGGAGTTAAAGATCTAAATGCAAAAGTACTGGTTTAGAAACCCGAGAAAGATTGAATTTAATATATGTCAGTTGACATATTTACCATATCTGAGTTAAAACGAAAAATCACATTTCCAATATGGACGAGTACTATGATAAGGTTAGGTGGAATAACGAAAAATCCATATTGTAATGCGAGGCACAATTACTTTCGAAAAATACTA
This sequence comes from Pinus albicaulis, assembly GCA_034641835.2. Classification (NCBI taxonomy): domain Eukaryota; kingdom Viridiplantae; phylum Streptophyta; class Pinopsida; order Pinales; family Pinaceae; genus Pinus; species Pinus albicaulis. The sequence continues at coordinate 83,157 of JAXQQM020073856.1, forward strand.
TATATGGAATTCTAATTCAATACGTTGATATGTATATAGTATTATAATCGAAAGTAGGAAAAACCACTTAGAATTTAAATTAGAATTCTAATATGGATGGTATAACAAAGTTTATGCATAATATATAATGGGATAAATTCATATTATATAGGTAGAATAATGGTAATAGGGTTATCCACCATTATGGCATAAAAATGATTATACTTAATAATTTTTATGGGTATGAAAACCACTGACATTGATTTATGTGTAAAGTGGGATCTTAGAAATGAGATTAATGTATATTACAAAGAGAAGTTGCTTAAGGATAAAGAGTAGAGAAATTACGAGTGATAAATGGACATTAACGTATGGAGAACAAATGTGTATAGAGGAATGTATACATTAGTTAAGAGACAAAAAGATAAATTAAATTAAACTGAGATTTGTTTAAGAAAAAAAATGAAGTATAGTTAGATATTAATAAGCTCAGATTGAAGTTAGAAATTTAAATTGAAAAAAAAAAAAAAATTGTAGGTTGAGAGACATTACAATGTATGGTATGGCCAATAGACCTAGAAAAAATAAACTCTTATACTGAGTGTAACAATTTTTCTCCAGTCCCTATGCTTTTTAAATCTATATCACATGAGAAGAAAGGGCCTTGGGAGATGATTTTTGTACTTAATTTCCTTTTGATAATATAATGCTAAGTGGCCTTGATTGTGGGGAAACTCCACAGTTAAGCATGCTTGAGCCAAAGTCGTTTTGGGATGGGTGACCTCCAAGGAAGTCGTGGTTACCGGGCGCAAGCCCCGGAAGTGATTATGGATGCTATGTGATTCATTTCACTAGTTTCAATCCCACTTCTTCACCCCTGTGAGCATCACTCGATCCAATGAGTGCTAAGTGGATTATTCAAAAATCATGAGAAATTAGTCAGTTACGACTACCTCTCATGGAAATGGTCATAGAGGAAAAACTTACTTAATGCAGTTGAATCCCAAACATGATATCTAATATAATGCACTGTGGAAACCCCTCATACTTAAATATAATGCTTGTTTGTTGACCGGAAAAAAAAATAAAAAAATAAAATAAAATAAAAAAATACATTTTCAGAAAATAAAATAGATATTTGTAGTTTACAACCCTAAGCATTTATGTGTCAGGAGTAAATGTTATCATTAGATACATTTTAAGATCTAAAATGGGCCTCCTAAGAAAAATGTACAATTAAAATAAACTTTATGAGAACCAATAGGATTCAAGATGATGATTCACCATTTTTTGGGGTAAAAAGTAAAAATATTAAAAAATAATAAAATAATAATCTATTTTTTCAACTTGTATTTTCAAATTATCTCCTAAAGGTTTTACTCAAATTTCGAGTAGGAGTACTCGTGGATGAAAAATATAATTCCCCAACCAAGGATTACCCATGTTGCATACTTTCGATGGACCCTACTACACGAAAAATGAGAAATACATGAAAAATGTGATCACTTCTCATTTTTCGTGTAGTAGGGTCCATCGAAAGTATGCAACATGAAAACTCTTTGAATGAGGAATCAAATTTTGTATCCAATGAGTGTTTTCACTAAGAAACACTCAAAATTTGTGTAAAATCATAGGGAGATAAGTTGAAAATACGAGTTGAAAAAATAGGTTTTTTCCTTTTTTCTTCCACTAAAATTTTATGATGTAATCTAATCTTATTTTATTATTTCCACTATTATTTAATAATTTCTTTACGAGATGCATTTTAGATCTCAAAATTGCCTTAATCCCGAATTCATGGGATGTCAAAGATCCTATTCAACTAAGGGTCGGTCCTACTACACAAGCTTCCTTCAGTAGTCTAAATAGATCGAGAGTGAGACATGTATCCTCTACACCAATATTATGTTAGTTTCCTCTACTACCAACAAGACCCAACAATGAAATCGGGATCAACACCTGATAGCTATTACCTTACAATGATTTTGATTGCTCCTCACTTCTCTAAAAACCTAACTATGATGGATCTGACTAATAGGAACCCAACTATCAAATGCACAAGTTGCAAGGTGCTCTAATCCTTCGTTGTCACATGGAAATTATTATTTTTCGGCATTTGCTTCTTCTTTTTTCAGCATTTGCATCTTAGTATAAAATATTTGTAAACAATTATGATGTTGGACCATTAACAATATTTATAAACAAGTGAATATTTCATATTAAAATGGAACGTGATGACTAAATGTTTAAATTTTTTCGAAAATACCTACTTATTATAAGGGAACATGATGATTAAAAGTATTCCAAAATACATACGTGTGAAATTTCTTATACCCATTGTGTCATATATTTGCATGAAATATATGAGTACATAGTGACATTAAATTATCTATCTAGTCGTTGCATGATTTGTTGGAATTTCGGGTTTCTAAAGTCTTTTCATTTGTTTTTTTCAAAGGAGTTGAAGATTTTTTTCACTCTGTAGAAAATAGAATTGTACCCAACCACATTTGGAAAGATTGTTAGCATGACAATGGATTGTCATGAGATTAATTATGATTGAATAGCAAGATATTTAGTTTGATGTTTTTTCTCTGAAAATTGAAATTAGGGTATTTTATACATTAATGGTGATCAAATATAAATTAATTAAAATAATAAAAAATAATAATTATAATAAATTGATAAAAATTTAAATTCAATGAGATAATAAAATTTCAAACAACTTATTATTGATAAAATTCCAACCCTAATTAATATTTATAAACAATCATCGCATTTTCGTTTAACGATTTATTATTTATTTATTTTCTATATTCTATTTTGATGACCCAAGAGATATTCTTCTTCTTCTTGGAAAACATATCAATAAGTTTAAATAAATTCTCAAATAAAGAAATTACACTATAGTATGCCAAAAGAGAAAAAACATTCCTAACATTACCAAGGTCTATCTGCAATATTGGAAAGAAAATTTAATTTAGTTGGAAACATTCCATCGAGAGAACCCTTATGGCACTTACTCTTGCAAGATTCCATCATCCAAATAGTTGTAGGTGGTTCATTCTTAATAAAAATATATATATATTTTAAAAAATGATATTGATTATAATAATTTTAAATATTTTTAATTTTTGAGTGTGTTTTTTTATAAAAGGTCATCAGTTCAAATCCAAAAGGGTGAAGTATGTATGTCTTCATAGATTTAGTAGTCAATTTTTTTAGGGGAGGTGGGTCTCTTGTTCCACAAACAAGGAGATTCATACACTAATTTGGAATCTAACTTGGTCACGACCTTAAAAATAAAAATAAAAAAAATTAAACAATGATATTAACGGAAATTCGTTGGGAGTCGGGGTTAATAACTTCTTAATGTTGGGTGAAAATGTGAAGTTGGGTTACACTTTATTCTTCTTCTTCTTCCTCTTCTTCTTTCTTTTTTTTTCTGTTTTTCAAATTATGCAATCCAAAACGATTTTTCTGTTTAGAATTTCATTTTTTCAAATTTCTGCAAGCCAAAATGATTTTTCTGTTTAGAATTTCATTTTACGATAAAAATAAAACTTGTCAAAAATTTTATGAGCTTTCTATTACTTATTTTTTGGAATTTTTTTATTCATATTTGATATGTAAACTTAACATTTCTTTGAGTGTGTGTTCATTAACAATCAAAGGATTCATAAAAAATCATGTTCGAACGCATTGGTGTATTCTTCGAAAATTTTGTGTTTTTGAGAAAAAAATGTGTTACAACAATCCAGACAGAGTCTACTTCGGTATCGTTATATTTACAAAACCAACTGATGCATATCATAATTACTATAATTTTTTGAACAGATCCAATATGAAAAAACTACATATTTTGAATATGTTTTGGCTCGTGCAAATTTTCTCAACATATTAGTTATAAACTAAAAATAAAAAAACTGCCCATTACAGATGATGGACCAATGTAATGCAACATAAATTTTTCAATTTTTTTTACGTTGTATTTTGGAAGATACATAATTTTGATTTCACTGAATCATAATGACCTTTAGAAATTTTTTGCACCCATTTTATTGCAAAATTAATTAAAATTAGTAAATATCTATGAAATTCCATAAAATCTATATTTCCTGAAAGTAGATTGAATTATGCAAATGCTTGTCTTGGTTACGACATTTAATTCAAAATGTTTGATGGATTTTAATCATTCCAAAGTTGAAGAAATGTTTTCAGAGCTGAGTTTTTGTGCAGTTGCAGACATGTTAGTTCAACCAGACTTGTAAAATAGTTCGGTTGAATTGTTTTTTGTTGTGTTCGCCCATTAGTTCCAACGACACAAAAGTTCGGCTGAACCTTTTACATAAGTCCGGCCAAACATTTTACATAATTTCGATCGAACGTTTGCTCGCAAATTACGTCAGCCGGAAAATTCAACATTTCGAATGCATATCCCATTTTTGCACAACATGGTTATGAAAATCCCCAAGAAGCCACTGGACGTATTGTATGTGCCAATTTTCACTTTAATCGTGGCAAGAGCAAGACAAATTGAACGTTTCCTATCACAAACCTTTTTCGCAGCAGAGGTATTCACAGGTTCCCCTGACAAATATGTTGGTCTCATGAATGAAGCCCCTCCAAATAAACATTTCACAGCTATATAAATAACCAAAAATAGAATCATTATTTTCTCATCTTTTCGCACATTTCTTCATTTGGGCTGATTTTGCAAAGGAGTTTTTTTTTGGCTTAATTTTCAAAGGAATTTTTTGGGGCTAATTTTCAAAGGACTCTTTTTGTGCTTAATATTCAAAGGAAATTTTTTGGAGGTATTTTTTAAAGTGACATTTTTTTAGAGTAAGTGTTTTGGGTTGAATTAAGTCTTTTATAAATATTTTTTAAAGTGAGTTTCTATCTAACTTTTTTAATGAATTTTTTTTGTAGGACTTGGAAGGAAATATTCTGAGCTTCATTTCATTTTAAAAGATATTTTTTTGGTGGAATTTTTAGAGTAAGTGTTTTGGGTTGAAGTATGTCTTTTGTTAACAAATTTTGAAATGAGTTTTTTTTTTTTTTTAATTTAAATTAAATCTTTTGTGATGTTTTTTTTAATCGATCTTTTGTCTAAATTTTGATGTAGTGATTTTTTGAGCTTCATACTAAATTGTCATCGGAAATCGAAGGAATTGCAGGAGAAAATATGAACGACCATGGGACCCTGTGGAACGTAGAGAATATGGGAGAAAATATCGCAAAAAAAAGAGAGAATAACGCTCAAATATTTAAAAAGAAAATCAACCTCAACTAGAAGTTGAAGCAGGTATGCAAATGTAAATATTATAAATTTGATATTTAAAATTTTACTAATGTATTGTGAAACTTAATTTTTATTTGATGAACTAATTTGAAAAATATTTTGCAATGTAAACAGAGAGAGATATTCCTCAAAACATTGATGATGAGTTAGAAAATTTTGAAAGAGAAAGTGAAAGAGATATTGAGCTAATGATTGAAGATGTTGCAAATGTTGAAAGAAATTCAAGTGAAGGAATTGAATGAGCAGGTATGTATATATATGTTGAATGTATATTATTGAAATTATACATATTTATTAATTTAATTATTTATTGAATATGTAAACTCATTATGTACATTTACTTCTAATATGTACAGATGAAATCAATATCGATGATGAGATGTTAGAAAATGTTGATACTCACACATATGGGGATAAAAAAGTTGACCATGTTATACGATATCATGTTAAGCACATTATTGATTCATTCTTAAAAGACAAAATTGTGGCAGTTCAAGCCAAAATGTTGAAAAGTCTCTTAAAATCAAAGAAATTAAAAGAAGATATGACTTTATTGGGTATTCAAAAATCAACAAAAGATAAAAAATGAAGGAAAATGTGATACAAATATAAATAGTGCTCTAAAGTCAATTGGAAGATCTAAAAATAAAAGTGCTTTAGATGCATTTAGAGCAATACAAATGGAAGTCGTTTCATCAAGTACTAAAGAGAATCACTCCGTAAAATCTATGGAACAAGCATTAGGAACCTCATGAAAAACTTGGCACAAACATCATAAATTTCGATTGCAAATAGATGTAAATGGTGAACTTCCTTGTTGGACAACTATATGTAGGCAACCATACAAATAGTGTCTTGGAGAAGGTGTTAAAAAATTAATATATGAATATTGGATGAAAAATTCATGTGTTTCACCAAAAGAAAGGGTTGTGATGCGAAGAAGAATAACATGAAATCGATACGAAGAACATGAAAAACATTTATTGGATACCACTCAAATAGAGTTATTCAACAAGTTCATAGAAGAGTATAGTGAAATTAATGTCTCAATCAATCCTTTTGTTCAACAAAAACCATGCTATGTTAAACCTAACGTTGTACATGACACTTGTTTTTGTTATCATGTGGATTTTTAGTTATATGACACATTCCTTAATTTTGGTAAAACATTTTGGAAAGATTCACCTCCTCCTTATACTATCCATGATCTCATATCTCAAATTCAATGTGGAAGAGAAAGCCATGAATTATTTTACCAAAAGAATATGTTGGCGGTAAAAAATGTGATGATTGTGGATATTTGACTAAATTTCAAAAAAAATATTGTATTGATATAAATGATCAATCATTTTCTAACATAAAATTGAAATGGAAGAGATATGAATATATTCATACATCAATTAGTTCAAGTAGTACTACAAGTCCAAAAAGAATTGATTTAAAAGAAGAAGAAATTTTTGTGATAGAGTTTTTGAGAAATTTTGAGGCATAAATTTATAAATACACCAACCATTCCCATAGAGTTCGATGGTAGGACTTACAATTCAAAAAATCCCGAGAATTTTTCCACTAGGGACCATTTTGTCAATAGTTGATTTTGTAGAAAACTACACATTTATTCCACAAAAAAAAATACAAAGTGAAAAATATCATTATGACCAAGTCTCCATGCTTGTCCATATTCTATATAGACATGCTAAACAAAATGTTCATCATATAGAAAGCACCAGTGAAAATCGAAAAGTTATTAAATAATATCACTTTTATATCAGTGACATTCATACACATGATACATATTTTGTACAACATTATTTTGGAAAGATTTATGACTCCTTGAAAAGTCGTGAAATAAAATTCAACGAACATTGGATATGGTGAGATGGATGCACAGGTCAATTCAAATCTTCAGGGTCATTATTTTGGTTGTGTTGTCTTCATATGAAAACCTGTATTAAACATTGTTCGAATTTCTTTGAGATTGGTCATGGAAAAGGAGAACATGACGGTGTAGGGGCATGTATAAAATAAGCACTTCGAAGATATCAAATGGACCACTTTGAAAACCGATTTGTCTCAGTTGAACAAGTTATTCAATTGTACATCGCTGCACTAAGCCATGAACTAACCGATCAAGGGAAGTATGAAGGTACATGATTTAAATTTTATTGGATTTCTAATTTTAAACATTGTTTATCAAAATGATTATCTTTGATGGTATTTTGAATAAAATATAAATATATTCTTGTTTGAATTTTCCATATAAGTTTTTTTGGCATATTAGGGTCCAATATGTGGATAGATCGATTGCATTCAATTAAAACAAAGTTGTACAAAAATGTTTTTTCATTGGATAAAATAAAATATTCTTGTTTTTTCATGTTTTCATAGACAACACATAATCCAATGTTGTTTGTGAAAACAAAATGTATGTAAAAAATTGAAAACATACATAACAAAATACAAAGGGGAAAACATATGTTGCAAACTTTGAAGAAATGCAATCAGAGGGGACTACAATATCATCCGAAGGTGATCGAGTTTCTGATCTTGTTAGAGAAGGTAACATTTCAATTTCTTTCAAATGATAGAGATATAGAAATAGATAATAAAATAAAGTACACATGTTAATTTGAAAGTTTATTTTTCATGTTAATTATGATCTAAATTTAAATGTAAGTTTGTTTTATTATGCAGAAGATGTTTTTTTTGTAGTTGCACCTAGTACCAATGATGAAAATGTGAAGTATTATTTGATGTGTTCCACTGAACAAAAGATGAAATTATTGGAAAACTATGATGATAACGGGTTTATATATGACAGAGGGTCTATTATGCAGAATGGTTATTTTTTCCAATAAACTCATCAAAGTCGAGATTTTTTTACTTTCAAGACTATAAACCTGATGTCATAAGTTGTCAATATAGTCACTTGGTGTGTGCAACACGCATAAAGTTGATAGAAGTTAAATCAAATAAAATTTTGAAAATTAAGAAATGGAAAATGTCAAAATTCGATCATGAATGAATCATTGAAGATGGCATTCCATTAGAATTGTTTTGATTGAACTACCCAAAAATTTCTTCTATTTTCATTTATCTTTTAGAACTTCTAAAACTCAGCTAAAATTTAAACTAGCCTTTTTTTTTCATTCTTAAGTTTTACAATTTTATTATAATAGGTATATTTTATGTTATGTGTACAAGTGTTTTCACATGTAAGTTGTTTTGGTACATGCACACGAGTAATTTATACATATGTGTACACATACACATGTAGATTATCTCGTCTCAAATGATTTCATACATTCTCTGGTACATTTTGTCATAATGTCATTATTGCAAAATGTACATATCTATGTATCTAGCATAGGTTATATAATGAAAATTTTATTTCAAGCACGATTTTGTAAATTAGATGTATCTATTAAACAAACTATAATATTCATTCTTGAATGCAAAATTTGTAGTTTGTACATTTTGTAATTTCCAGTTTACTATCAACTGAAAGTAGCTTTTCTATGTACATTAATGAAAAATTTTGTGTACTGGATATATGTTTTAATGCAATTTCAAAATTTTCTGATCGTTTGACACATCTATGAACACCTAGAATTTTATGATTGTTTTTAGATATATACATCGATATATGTATTGTATTTCAATCATTTTTACATATATTCAAACATGTACTTCAATTATTTTTATGTACATATATTCATGAACCTAAATATGTAAAGCCATCTAAGATTGTTTTAAATGGCATGTATGATCATGCGAAATGTACTTAAATATCACCTAAATATCATATGTATTTTAAAATTATATAACATTCACACACATGTTTAAATGCATAACATGTACCAATGTATGTGTTTTAAATATAATTTGAAATTTCTATCCAGATTCATTTTATATTTAACAAATAAAATGAGAACTTGAGTTTTAAAAACAAAACGTTATATCACAACATGTGATCACATGCCAAATGTAGTTCAACTATCAAAAATATACACATGTGTTTTGTAATTTGAAATTTCCATCTAGATTCATTTTATATTTAACAAAAAAAAATTGACTACTTGAGTTTTAAAAACAAAACATTATATCGTAACATGTGAGCACATGCCAAATGTAGTTCAACTATCCAAAATATACATGTGTGTTGTAATTTGAAATTTCCATCTATTTTCATTTTATATTTAACTTAAATAAAATTTTATAACTTGAGTTAAAAAAAACCATTATATCACAACATGTGATCGCCTGCCAAATGTAGTTCAACTATCCAAAATATACACGTGTGTTTTGTAATTTGAAATTTCCATCTACATTCATTTTATATGTAACAAAAAAAATTTGATAACTTGAGTTTTAAAAACAAGACATTATATCACATGTGATCATATGCCAAATGTATTTCAACTATCCAAAATATACACATGTGTTTTGTAATTTGAAACTTCCATCTAGATTCACTTTATATTTAACAAATAAAATTTGACAACTTGAGTTTTAAAAACAAAACATTATATCACAACATGTGATTACATCTCAAATGTAGTTCAACTATCCAAAACATACACGTGTTTTGTAATTTGAAATTTCCATCTAGATTCATTTTATATTTAACAAATAAAATTTGACAACTTGAGTTTTAAAAAAGAAAAACATTATATTACAACATGTGATCACATGCCAAATGTAGTTCAACTATCCAAAATATGCACGTGTTTTGTAATTTGAATTTTTCGTTAACAAATAAAATATGACAACTTGTGCTTTAAAAACGAAACATTATGTCACAACATGTGATCACATGCCAAATGTAGTTCAACTATCCAAAATATACATGTGTTTTGTAATTTGAAATTTCCATCTAGATTCATTTTATATTTAACAAATAAAATTTGACAACTTGAGTTTTAAAAACAAAAGATTATATCACAACATATGGTCACATGCCAAATGTAGTTCAACTATCCAAAATATGCACATGTGTTTTGTAATTTGAAATTTCCATCTAGATTCATTTTATAGTTAACAAATAAAATTTGACAACTTGAGTTTTAAAAACAAAACATTATATCACAACATGTGATCACATGTCAAATGTAGTTCAACTATCCAAAATATACACGTGTTTTGTAATTTGAAATTTCCATATAGATTCATTTTATATTTAACAAATAAAATAAAAAATTGATTTTTAAAAACAAAACATTATATCACAACATGTGATTACATGCCAAATGTAGTTCAACTATCCAAAATATGCACATGCGTTTTGTAATTTGAAATTTCCATATAGATTCATTTAATATTTAACAAATAAAATGATAACTTGAGTTTAAAAAACAAAACATTATATCACAATATGTGATCATATTCCAAATGTAACTATCCAAAATTTAAAATCATTCTTCATAAAAGTAAATTTGTAGATTAAAACTATATCCAAAATGTAAAATATGTCCAAAATTTATATAACATGAACAATAAAATTAAATATATATAACAATGTATAGTGTTACAAGTATCAAGTTATAATATAGAAAAGTAAATATGACTGCATAAATAAGAATGTATATATAAATGTAAATTTAACACTATATATCATTTAAAATGTTGCACATGTGAATTATCAATCAAATAGAGATGGATCCAATGTATTTTCCAGCATCATCCTAAGCCTCGTTGTGTTATCCTATGAAGAATGGGGAACATTTACACAACGTGTAAAAATTAAAATTTAATGTTTTAAAATTGAATGAAAATGTAGAACTTCATGTAAAAAAAATGAAAAAAATAATCCATGCAATACCTCATGTACTTCCCTCTCCATTGCCTTTTGTTCGTCATCCATCAATACATCCTGCATAGTAAACTATGCAATATATATATATTAAAAAATTTCAAATGAAAATGCATAAACTAATTTGCAATATAATATTAAAAAAAGTATATATAACTTGTTCAAATTGTGTGGATGTTCCTATCAGCATCATACACTCCGTCGCTAGAGTCCTTGGAGAATGGAAATCAACTCCACAAACCTAAAATTCAAAAATTTTAAAAGTGTGAAATAACTCAAGATCTAGATCTCATTTTTTAATGAAAATTTTGAACTTCAATTTATAACTTGAAACATATCCTAACAAGGAAGAACATGGTGGCTCCAAACTAAAATCATCTCCACAAACCTAAAATTCAAAAAATTTAAAACTGTAAAATAACTCAAGATATAGATCTCATTTTTTAATGGAATTTTTGAGCTTCAATATATAACTTAAAAACATAAGTGAAAAAATGAATACTTGTGATGGTAGATTTGGAACATCTCTTAACAGGGAAGAAGAGGATGGCTCCGAATGAAAATCATCTCCACAAACATAAAATGCAACAATTTTAAAACTGTAAAATAACTCAAGATCTAGATCTCATTTTTTAATGAAACTTTCACTTCAATTTATAACTTAAAAACATATTTAAGTGAAAAACTGTTCATACTAATGACGATGGATTTGGCACATCTCCTAACAGGGAAGAAGAGAGTACCTCCATTGAAAAAACATCATACATAATCAAAATCTATTAACATTTAATTATATACATGTACATGTGTACACAATTATTTATTTTAAAAATATGTCATCATGATACCGATATAATAATAGATTAAAATAATTGTACATCAACATCATGAACACTTAAAAGACCCTAAAATTTTCCAACATATAATCTTGATTGTGAGAACCTGAAGCTTTGACTGTGATGTTATAATCTTCATTTATAAAGTGTGCGAACTACAAATGGTGTTCACATATATGATACATTTTTGTTAGATTAACATATACAGATAAATGTATGTATATGTATTATTACAAATTGTGCATGTGTTAAAATATTCACCTTAACCATTAACACCTACTGATCCCATGCCCTCTTCCTCATGAATAATTAATTCATGCCAACCATTGTGAAAATTATTTGCATATGTTCTGAGCTCTTCAATACTAATGATTTCTATCTCATAAAAATTATATATTACAGAGCAATGAAACACACAAAATATGCGGAAAAAACAAGCACATAAAACCAGAGAGAGACAGATATACATGGTTCACCCAATTTGGGCTACATCCACCCCAAAAAGCCAATCCTTCCTTTCTATTACCCAACAAAATGAAGAGACACAACCTACAGCAGATCCATGGTAATATCCTCTGTTCTCTCTCACAGTCTCCCTATCAGTTTCTCGCTCTAAGAGAATCCACATACAATACACCACTGCAATACAATACCCACATACAAGCGAGGGGGTGCCTTCTAGGGAAAAAAAACCCTAAACTAAACATAAATTCTACCATCAAATCATTTTCCTAATGAACCACCCAGATTGACTAGAAATTACTATACCTTTACAAGGAAATTTTACATTTGTTTTTAGCTTCTAGGGTGCCCCTGCTTGGACCCTAAGGCAACGTTTAATTATGGGCGGCGTTTTCACCCCATTAAGGTATAGGGGTCCAATGTTGTGATACAAAATAAATAGGATAATCAGGCTCCACACCCAACAATGAACACTTAAAAAAAACTAAAATTTTATAAAAAACAAACTTGATTGTGAGAACCTGAAGCTTTGACCATGATATTATAATCTTCGTTTATCAAGTGTGACAAATGAAAATGGTGTTCACATATATGATACATTTTTGTTAGATTAACATATACAGATAAATGTATGTATATGTACATTTAATAGAGTAGTCTATAATAAATATAGTCTTTCTATGTATGGTTGTACAGACAATAATCTGAAGAGTAAAAAATCTCAGAATTTCTAAACCTTGATGAAGGATTAAATCTAAGGTTAAGTGAACTCTCAGAATTTATTTTGAATAATATGACAGTCTTAGCATTACTTTACAAATCAGGAAACTCTGTGGCTAAACTACTATAGAATGAAAATAAATATGTATGAAATTCAATATGAAGTTAGAATATTCAAGTAAATTTTATTTTTTGGAAGAACTGAATAATGTAATAATAGAACTGAGACATAATAGATAGTGACATTAATAATTTTAGAGGAACTCATAAATTATTACTAAAACTGAAATACAAATTTTAAGAAAATTATTACACTGGAATTACAACCATAACTTCAGTAAAAGAGAAAAGAGTATGTTAAATATATTACAGAATTATGTAAATGCAAGGATATAAATCCATATAGTTATAAAGTCCAATTCAACCTTAGTGTAACTAAATTATACAAATTGGGGAACTCTGTCCCATATATAATAAACTGTAAAATCTCTCTGGAAATTATGCAGAGATAATATAGCATAAGTCCCCAAATGGGTTACTGAACCAACCTGAAAAGGAAAAATTCCCCAGTTATGATTTGATAGGGAACTGTTATCATAGTATTCAAACCAAGTAGGATGTAGAGATTACCTGGACAGAATAGCCAGAAATAAATTGACTCTGAAGCATGATTTTAAACATAAATTGAGGAAGGAAACTTAACCTTAAAACGATAAGGGATAAATACCTTAAGATCTCAAAGGATTAACTGAATACATTAGACATATGAGGAATAGTATCATTCCTAAAAAAAGTAGAGAGAATTAAAAGTATTCTTCTAGCATTACAGTAAACTGAAACTCGGCTAAGAAAGTAAAATAATTAAGGACTCCATGCCGAAACAATGATAAATCCTTATTACTCCAACGAAAATATCAAATCTATACTATTATAAATAAAAGAGAAATCTACAAGACTAGGAAAGGTTTGTAGTAGAATTCGAGATTCTCTATTAAGGTTAACATATAACCTATTGCTTCTAAAATACACAAGTGTGTTTTATAAACAACATTTTAAATGATGACTCAGATAATTGTGAATGGGAAAAAAATGTAAGATGGAAGGGGGCATTGACCCTTACGTAATTACCTGGAGGACGTAGTAAGGGTCGTAAAGAGGAATCCCTTAGTCTTCAAATAAAAAGGGACATGAGGAATTCCACAAGCGTTTGCACCTATGTCACACCAAACATTCTATTAGGCCAGTCACTAGAGAGAACAAACACAATACTGTAACATGAAATGAATTAAAAATGAAATACAATTGAAAAATAATGAGGAGTTCCCAACTACACAAGTGAAATATTCATTGTTGAATCGTAAGAGAGAGAAATACGAGGTTAGAATGAGCCTGGATAGTATAAGTCGCAGAGGAACTTCCATGTGGGACTCTTATACCTGCTTAAATCAAAATTACCAGATTAGAAAACTAAATAAGGAAATAAATAGTTAAATTCGATTTGCATAAAATTTCATAATACCAAACTGGAACCCTATTACCTAAATGACCATGGAATACTTAGACGTGTTGGAAAACTTTGCAGAATTAAGAAAGCGTTCAATCAGGTGGTTACCAATCATAGTCGAGGTCCATTTTGGAAAAACACAATAGTCCCAAAACCTCGAAGGAAAAAATGGGGTGAGTAAAGATAGGAACCTCTCCATGACACTGACAAGGGAAAGCAACGATTTCAGTAGAAAATCATGGGTTGAGGTACATGCCTCTCAGAAAACCCTAGAAAATAAAAACCATGGATCTACAAAATGAAAAATAAGTAGAACAAAGAAAAACACAGAGTTGTAAATAGTTATGACGTATAAACCTAATTCGAAACACCTTACTTAAAAAGCGAGAAGAGGTTTACAAGCTCGTTCTCGGCATTGGAGGAAGACCAAAAATTCAACTCATCCTTGAACGAAAATACGTCTAACAGTGAAACCGAGAACTGAAGATGATGTGAAAAAAAAAAAGGACGGATACAACCTTTTACCCGAGTTGGTGATGAGACTAATGAGTTCATTCTCTGCATAATAGAGGGATTCTTCATACCTACGGAAAGGAATGAAATTGCAGAGCCAGAAATAAAACTCTCAATAGAGACCTCAGAGTTAAAAGACAGTCTCAAACAGAAAAAATCCAAACCAGTGAACAAAAAACCTAAACCAAATTCCAAGAAGATCCTTATTATCCAGGTGTATGAAATCTGGAGCTGGAGAAATTCTTGTTGATTGAAGGGATCAATCAAACCAAAGACAAGCCATGTGAATGAAGTACCATTATTTAAATGAATATCGATCTCGAGGAAAATTGCATAAGGAGGTTTGGTGTACATGGATATGGAGAATGGATCACATTAAACCATAGTAAATACCCAATAATTGTAGATCAATAGACGTGTTTAATTATGATGATGTGGTTTGCACAAAAAATTAATTATCATATATGTTAAATAGTGACATGTATAAATTCAAACTTCATGAAATGTAAGTGGCAATACGATGTACTGAATAGAGCGTTCATATGAAAATCAATTGAATTATATAATTTCGATTAAAGGGTAAGATTCATGTTATTATGGGTTAGATTAAAATGTGAATACAACCCCATAGAAAATCAATTTGATATCTTAGTAAATGTTATGTATAAAGTTTGAAGTATGTGGAGTGAGATTCATAGAATGGTGCCAAAATAAAGGTAAGTTTTATTATATAGATTTTTATATATTCCAAAGTTGAGATAATTCATAACTTTGTAATATAGTTTCTATAGACTTAGAATAATTAGAGGTATTTAAATTGGAAAATAATTGGGTTAGAAATAGTTAAGGGTGGAATTCAACTATTAACATACTAGCTTCCATGTAAAATAAAATGGGATTGGTTCATATACATAAATTCTCATGGGAATTATTGAATTGGAATTTTAATACCAAAGAGTCTTTGTTCAAATTATGATAGAGGCATGAGTATATAAAATCATGTTCAAAGGAATTATAATTGACAATAAGGGTTGAACGAGAAATTGACATCTAAATTGATTAAAAGTTACATCAACTGAAAAGGTTGGCAGATGATATTCGTCAGAATGTGATGAACAATATTAAGTTTATTGTCTGTGATTAGTATGAGTTCTATAAATAGAAAAAAAAATTATGGAAACGGAAATGATGTTACAAATGGTATCAGAGCCCATGTTAAAACACTGGGCCTAAAAGTGTGCTCACACCAGAAAATCAAAACTCGAAAATTATGTTGCTGTAAATTGTTTTGTTAAAATAATTTTTCACTAATGTTTACTCTATGTACATTGAATTAGTTCAGAACCATATAGCTGCAAACCATGAGTGAAGGGGATGAGTTGTATGTGGATCTGGTTGGTGCAAAAAATCCATCAGATCCTAATTCTCCATTGTTTGCCATGATGCATCAGATGCAAAGAGAAATGATACAATTGAAAAACCACAATGAAAGATTATCGCTAGCCAGCGAAGAGCGAGAAAGGTTAATCAGAGAATTGACCTCCAGGAACAGTCACAAAGGTGAAGCTTCTGGGAAAAAGAGCACGGGAACTAAAAATTACTCAGAAGAGTTTAAGGATGATGCGGCCTCTAGACAGTAGTCTAGAAGGAAAAAGGAATTGCAAGGTGAATTCCGAAAAATCAAACCTCCCTCTTATGATAGAGAGAAGGAGGAATATGTAGAAGCTTGGCTTATAAACATCGTAAAATACTTCCAAGTTATGAGTATGGAAGAAATTTGAAAGTCAGGTTGGCTATTTACTAATTACAATGTAAGGCTACCTTGTGGTGGGAGGAAACCAAAATGGTGCAGGTGATAGATGAGAAACTGTCACTTGGGGAAGATTTCCAAATTTAAATTAAATCTAGATATCTGAATAAACGATACTAGGATGACAAAACCAAAGAGTTTCATGATCTTAGGTTGGGACAACCTACCATTGATGAATTTTTACCAAATTCACCAACCTGCTTCACTAGGTACCTTATATAATAGAAGAGAAGACAAAGGTACAATGATTTTTAAACTTCCTACCTACTATCTATAACGAGAAGGATAAGGAATTTTGGCTCCTGAATTTAGGAAAATAATAAGTTGAAATCTACTAATTGCAGGATAAAGTTAACTATATTAGGTAGAAACGAGAGTGATAAAAGTGTGGAGTGGAAGGACCACTATTTTAGAATACTCTCCCTCAAATTTCAAGTATATACTTGAAGGATAGAAGTAATGATAATAAAATGGAAGGTAGGGATGCTAAACCAATTATTGTTGATTAAATACTTCTAGAAACAGAATTTGACCAAGAGAGTTATAAATAATTGAAAAAAAATGTCAACAAAAATTTATACAACCATGGCTGGCATAGTAACCATGGAAAAGAAGACAGGAAAAGACATCTTGCAAATGCAGAAAAAAGTAGTGGAATATTGAACAGATTGAAAATTGTAGACAATCTATCAGTAGAAGTATAAAATCTGAGGCTGGAAACATTTGAAAAAAAAAATCAAAGGTATGGTTGTTAAACAACCTATTCTGGTTGATGAATTTAGGTGCAAATTAACATAAGAAAGAAAAAATTTAGCAGGCTTGAATTGTTTAACTAGTTACTAAAAGAGAAGTGACACATAGGTTACCCAAGATTGTTGTAAATTAAATGGGTATAAATAACATGAGTTAAAGTTAAATGTTTTACCTTTAGATTCCTATGTAGTGTTGGTAGGAATGGACTGGTTAGAAAACTAAAAGTCATACTAAATTGTTTAGATAAAACATTACACTGTATAGATGGTGAGGGAAAAGCAACGATAGTGAAAGGGACAACCCAACCAAATATCAGTAAGGAAAATTTCAGCACTTTAGTTGAAAAGGATAGCAAGAAAATGCTTCCAATTGTATGATGTACATGTGGAAGAATAAGAACAACAAACTAAAAAATAACCGTAGAAAACTTATCAGTCATCCGAGAGTTTAGGGATGTAGTTCCAAATGAAATCCCACATGTACCCCATAAAAGAGAATTCAATTGAGTTAATACCAGGAGATACATCGGTCTCTAGAAACTTATAGAATAAGTACCCCAGAATTGTAAGAGTTAAAACTGCAACTACAAGAGTTACTGGATAGATGCTATATAAGACCAACTGTATCCCCATGGGGAGCACCGGTACTATTGGTCAAAAAGAAAGTTGGAACATTCAGAATGGGTATAGACTATCGACAACTGAATAAAATGATGATCAAGAATATATTTCCTCTACTCAGTATATATGATTTAATTGATCAATAAGTGATCATCAACAGAGAATTAAAGAAGAGATGTATATAGAGAAATATACAGAATCTATGAATTGGAAATTCTACATGTTGGGTTGATTAATGTCTTACTCCTTTATGTGTTAAATGAAATATAACATAAAGAACATTTGTTCCACAATTCTGCAATTGCTTAGAGAACATAAATTATATAATAGACTTAGCAAAAATGAATTTATAAAAAGATTTAGTGCTTGGGGCCATGTAAATTCAGCAAGAGGATGAGTAGTGGACTAAAGAAAGACACAATTTATTATGGATTGGTCAGTACCTACTGATATTTGAGCCATAAGATCAATCATGGGTATTCAGAAATACTAGAGAAGATTGGTAGAAATATTCTTAGTCTTAGTCTATACTATTACCTCTCTACAGAATAAAGGAGTGAAAATTGAATGGACCAAAATAGGTCAATATAGTTCGAACAGTTAAAAATGTGAAATAACAACTACTCCTAATTTTTAAGAATTCTGACCCAATCCAAGAAATTTTAGTTGTACAGAGGCTTGGGCAGAAGAGTTAGAAGTAGTATTATTACGAAAAAAAATTCATTCATAGCATATGAGTCAAGAAAAATTTAGACAAATGAACAAAATTTCACTAGGTATGCCTTAGAGGTGGTTGCTGAAATGCATGCTTCAGGAAGTGGAGACATTATCTGTGAGGTAAGGAGGGGTTTTGATCCCAAAACACATAAGTCTAAAGCATACAATTTTCAAAAACATGAAAAATACAAAGAAAACTAGGTGTTTGTCTTTCCTTAATGAGTTTGAAATAAAAAAAAATAAGATTTTATATGTTTTAAAGGTCAATGTTCCTCAAAAAATTGAATAATATTCGAGTAATGAAAACTATGACTTTGAAGGATTGATACAAGCAAAAATGAGTTGGGCAGTAAACAAGAAAAAACTCCAAGAAAAAATTATAAAATACTGAGATATTGGTATATATTCCAAATCAAGAGGGACCAATAATTGCAAAAGAAAATTGGACATTAACAATGCGATCTTATTAAAACGCAAATTTTAGAGGAATATCATAAATGTCCCTAGACAGAACATACTTGTGACTAAACTTGAACCCAATATTTAAACCAGAACATGTTTTGGCCTAGTATGGGAAATGAGTAGTAAATTTTCTAGTCAGAAAATGTTACTAAGTAATAATGAAACATAAGTATCCGACAAAAGTTTTGGATTCTATCCCTATTCTAGAATAGAAGTAGGAAGTTTTTTTGATAATTTTAGAAACTGGTTGGCATAAAACCAGACACTAATAAGAGTAGTCAATGTGTTCAAGACATAAATTGTGAACTAATATGAAGTTCCAAGATGGATGATAAATGAAAAATTGACAAGATAAATTTGAAGTGAACTTTGAAAATTGTGTTATAGAAAGAAAAAAAAGAGTATCAAGCTGAATTTGAGTATTGTTTGTCACCATCTGAATAGATTGAGAGAATCAATCAAATATTAAATACATATGGTGCATATATGAACTGGATAAAGGGACAAAACCTTAAGTGGGACCACTGCATATAGCAAAATTGGTTTTAATAGAAATTAATAATCTCTAATTAAAAAGTGTTTGTTTTGTGAAGCTAAGTGTAATAGGAAATGCTAAACTCCAATTGAAGGGATTCAATGTGTGAAGGCACACAGAGCAGAAAATAACTCGCAAATAATTTCAAAATACTGCCATGTGTACTTGAGGAGGAAGCCTCACCAAATTACATTGAATGATAGTAGTTGTGCTAAATTAGAACTATACTACTATGAACCATAGGAGTCTTGCTATCAAGTGACAATATTGAGAACTATTAAGGTTTGGATTACTATCATGATTGATTATTATCAATATAGATATGTGATATTACTCATATGAAATGGTATGAACTATGAACATGTGGAAGCAGAAATGAAAAATTCTTCTAGGTATACTTCTGATACTGAAGCAGGATAAAATAGAGCTCTAAAGTATGGCAGTAAGTGGAATAAAGGTATGGTGAATGTATGTGTATTCTGAGGAAACTACTGGGAGAAACAAGATAATATGAAGGAAGAATCTTCATCCATGGTTGAGAAATCAACAAAATAATTGGTAACGCTGAGGAAGATGTTCTGTTTTAGAGGGGGAATATGTAATATCCCTAATTTTTTTCCTTTATTTTAGGCAGTCAAAAGCTCTAAGGGTCAGGTGGACCCAAGTGAAAAAAATTATTGTGGATATATTTTATTAATTTAAATTAATAAAATGAAAATGGAATTAATTGTGAAAATAATAGATTATGATTAGAGACCAGGAATCCAAATCCATGAGGATGGATAAGGATCATACATAAAACAAATCCTTGGGAGAAATAACAAGGTATTAGAATTTTACTGGATAAAATTCAGTGTCCACCAAGAAAGAGAAAGCAATATTAAGAGAATAAAACTAGAAAGAGGAAAAGATAGTTTTAAAGTACTTTTGTAGAAGAAACAAAAGGAAAGCCTAGGAAAAAAGGAAAACAACATCCTAATTAACTGGACGCAGTTAAGGAAACAAACTGATGGGAAAGAAGGCTTAAATAGGAAAATTCTAGATAGACAAGAGGTTTTCTACGATGGGAATATTTGATCTCTGCTCGGGGGGAGCTGTGGAGAAAGAGCTCATAGGTTGGGTGGAAACTAGTCTACCTTAATTGGTATGCACAAGTTAATTCATTTTAACCTAGAAATTTATTAGTATTATTGTGAAGTTAATTAGTAGGAAAGGACACGACTAAATTTTTTTAGGAGTTGGTGATGTGTACAAAATAAAATTAAAAATACTAAATGGCAGTGAACTGGTAGGTTTGTACATTTAACATAGTAGTTTATAGTAGATATGCCCTTTCTCTGTATGATTGTATATAGACAATAATCTGAAGAGTAAAAACTCTCAGAATGTCTAAACTTTGATGAAGGTTTAAATCTGAGGTTAGGTGAACTCTAAGAATTTGTTTTGAATAATATGATTGTCTTAGCATTATTTTCCAAACCACCTTAGATCCATCTTAACTCCGGATCTATCAAGCGCCGAGAGGGATCAAATCTTTCAAAGTGAAAACCTCTTTTTTGAGTGCAAAACTTGAGGAAAGGTATGCACCTCGAGACATTTGATCCCTCGGTGTTTGATAGATCCGGAGTTAAGATGGATCTAAGCTAGTTTTAGTTGTGTGATGCCAAGAAAAATATATCGAAGATATGATTAATTTTATCAATAATATGTAAATATATCAAATATTAATATAATCATTTTAAATATGCTAAATATTTTTGAGATTAACTTGGTCATTTTAATTTTAAATTTTCTTAGTTACCTCGGTTTTTTTAGAAAATAAATATTGTTAATAACTTTAATGATGAAAATGATGAAATAAATTTTTTGAATGCAAAGTGAAAATAATAGTGTTGAAAGATAGAAAATGTGAATAATAAGAACTTACTCATGTTACAAATAGTCTTCAATGTGATCAATCTCAAACTATTCTCTTCTACTATTCTTGTCACCATTTTTAGTTTTGTCATATTTTCATATCGGTTATATGAAAAATAAAATTTAAATCGTAAATCATTTAAATATTTAGATCTAGATGTTGTAGTAAACATGATACCTTGTCTCTCTTTCTCTCCAATATTAATAGGTTAAATTACTATAACACAAAAATCAATGTACATTGTCAATAACATTTTGTGCTTACACTAAAATCAATGTATATTGTTAATCTGATCACTTTAAAATTAATGTACCATCATATATCCAATTACATCAAATCAGAAATCAACATCTACATTGAAATCAATGCATTTAATGAAAGCAATAAAATAAGATTAGAAAATAAATTCTACACTGAAATCAATGCATTTAGTGCAAACAATCAAATAGGATTAGAAATCATCTACATTGAAATCAATGCATCTAGTTCAATCAATAAAATATAATTATAAATCAACATCTACATTGAAATCAACACTTCCAGTGCAAGCAATCAAATAGTATTATAAATCACCACCTACACTGAAATCAATGCATCTAGTGCAAGTAATCAAATATCATCAGAAATAGATATCTACACTAAAATCAATGAATCTAGTGCCAATAATAAAATAGCATTAGAAATCACCATCTCCACTTAAATCAATCCATCTAGTGCAAGAAATATTCTTCCCTCTCTCCACCCTCCATCCATATCTATATCCCCCTCCATCTCTTCTTTTTTGTCTCTCTATCTCATCCCCCTAAACGCACATGCTCTCGCACTCCATATCTATCAATCTCTTTGTCACTCCCTCCCTCTCCCCATCTCTCTCTTCTTCCCTCTCTTCACCTTCCATCTATGTCTCTTTCTTCCCCTTCTCTCCCTCTCCCCCGCTAATATCTCTCTTTCCTCCTTTTGTCCTCTCTCCCTCTCTCTCCATCTTCCTTATCGCTCACTCTCTTTCTCTCTCTCCACCTTTATCTCTTTACGTATTTCTTTGTACCTCCCTCTCTCTCCCCCTCGATGTCCATCTCTCTTTCCCTCCCTCTCTCTACTCTCTCACATCCTTTCTCTTCCTTCCTCTCTCTCTCTCTCTCTCTCTCTCTCTCTCTCTCTTCACCTTCCAACTATGTTACTATATCCCTTCCTCTCTCCTTATTTCTCCTTCTCTCCCCCCTTATCTTTATATCTCCTTCTTTATCTCTCTATCTCACCCCCAAACATACACGCTCTTTCTCTCTATCTTTCCCTTGTCACTCCTCTCTCTTTCCACTTCTCACTATCTATTTCTTATTTCCTACCTCTCTCCCTCTCCAAATCCATCTCTCTATCGATCCGTCTCTCCTCCTCTCTCTCAAGTGCTCTCTCTCATCTTTCCTCTCTCTCCCTCTCTCCTACCTCCCTCTCTCTTCCCTGGTCTCTCTCTCTCTCTCTCTCTCTCTCTCTCTCTCTCTCCCCAATACTCTCTCTTCCCCCATCATTCTCCTCCACTCTCTCAAGTCCTCTCTCTCATCCTTCCTCTCTCTCTGTCTCTGTCTCTCTCCCTCTAACTACATTACTATATCCCTCCCTCTCTCCTTCTCTCCCCCCTTCTCTCCATACATCCTACTTTGTCTCTTTATCTCACCCCTAAACATAATGAATCTCTCTCAATCTCTCCCTTGTCACTCCCTCTCTCTCTCTCCAATTCTCTCTCTCTATATATTTCTTCTTCCCTCCCTCTCTCCCCCTCCAACTCCATCTTTCTATCCCTTCCTCTCCCAATTCCTCTTTGTGGTCTTTCCTATCTCTCCCTTTCTCTCTTACCTCCCTCTCTCTTTCGCCATCTCTCTCTCCCTTTCTCTCTTACCCCCTCTCTCTTCCACCATCTCTGTCTCCTCTAATCCTATCACTATCTCCCTCCCCCTCTCACTCTCTCTCTCCCCCCTTCATATTTGTGTCTCCCTCTCTCACTCTTCATTCCTCCTCTCCCATTTCCTTTAGTTTATCTCCATCTCTCCCTTGTCAATCCCCCTATATCTCCACCTCTATCATTATATATCTTTGTTCTTCTCTCCCATATATATCTAGAGTTAATATATATCATGATATACTTATATATATTATAATATAATAAATTTAATAATGTATTAATATGAAGTTATTAAATTTAATAATATTAATATTATAATATATTAATATGAGTATTAGATTTAATAATAATAATATTATTATTATTATTAATCTTTTAATATTATTATTAGGGTTAATAATGTTTTTTTGCATGGTATTAATAATAATTTAGCCCATCGCATTTGGACCATAGGCTTCACCTAAATAAAAACTATTTTTTGAGTGTTCGTAAATATAAAATAGATTATGGAGTAAATATGAAAAGAGGTTTTATTTACTTATCATACTTATGGTTTATTTATATTTTTATTTATTTATCATACTTCTTTTATTTACTATGATATTTGGCTCATAGGCTTGTTATATAATTAGATTTTTATTTATAATCATATTTGATATATTTTTATGTATTTACCTTACCTCTTTATACCTCTTTTATATTTATTTATTTACCATACCTCTTTATACCTATTTTGTATTTACTTATTTATCATACCTCTTTATACCTTTTTTATATTTATTTATTTACCATACTTCTTTTATAAATATGGTAATTTCCCATGGTATTTAGCCCATGGTATCAATATTAATTTGTCCCAAAACCTAGATTTTGAGTTTTTTTAAATATAAAAAGGTTTATGGAGTAAATATAAAAAGAAGTTTTTATTTGTTTACCATACATATAGTTCATATATATTTTTATTTATTTACCATAGCTCTCGAGTAAGCATAAAAATAGGTTTTATTTATTTACCATACCTCTGGTTTATTTATATTTTTATTTATTACGTCGTAAGGCATCATTATTTGAAAACAACTCTCCGACTTGCCCATGTGTACTATTACTGATCATCAGATGTATTGTTAGACGATTGAAGAGTGCACAACCATGGATTAAAATACAGTTAAAAAAATTAAACATAACTAAAACTTAATATTTATAACTAAAACCTTAATATTCATCCTCCTTTCCGAGCTAATTACCGCATTTGCTGCAGAGAAGGGGCAACTGAAACAAATCCTTTGTTGCAGGATGAGCTGCAGATCCTTTGCAGCAGCAGGAGCGACAGCTTGGTAGTTATTACTTAATTGCAAGTAGTTTTGAGATTTTCTTTTAAATGTGTTTCTTTCAATCATCCTGTCTCTATCTCTTTTGTTCTTTGTTTGTTCCAGTGAAGAAGTGAAGGCTGCTCTGTCTGTTGCATTTGAGTGTTGTTGAAGTGAAGTGAACTACTACTGCTACGTGTCAAGGTTGCTGCGGAAGGCTGTTGCAGAGTGGTGTGTGACTTCCATTGAAGTGAGAGAAGTGAAGTGAACTGTTCGTTTTCGCAATCGTTGAGTGTCAAGGCTACTGCGTCTAAGATCTGCGTGACGTCCACTGAAGTCAGAGGTTGATTCTCAAGAATTTGGTTCTAGACTATTATCTACAGGTTAGTTGCATGCCTCTTTACTGAACTTTGAGATTTTCTAGTAGGTTTTGGGGTTATTGGATGTGTTTAAGACATAACAACACATTTACCTTTCCAATCCCAAATGAGTACTCCCTTTTCCAGTAGGTTTTGGGGTTACTGGATGTGTTTAAGTGGGATCAGCACATTTGACACTACCTTATTATTTGTTGGCTTAAATTCTGAACACGCTATAGGATTTGCGTAGGATTTGTATATTCTTTTATTTTCCTGTTTTTAGCATATAATCACCATTCCTTAATTGCATGGCCGTAAGACTCATATTTTTCTCCTCTGACCTTAATGCTCCTTAACTATGAAAATATACGATGTATATGAATCCTGTTTTTGATCTACGACAAATATTATCAAGGGATTTTACTCCATTTGTGTTTAGCCTATGGATTTTCATCTTCTAGGTTCACTTCATGTTTTTAATGTGTGAAAAATGTAACTCTTTATAGTTAAATGTGCATTTAATATATTTTTTCACTGGCTTTTACAGTTAATTGCCATTTTAGTCACCTTTTTGTGATTTTAGTTCCTCATGCTGTAATGTGAACTTTATGGCCCTTCACCTTTGTTTGGCATAGATCCATTGTCATTTTAGTCACCCGTTTGTGCTTTTAGTTCCTCATGATGTAAGGATTTTGGTTGTAGGGCCTCGAGTGGGTGTTTTGAGCAGAGAGATTGAGATTAGAATAGTAGCATGGTGCTGTAATGGGCATTGTGGCCTACAATACATTAAGGAATAACTAGTATGCCTGTGTTTTTTAAGGGCTATTGGGATTGAATGATGTAATGAAAACCCATTGAAAGAGGGAAGGGGCATGTTGTTTTGGACAATGGAGAAGCTATTGTTGCTCTTCTGCTATTATTGCTTATGCTTGCTCAGTCTCTGGGGACCTCTGACTCTGCCACTCCGAGACAGAGGTGAGATTCATTATTTTCCTTAATTGCGTGGCCCTGAGACTCATAATTTTATTGACCTATAAAGTTAATTACGCGTCACCCATTACCTCCATATTGTAATAAAATGAATATTAAAAGACAAAACTTCCATGCGGCTCAATGATTGACTCTTTTTGAAACTAAAACATTCCCTATCCACTGAAAATTTGAATTTAGAATAATATAACAGTAAACATATGTCTGTAAATGTATATTTATGTCTACCCAAGAAACCTATGTAGAAATTACAACAAATCCAGCGTATAAAATATTATATACTATTATGAGCTAATTGTTTAGTTTACTGGATGAGTTCTCAAAATCAATCATATGTGCATGTGGGTTCTAAGTCAAAACACCAAATTAGATTATTCAATAAGTTTTGTAGCTATTTTAAATCCCTTTTTTTGTTTAGTAATTTAATGGACTATTGCCTTCACCTCAAGGGATGTCATTAGTTGTGCGCACAAATGAAGAACTATGGCAATGACCCCTGTCCACTAAACATTGCAATGATCACTGTTCACTGTCATTATTTTAGTTAATTGTATGTCCCTAAAACTCATAATTTTCTCCTCCGACCTTAATGCTCCTTAACTATGCAAATATACTATGGATATGAATCTTGATTTTGATCTATGACAAAGGTCAACAAGGGGTTTTACTCCATTTGTGTTTCATGGACCTCCGACTCTGCCACTCCGAGATAGAGGTGAGATCAAAAATAGAAAGGAGTACATCAATCAAATGTATTGAATGAATGATATGAGCATGTGAACTTTATGGCCCTTCACCATGGTTTGGCATAGATCCATTGTCATTTTAGTCACCCATTTGTGCTTTTAGCTCCTCATGTTGTAAGGATTTTGGTTGTAGGGCCTTGAGTGGTTGTTTTGAGCAGAGGGATTGAGATTAGAATAGCCCTTTTTTCGTTTAGTATTTTAATGGACTATTGCCTTCACCTCAAGGGATGTCATTGGTTGTGTGCACAAATTAATATGACAGTTAGAAAACCAAGTCATTCACCACTCACCTTCAAGTGAAAATGGAATTTAGGAAAGGAGCTATTGTAAGAAGTTGTTATGCTCATCATTGGCATTTATATGAAAAAGTTGTAACCAAAGGATTCCTATTGTCTCTAATGTAGAGGCATAGGAAATGCATAAAAGGAATATAGATGCATTATGATAGAATATGCAAATTAGTAACATGAATGATTCATGTTCTAACTAATGTAGAGGCATAGTAAATGAATAAAAGGAATATAGAGTAGACACATTGTAATATATGGACCATCAAATAAGATAGGGCTACCCCTTAGTGGAAAATTTAATTATCTGTACCTACTGTAAACTTCATTACCTATTGTAAACTTCATTATCTGCATTTATTGTGAAACATTCTCTCTATCCTCTTAATTTCGACATTTATTCTATTGTTTGTATGTATGTTCCTTTTTGCTTTTTATTTCCTGTCTATAATATATTGGGGGAATGTATGTCTATGGTGCCTTGCAGTTAATTGCACATTTCACTGTATTTTTTCACTAGTTGGATATTCTCTATGTGTTTTGTTACATTCTTATACTTAATATACCATTCTCACATATTTTCTAGCCATTAATTCTCATTTATTGTTAAGTACCATGTATCTACAATTCGAAGTCATTTCACCCATCAACTCAGATAGGGTTTCATCATATGTGCCTATTGTAAACTTCATTACCTATTGTAAAGTTCATTATCTGCATTTATTGTGAAACATTCTCTCTATCCTTTGGATTTTGGCATTTATTCTGTTGTTTGTATGTATGTTCCTTTTTTCTTCTTATTTCCCATCTGTAATATATTGGGGGAATGTATTTCCTAGTTAATTGCACATTTCACTATATTTTTTCACTGGATGGAAATTATCTATGTGTTTTGTTACATTCTTATACTTATTATACCATCCTCACATATTTTCTAGCCATTAATTCTTAGTTATTGTTAAGTACCATGTCTCGACAATTCGAAATCATTTCACCCATCAGCTGAGATAGGGTTGCCCCTCAGTGGAAAATTTTATTATCTGTACCAACTGTAAACTTCATTATCTGCATTTATTGTGAAACATTCTCTCTACCCTCTGTATTTCGGCATTTATTCTGTTGTTTGTATGTATGTTCCTTTTTGCTTCTTATTTCCTGTCTATAATATATTAGGGGAATGTATGTCTATGGTGCCTTCTTCATTTTTTTAGAGTAGATCCTGAGTTCTTCCCTTCGAATCATTCAAGGCAGCTTGCAAATCAACATTTTTGTTTCATGGACCTCTGACTCTACCATTCCGAGACAGAGGTGAGATCGAAAATAGCAAGGAGTACATCAATCACATGTATTGAATGACCGATATGAGCATGTGAACTTTATGGCCCTGCACCTTTGTTTGGCATAGATCCACTATCATTTTGGTCACCCGTTTGTGCTTTTAGTTCCTCATGATGTAAGGATTTTGGTTGTAGGGACTTGAGTGGGTGTTTTGAGTAGAGGGATTGAAATTAGAATAGTAGCATGGTGTTGTAATGGGCATTGTGACCTACCAGACATTAAGGAATAAATAGTATTCCTGTGTTTTTTAATGGCTATTCGGATTGAATGATGTAATGAAAACC
Source organism: Pinus albicaulis (assembly GCA_034641835.2). Classification (NCBI taxonomy): domain Eukaryota; kingdom Viridiplantae; phylum Streptophyta; class Pinopsida; order Pinales; family Pinaceae; genus Pinus; species Pinus albicaulis. The sequence goes on from JAXQQM020073856.1 coordinate 112,308, forward strand.
CATTGAAAGAGGTAAGGGGCATGTTGTTTTGGACAATGGAGAAGTTTTTGCTACTATTTTGTTGTTATTATTGATGCTTTCTCAGTCTCAGGGGACATTTGACTCTGCTTCTCCAAGACAGAGGTGAGATTCATTATTTTCCTTAATTTCATGTCCCTAAGACTCATAATTTTCTCCTCTGACCTTAATGCTCCTTAACTATGAAAATATACTATGTATATGAATCCTAGTTTTGATTTTTGGAGTAGATCCTTAGTTCTTCGCTTGGAATCATTCAAGGCAGCTTGCAAATCAACATTTGTGTTTCATGGGCCTCTGACTCTGCCACTCCAAGACAAAGGTGAGATCGAAAATAGCAAGGAGTGCATCAATCACATGTATTGAATGACCGATATGAGCATGTGAACTTTATGGCCCTTCACCTTTGTTTTGCATAGATCCATTTTCATTTTAGTCACCCATTTGTGCTTTCAGTTCCTCATGTTGTAATGTGAACTTTATGGCCCTTCACCTTTGTTTGGCATATATCCATTGTCATTTTAGTCACCCATTTTTTCTTTTAGTTCCTCATGTTGTAAGTATTTTGGTCGTAGGGCCTCAAGTGGATGTTTTGAGCAGATGGATTGAGATTAGAATAGTAGCATCGCACTATAATGGGTATTGTGGCCTACCAGACATTAAGGAATAAATAGTATGCCTATGTTTTTTAATGGCTATTGGGATTGAGTGATGTAATGAAAACCCATTGAAAGAGGTAAGGGGAATGTTGTTTTGGACAATGGAGAAGCTACTATTTCTCTTCTGATGTTATTGTTGATGCTTTCTCAGTCTCTAGGGACCTCTGACTCTGCCACTCTGAGACAGAGGTGAGATTAATTATTTTCCTTAAATTCATGGCCCTAAGACTCATAATTTTATTGACCTAGAAAGATAATTAAGCATCACTCATTACCTCCATATAGTATGCCTGTGTTTTTTAATGGCTATTAGGATTGAATGATGTAATGAAAACCCATTGAAAGAGGTAAGGGGCATGTTATTTTGGACAATGGAGAAGCTGGTGTTTCTCTTTTGTTATTATTGTTGATGCTTGCTCAATCTCCAGGGACCTCTAACTCTGCCACTCCAAGACAGAGGTGAGATTCATTATTTTCCTTAATTGCATGGCCCTAAGACTCATAATTTTATTGACCTAGAAATCTAATTAAGTGTCACCCATTACCTCCATATTGTAAGAAAATTAATATTAAAAGGCAAAGCTTCCATGCGGCTCAATGCTTGACGCTTTTTGAAACTACAGCGTTCCCTGTCCACTGCAAATTTGAATTTATAATAATATAACAGTAAACCTATGTCTGTAAATGTATATTTATGTCTATCCAAGAAACCTATGTAGAAATTACAACAAATCCAACATATAAACTATTATATACTATTATGAGCTAATTGTTTAGTTTATTGGATGAGTTCTCAAAATCAATCACATGTGGGTGTGGGTTCTAAGTCAAAACACCAAATTATATTATTCAATAAGTTTTGTAGCTATTTTAAATCCCTTTTTTCATTTAGTAATTTAATGGACTATTTCCTTCACCTCAAGGGATGTCATTGGTTGTGCGCACAAACTAAGAATTATGGCAATGATCCCTTTCCACTAGAAATTGCAATGATCATTGTCCAATGTCATTATTTTCGTTAATTGCATGGCCCTAAAACTCATAATTTTCTCCTCTAACCTTAATGCTCCTTAACTATGTAAATATACTATGGTTATGAATCCTGGTTTTGATCTATGAATAAAGTTAACAAGGGGATTTACTCCATTTTTGTTTCATGGACCTATGACTCTGCCACTCCAAGATAGAAGTAAGATCGAAAATAGCAAGGAGTACATCAATCACATGTATTGATTGACCGAAATGAGCATGTGAACTTTATGGCCCTTCACCTTTGTTTGGCATAGATCCATTGTCATTTTAGTCACCCGTTTCTACTTTTAGTTCCTCATGCTATAAGGATTTTGGTTGTAGGGCCTCGAGTGGGTGTTTTGAGCAGAGGGATTAAGATTAGAATAGCCCCTTTTTCGTTTAGTAATTTAATGGACTATTGCCTTCACCTCAAGGGATGTCATTGGTTGTGCGCACAAATGAAGATGACAGATAGACAACCAAGTCATTCACCATTCACATTCAAGTGAAAAGGGGATGTAGGAAAGGAGATGTTGTAAGAAGATGTTATACTCATCATTGGCATTTATATGACAAGGTTGTAAAACCAAAGGATTCCTATTTTCTCTAATGTAGAGGCATAGGAAATGAATAAAAGGAATATAGATACATTGTGACAGAATATGCAAATTAGTAACATGAATGATTCTTGTTCTAACTAACGTAGAGGCATGGTAAATGAATAAAAGGAATATAGAGTGGACACATTGTAATATATGGACCATCCTAAATCACCTTTGTTGGTGTTCTATCTGCTTGCAGCCATCTAGGCCTTATAAACGAAGGGTGGTACTACTTCAATTCTATGAGTAGAGATTATGGTATTTCACCCAGATCAGAGCATTATTCTTGTATGGTTGACCTCTTGGGCCATGCTGGACATCTGGATGAGGCACATGAGTTGATTAGTACAATGTCAGTTGAACCAGATGCTTCTGTTTGGGGATCCTTCCAATATGAGCATGTGAACTTTATGGCCCTTCACCTTTGTTTGGCATAGATCCATTTTCATTTTAGTCACTCGTTTGTGCTTTTAGTTCCTCATGTTGTAATGTGAACTTTATGGCCCTTAATCTTTGTTTGGCATAGATCCATTGTCATTTTAGTCACCCGTTTATGCTTTTAGTTCCTCATGCTATAATTATTTTGGTTGTAGGGCCTCGAATGGGTGTTTTGAGTAGAGGGATTGAGATTAGAATAGTAGTATGGTGCTGTAATGGACATTGTGGCCTACCAGACATTAAGGAATAAATAGTATGCCTATGGTTTTTAATGGCTATTGGGATTAAATGATGTAATTAAAACCCATTGAAAGGGCATGCTATTTTCGAAAATGGAGAAGTTTTTGTTGCTCTTCTGCTGTTATTGCTAATGCTTGCTCAGTCTTCGGGGACCTCTGACTCTGCCACTCTGAGACAGAGGTGATATTCATTATTTTCCTTAATTGCATGGCCCTGAGACTCATAATTTTAATGACCTAGAAAGCTAATTAAGTGTCACCCATTACCTCCATATTGTAAGAAAATGAATATTAAAAGACAAAACTTCCATGCGGCTCAATGCTTGACTCTTTTTGAAACTACAACATTCCCTATCCACTGAAAAATTGAATTTAGAATAATATAACAATAAACCTATGTCTGTAAATGTATATTTATGTCTACCCAAGAGACCTATGCAGAAATTACATCAAATCCAGCGTATAAACTATTATATACTATTATGAACTAATTGTTTAGTTTACTAGATGAGTTCTCAAAATCAATCATATGTGGATGTGGGTTCTTAGTCAAAACACCAAATTAGATTATTCAATAAGTTTTGTAGCTATTTTAAATCCCTTTTTTCGTTTAGTAATTTAATGGACTATTACCTTCACCTCAAGGGATGTCATTGGTTGTGCGCACAAATGAAGAACTATGGAAATGATCCCTGTCCACTGAAAATTGCAATGATCATTGTCCACTGTCATTATTTTCATTAATTGCATGGCCCTAAAACTCATAATTTTCTCCTCTGACCTTAATGCTCCTTAACTATGAAAATATACTATGGATATGAATCCTTGTTTTGATCTACGTTAAAGGTTAACAAGGGGTTTTACTCCATTTTTGTTTCATGGACCTCTAACTCTACCACTCCCACACAAAGGTGAAATCGAAAATAGCAAGGAGTACATCAATCACATGTATTGAATGACTGGTATGAGCATGTGAAATTTATGGCCCTTAACCTTTGTTTGGCATACATCCATTGTCATTTTAGTCACCTGTTTGTGCTTTTAGTTCCTCATGTTGTAAGGATTTTCATTGTAGGGCCTTGAGTGGGTGTTTTGAGGAGAGGGATTTAGATTAGAATAGTAGCATGGCATTGTAATGGGCATTGTGGCCTACAAGACATTAAGGAATAAATAATATACATGTGTTTTTTAATGGCTATTGGGATTGAATGATGTAATCAAAACCCATTGAAAGAGGTAAGGGGCATGCTATTTTGGACAATGAAGAAGCTGTTGTTGCTCTTCTGTTGTTATTGTTGATGCTTTCTCAGTCTCCGGGGGAGTTCAAACTTGAATTTACTGATATTTCCGTGAGTAAATGTCTTCGCTTTGGGTTCCTTGCACTCTGTTTCACCTAAAATTAAAGAAAATAACTATGGAAATGATCCTTGTCCACTGGAAATTGCAATGATCACTGTCCAGTATCATTATTTTCCTTAATTTCATGGCCCTAAAACTCATAATTTTCTCCTCTGACCTTAATGCTCCTTAAATATGCAAATATACTATGGATATGAATCCTGGTTTTGATCTACGGCAAAAGTTAACAAGGGGTTTTACTCTATTTTTGTTTAGCCTATGGATTTTCATCTTCTAGGTTCACTTCAAGTTTTTACTGTGTGAAAAATGTCCATGGTTACTAAATGGAACCATGGTTAGATGAAGGTTTATAAGATGTCTTTTAGCAAATGTCATTTCAAAGGTGGTTGTGGGTAAATATTATTGTGGAAAAGTGTTGTGGAAAATTTCTCTCATATGTTAAATGATTGCAATAGAGGAATATTAATAATAATTTGAGTTTCATATTAATAAATTGAAGAAGATATTGTTTTTCTATGTTTTATAGAAGATTCTTTCTTATTAGTGATATTTTGTGAAAAAGTGCTCTCATATGTTAAATGATTGCAATAGAGGAATATTAATAATAATTTGAGTTTCATATTAATAAATTGAATAAGATATTATTTTTCTATGTTTTGTAGAAGATTCTTTCTTATTAGTGATATTTTGTATTGATGTGTTTTGTTCAAACATGAATATTTTTAATGTGGAGATATGATACTGCACATGTTTTGTAGAATATTGTTTCTTATTAGTGATACTTTGTGTTCATGTGTTTTTTTCAAACATGAAATATAATATTTTTAGCCAATTTTATTGGAAAGATATTTTTAATTAGAAAAATAGTTAAATTCACTTGTTTTCCATGCACTCTAATGCATGGATTACTTTTCATGTGGAGATATTATAGTGCAATGAATTATATGATGTGTCCTTATAACTCCAAGTCATAACTCTTTTTGTATAAATTTATTGAAATTCTACGTCAATGGATTCATGTATCTAAATTTTGTCTTCTATTTAGGTATATAAGTGTATATTGAAATTGAAAAAAAAATATAGGTAGATTAATAGATAAATCGAATTAGTAGTTTTATTTTTGCTATTCAATTCTCGTTTTATTAAATTATATAATTTTTTGTCAATATTGCCTTTTATTATTCATTTTTTTTTTAGATTATATACATTTTTATAAATATTAACTATCACGCACTTTTTTATTTCAAACACCATCAACATTTTTATCATTTATTTTTTTATATTCAACATAATCATTTTTATATTTTTTTAAACTTAACTACGATTTACCTACGAATGATCCATAATTTTTATATATTAAAATTTAAATTAATTTACAAAAACTAACTTTTCAAACAATAACTATAGCTTCATCTATGATTTTTGAAAAATCCTTTAGTTTTATATATAGCCATATTTTTTTCACTCACACAATCATTATTTTTTAACTTGCCTATTAATGATCCATTTCGGCTCCCTTTAACTTCTCGTGTAGTTCTGTAGGAATCGTAATTATACATCTAACTCAAAACCACATATAAATAATTTTAATTATTCTTTTACCTCTTTTTTCAGAAAATGACAACAAATCTTACTCAGAATGCTATTTCCTCAATGCTCTCGGGGAAAATTCATATTCAACAATTTCTAAAAATCGTTGAACTTGAGCATATTACATCAATGCAAAGTTCAACAGTACGATGTCGCACTTCCATCTCTAATGGCACACATATGAAGCTCCTTATGCTTCCAATAACTTTCAATGACCCCGTTGAAGCAAGCTTACTTCAAAAAGGTTCAATTATACATGTTAAAAATTGGACTACTTCAACTATTGGTCCATCAATGTAAGTTTGTTACAAAATTCTTATTTAAACTTTACATATTTCCTTCATATGACTTT
>JAXQQM020075851.1:0-135578 GCA_034641835.2 Pinus albicaulis
GTTATAGATAGGCAGCCCGTGCATTTTCATAGCTTTTTAACTAATGACATGGAACTAACATTGTTCTGCTGCTAATTTGCTTTTCATAGTTTCTGTTTAAATTCAGTATTGCTCTGTTTATTTCAGTTTTGCTTATTTGTTTCAGTAGTTAAATTTAGATATATTAAGCTGCTCATAACATCTTCAGTTGCCTCCGAAAGCCACAGCTGGACTGATGGTGAGGGATTGTATTATGAAATGTGTAGTTTAGTATTAGTTTCTTTTCTACAAATTTAGATATATTAAGCTGCTCATAACATCTTCAGTTGCCTCCGAAAGCCACAGCTGGACTGATGGTGAGGGATTGTATGATGAAATGTGTAGTTTAGTATTAGTTTCTTTTCTGCAAATTTAGATATATTAAGCTGCTCATAACATCTTCAGTTGCCTCCGAAAGCCACAGCTGGACTGATGGTGAGGGATTGTATTATGAAATGTGTAGTTTAGTATTAGTTTCCTTTCTGTAAATTTAGATATATTTAATTGTGCATGACATCTTCAGTTGCCTCCGAAAGCCACAGCTGGACTGATGGTGAGGGATTGAATCATGAATGCATGGTTTGATATTAGTTTACTTTCTGCAAGTTAGATATCAGTTACTCAAGTTGTTTATGATTACTTCCGAAAATCATAGCTGGACTAATGATGAAGGATCATAAGATAAATTGATGTAATCTGATTTAGATTTATTTTGTTGCAATTTTGAATTTCCTTAAGCATAGTTTTCTTTTGTGTTTAGTCAGCAGCAAGAATAGTTTGGTTTTCATGCTCACTAGTTCACTGTTTTGATTTATTAGATTAGCAGCACATTTTCATTTCAGCAGTACATTTTCATTCCCTTTTCAAGTCTTGTCATTGTAAATTTCAAATTTCTTTTTAAAAGTTTCAAGATTGGTAAATCATTATAGGGGATATCATTTCCTTGAACAAACATAACCAAACTTGTTTTCATCTTAGAATTTTCATTTCACCTTAGAAAACCAAAAACGACAAAAAGTTAAGAAATAGGTTATCTTGCACATATAGTGCGCCGCACTTCATCAGCTTACGATTCCCGGATTGACAAATTAAATGCAGCAATTTAGGACACACTAAATTGACCAAACACCTACCAATATCTTTTGGAAGGTGGGGAAGCATGTATTGAGATATTCTGTGAGGCAATATCAGATATGGACTTGGGACAGGGACAAGAGATTGAGCTGAGGCTACATGGCTTCATGGACTGATTCATGGACTGTACCATCATATCCAGAGACGTGCATGGAATATCATGTTACTTTCTTACATTCCTACGGAGGATCAGGATGCTGATATCTTGACGAAGGCGCTCACCAGGAGCAAATTCGAATACCATAGAGGCAGGATCGGGGTGGCAGATAATCCCTATCTTGTTGAGAGGGAGTGTTGAGATTGCAACAAGATGATGAGATTAGTGGAAAGAAGTCGCCTTCACTAAGTGGGCCCACAGGCTATTTTTGGCACACAGTCTATTTTTAGACATGTCGATCATATTCTATGAGTTGCAGGATGCTATTTGTGGATGGTTGGTCAAGTTGGAAAAATAGATGGACTTCTATTTTTAGACATATTGGGCAGAATCTATTTTTAGATTACCAGTCTAAAAATAGATATGTCTAATATTATTAGCTCTTAATAATATTTGGACTATAAACATTATCTTATTCTCTTGGAGCACTTCAGTTAAGTGCACAGATGTGGCACAGGAGCTGACAGAAGGAATTACGCTATTCCCGAGGGTTAAGTGGAGCTATTGCATGGATACTTCAGTTAGAACTCATGTGACAGAGTTTGGTGGAGTTGATTGAGGAAGTTAGTGGAGTTGTATTCAGTTTAACTCAGTTAAACATAGTTGAGCTAGTTGTATCTAGTCTAACCGATTGATACACTAGTGAGAGTGGTGTGAATTAATTATTAATTAATTCACTAATTATTAACTCATTAATCAACTGAAGAATACATCAGTTAACTACAGTGCATGGACAGTTTCAGTGGAGACTAGTGGAGAGGTAGGTGAAAGAGCAAGTGTGACTATCAGTTGTGACTATAGTGTTGCATGAGTTTGCACCACAAAGGATTGGAGATGCCAATGAGGATTGCGCAGTGAATGCTAGGTGGATTTGAGTTCATTCACAGCCATTATTCAGTAGGTATTGTGCAGTAGAGGTAGGCTAGCAGGTGGCAGAGATTGGTGCATGGATTTGCAAGATCAGGACCTGATTAGTGTGTAGCGATTGGAGATTGTACTGAGAGCTTGTGATAAGCTTTGTATGAGGATTGTTACATGATATCTATGACATATATTATATACAGATAGTTGGGGTTTTCAGCTTTAAGCTTTCCCGTTAAAACATTGTGTTCATATGTGTGAATTTTTATGGTTTCAATGTGTGCATGAAATTGATTTAATTTCTGCATATGATGGTCAATGGTAGAAGAGATTCTGTATTGTGCATGAAGTTAAAATAGTGTGTGATAAGGAGAATCTTGGATGTATAACACATTAGTTATATAATTTCTACAATATCTTTTTTGAACACTGTTTTTACACCTGCATCATCCATCTTGCTTACACAAATCAGATTTCTGGCCAATGTAGGAATATGCAGAACACCAGGAAGTGTTCTAATCCTTCCACCTTGCGGCTTCAACTTAAATTTTCCACGCCTGATGATTCTAGCCTTCCTGTCATGGGCCCTAGGAAGACATCACCACCATCATATTTCTCATACTCATAGAACCACTCTCTATGGGGAGTGAAGTGAAAGGATGCACATGAGTCAATCAAACATGCCTCATGATCTACATGTGTATTTGAAGAATAAGGAAGATACACATCTCCACCTTCATCTGAGGTTGTTTTTGCCTTTGGAGAAGGAGCATCATCAAATCCATTTCCTTTCTGAAGAGCTTTAGATATGCATTCCTTTTTGAAGTGCCCTTCCTTTTTGCATTTCCAACACATCTTTACAGGCTTTCCTGGAGATTTCAGTCTCCATCTAGATTTAGATATCCCACTCGAGAACTTATTTTTGTTTTTGTTTTGGGACCTTCCTTGTACATACAAGCCGTATCCATTCTGGCCCTCCATATTTTCCCATGTCATTTCCTCTGACAACAATTTCATCAAAATTCAAGGTTTTTCTATTGCTACCTATTGCAACAACCAGACTATCCCAAGAATATGGTAGAGAACACAACAAAATGATGCACTTATCTCCATATGAGATTTTAATATCAACATATGAAAACTGACTTACCACAGTATTGAAGGCGTTTAGATTCTCTGTCACCGAGTCTAAATCCTTCATCCTCAGGTAATACAACATTTTCCGCAGGAACAATTTATTCACCAAAGACTTAGATTGGTACAAAGTCCCTAACTTGTCTCACAAACCTTATCCATAGCTTCCCCAGATACATTCAACAATATCAAATATGAGATACACAACCGTATTGTGCTCTTTTCCTATTGATCCAGCTTCACCCAGTCTTCATCTGTCATTTCCATTTGTTTAGTACCTAGATTTACCACGATCTACTGATATTTATCCACCAATAGATCCTCCATCTTGAGCTTCAAAAACTCAAAACCATGACCATTAAATTTCTCGATCTCTATATTTCAATTTATTTCCATCTTCTTTCACCACAAGAATTGATCCCGTAGATCTCCCACTGAACATGGTCTACCACAGGCCCGAGAAAAAAGCCCATCAACATCAAAGGCATCCCTTTGAGGCCGAAACAACCCTGATACCAAATGTAAGTTTTAACCCTGTACAAAAATTATATGCAAATGAACTCTTAAAATAGAAAACAAGCAATATCTAGAGCATAAAACATAAAAATATATATACATAGAGATTTTCCCCTGGATCCCAAAACCAAGACTACTAGCTTGATTTTTTATTATATTCCTTTCAATGTTACAACACATATATATACATGCCGAAGCATTCATAAAACCCAATCCATTAAACTTGGATTAAAACATAACCGTAGTTCCCTTGATTGGATCTAAAAAATACCATGGGAAAAAAACCATCACGCCCAAAACCATGTGCAAAACCATAGGTAGGTCCTTCCACCTAATATAGGGCCAATTTCTTTTTTCTCAGGATGCTACCCCGGACCTCATGCAAGGGGACTACCGCCCCCTTGCAAACACCTCGACAGGGGGGGGGCTGCGCTCTCCGTGTGACCCCCCTGCTATGATCTGCGTAAGCGTAGGGGTGCTGGCCACCCCCTCTTACCACCCTGCTTCTTGCCTGAAGCTAGTTGTGGAAAGAATATAACACACACCTAACACTCTAGGAGTATGAAAAGGCGTATAAATGTTGCGATTATTTATTTTAGGTTTGGAAATGGGCAAGAAGTGCATGATATGATGTATTTCCCAACATCATGTTGTAGGTTCGACCAACAAAATTACTTTTGCAACACTGCCACTGTATTTTCTATGTCAAAATGTCCAACGAACTGACTAATAGTGCACCTTCAAAAGAACACAAAGGTGTCCTAGGTGGCATAATGGTGCACGTTAGAGGTGAAAGCCTAGAAATTGCTTACCTTCCAGGAGCGTTTAGTATGTGGTGTTGAATTCTAGATCACTCTTGTAAAGGTGCGGGCATTCCGAAGGCTCGTGCCCCAAGAGTCGAGCAAAGTGGTCAGTGCAATAACCGGTGGTCAGCTGAGGTAGTATGCAACATTATTAGTGCTTCCATTCTTGTACTTAATGTTAAAATGTAACAGTTGCAGAAATGTGGACCATTTTTTATGGCGATATTTCTACAACTTTCCTTGTGTCTGTATGAACTGTAGAGGTCGGTGGTCTGTGTGGATGACTGTTTCCTTCCCAAGAATGTAATGCTTCCATTGTTGGCATACATGCAGAATGGAATGCATCTCTTTTTTATAGGTGGGATACTTTCAAACTGTATATGAAAGTGTCTCATTGTGATATGCCACCGAATGCCCTTGCTGGGTAAGAACTGCACCAACAACATAGTTGGAGGCATCTGTCTCAATTTCAAATGGATGCTGCAGGTTTGGTAAAATGAGCACTGGTGCAGAGCAGAGGAAATGATTCAACTCATAAAACACCTTTTGTTGGTATTTAGAACAAAATAGATTTTCTTTCGCTTCGCCATTGGTGACTTGAATCAAACGCCAAGAGATATGAGAGAATCCCAACACGAACATGTGATAGAAATTGGCATGGCCCAGAAAGTTGCGGAGCTCTGTTAGAGTGGTTGGGGCTGGACAATCTTAAATAACTTGTATCTTGGATGGGTCCACATGGACACCCCGCTCATCAACGATGTACCCCAAATATTGAACATGGGTCATACCAAAGGTGCATTTCTTCAAATTGGCATAGAATTTGTGTTGTCGCAGGATTTGGAATACCTGTCGAATATGGTGTATGTGCTCTTCCCAAATCTGTCTGAAGATCACGATGTCGTCCATATACACAACCACAAACGAGTTAGTGAAGGGCCGCAAGATGTTTTCCATCAGCCACATGAATTTTTCAAAGGAATTTGTCAACCTAAAAGGTATGAACAACGATTCGAAAAGACCCTCCTTGGATTTGAAGGAAGTCTTCCACACATCAGAGGGTTCAATTGGTACCTGGTGATAACCGGAATTCAAGTCAATCTCGCCGAAATATTTACCTGACTTGAGCTGGTCCAGAAGGTCATCAATCCATGGGATTGGATACCTATTCTGGACAATGATCTTATTCAACGTCCGATAGTCATTATAGAACCTCCAAGATCCATCCTTCTTCTATACCAACATGTTCGGGCTCCCACATGGTGATGAAATTGGCTTGATGCTCCCTTTCTAATAGCTCCTGAATCTACCTCTTTATTTTATCATTCTATATAATAGAGTGTCGATAGATTTGTCCATTAGGTAGCAGAACGACCGAGGTAAGATTGATGGAGCGCTTGACCTGATAGTGTAGGGGTACCCCTTTGGGTGAGGTGAATATGTCCCTGTACTCCTCCACGACTTTGTCCGTCTGGTGCTGCTGTGCAAAGGAGTCCCGTCTGGAGGCTGTGGATGTGGAGACAATGTTCCTCTTTCTTTGAGGGTGAATCATAAGGAATAAAATTTTCTTGTTCTGGGAAATTAGCTTACTACATTGTTTAGCAGAGATTAAAGAAAATGCGGTAGGCGATACTACCTTTGGTAACAATTTCTAACCCAAAGTAATACTAAAAAAATAAGGTCTAGATTCATATACAACATGTCGCTTCCATAGGTATGGATGTTATCACCACAAAATGATCACCTAGTCATTTCTAACTAGGTAGATCGAAATACACGATGTGAGTTTATTTTTACCATAGTAAAATCACTTTAACTATAAGAAATAATTTAATAAACCAATTTTATTAAGTTATTTTCGATTAAAACCCATGAGAATAATTAAATAAACCATTATTTATTTAATTTTCTCTCGGAATAATTATTAAATCATTGTTTGATAATTATTTCTTGTCACATTTGACTAAATCCCCTAGGAATAATTAAATAAATCATAATTTATTTATTTTTCCTTAACTCCATCATTGGAATAATTGTTAAATCATTATTTAATAATTATTTCATTTCACACTTTTCTTGTTATTTGTGAAATAATTAATAAATCATTTATTTGTTAATCATTTCTAAATAAAGATATTTAACCATTATAAATATCTTTTCAACTCTCCAAAAATATAATAAAGTATTCCAAGCGGTTAGATCTAGATTTTGGTCAATAATATTTTATTATTCTCCATTTTCGAGATCAACCCAATAATTTGCTATAAATAAGAAGGTTTTTCATTCATTTCTCACCACGATCATTATCATCGTCACCATTATCGTCTCATGCTTTTTGAACTCCCATTTTCGAATTCTACACTATTTAAGTTTTCACACATTTGAGAGCGGAATATCTGAATACTGAAGCGACAAGGACATGAAAGGACCAATACCATTGAGGGGGACTTACAACCCTTTGTAAATCTCCTTCGCCAGGTGTCATTAATAAAATATTTTTCTTTCAAATCTTTTCAAAGATTGGGTTTTTACATCATATTTATTTATGCTATTTATTCTTTTATATTTGCATACATTTGTTTTTCTGCAGGTTTTTCTCACATATTTGTTGCAGATCTGAAGTACTAAGCAACCACAACTGTTGTTAGGGTCACTAGTCATTGGTGACTTAAGTGATATCTTTTTGGTACACCTTCTAAGAAAGTTCATACTAACAATGGATGACCTAATAATACATCACACAATTCCATAGGGGAAACATCACACAATACCTCATTTGAAAGGGCTTGATGCTATAATGTAGGCGACACTGCTATTTGACACAGATATATTTCCCTTGGTGGAGCCACCAAATGGTGTACGAATGTGAGAGCGACGGTATTGGTAGTTTCAATCTCTTAAAGGCCTCGGTTGAGATCAGGTTCTTTTGCTACCGCTGTCAATGATGAACTACATCATTGAACCATTTACCCACATTTGCGAGTGGAAGAGGCTCTCCCCCTCCTATGGATCCCCAGGTTTTGCATTTTGGAGCTTGGTGGTGGCTACCATTGTAGTTGGTTTTACGTTAATGATTGTCTTCCCCTTGTGGTTCCGACTCAAAATCATAGCATGCATCCGTCTTTGAGTGTTTTAGCTTGATGACCAATGCCTGCTTCACACGACATATATTCATGTTGTGAATGGGTTTTTTATGGAAATCACACCACTTGTTGGTGTATTAAGTTTTCCTTTCCATTATTATTGGCTCGTGGCTTTGAGAAGTTTTACTGGGGGTCGCGACCTTACTCCCTTTTCTATATGGGTTGGGGGCACCTTTGCTGTGATTTGAGTTCACACATCCAAAGTCTTGCTTCTTCTGCTTGAATTTATATTCAATATTGGCAACATATCGGTATGTTACACCAAGCAAGGAGATGTACAGGAAATCAATTTCCTTGTGAATGTATGTGTAAACAAATGCGGTACTTGAGCATTAGATGTTTCTCAAAATATTTGATACAAAAATTTGTGTGCAGGGTATAGAAAAGATTCATAAGCTCATGCAGATCTTGATCCCATTTCTGCTGCAACGTAGTCCATTTTATGTACTTGTCCTCATATATCCACACAAGGTAATATTTCTTCATGATGGCATTTCAGAAATAATTCCAAGTGGGTGCAGTTGATAATAGTGAGGGTTCTCTCTCATCCCTTTGTTCACAATAGGTTTCCCACTAGTCCTTGACATGGGGGGAGGCTTTGAAGAGTGCAAACATAATATTCTCCCTATTAGAAAAATCATAGACCAAAAAATATCATTCAAACATATTTATCCATCTATCTACGACGTCTACATCTATATGGGCTTCAAATTGGGAATGTGAAAATTGACTTGTACCTTGAAGAGAGTGGCGCCTCTAGAGTGGTTTCCAGATGAAGATGTGGTTGTCTATCATCACATTCCTTTTCTGATCGAGGGATTCTTCGAGAAATATTTTTAACAGATATCTTGCTCCCTCATCTTTCTTTTATTCTGCCATGGGAGGCCATTAGGGTTTTCATAGTCGGTATTGCAAAGGTTCAACCAGTTCAAGCCCTAAATCCTTATACCTTGACCTCATTGGGGACATGCAAAGAAAAATAGAGAGAATAAATCACTCTGATACCAATGTTTCAGACTTATGCAGGAACGAAACATAATATAAATATAAATGTAAAAACATAGATGTAATATAAATAAATCTTCATTTCATTAATATCAAAGAACTAAAATATGCTTAGATACAAAATGGAAATAAAATAGGTTAGGCGTTGGTAGCTTATCTCTTAGAAGTGATGTGGCGGCTACATGCCTCTCAACTCTACTAAAATGAGGCTCGAAGGTGTATTTACTATTTAGAAATAATGGAAAAATATAAAAATACTAAAACCTAACCCTAGGAGATGAAGTGCCAAAACTATGGGCCGCTTTGGGGTAAATTAGTACATCAATTTCCTGTGGTTGTAACTTTGGTATACGATATTCGTTTGATGTGCACGATACCTCGTTAGAAATATCTATCGGAGGAATATAAATTTAGGCTACAAATGTCAGTAAAATTATCATGTTTTCCAATTAAAAGAAAACAAATTTTAGGGCCTCAAAACGGCTCTGGAAGTCTAGGACCCAATTTTTTTGCAATAATAGTAAACTGTGCTAAAATTATGGAAATTGAAAGAAATAATGGTACAATGGTGGGGGTCGAAGTGGAATAAGAGGGTGGCCACCAATATACACATGGATCAATCATACCCCCCTTAGGAAGCAATGGTCCCCATTACGTTTAGTGCCTCCATGAGATGGCTAAAATTCTGTTGAAGTTGGTACTTGGAAAACCACTTGCCTTGATGCAAGAGTTGGCTAGATTTGACAACCTGATACAGTTGGATATTCTACTGGCGATTTTTCTTCATCTTGGTGTCCACGATCCAACCAATTTTGGTTTTTTTCATGCAGTTTGGGTTTAGCTCTGTTTGTATGATCTATTCTGCAATGTATGAAGTGTCCAGTAATGGTGGAAAGTATGGTCATAGGCAGTCCACATTGAATACTATGTGCAGGCCAAGGAATGGGGGAATTCTTAGATCAAAAGTGTTTTCTTCAACAACCTTAGTGATGTGTAAGGCCCATTCGGAGTGGGAAAAGCTTACAACAGTCCCCAATGAGGCGCTCCGTATGAAAATGCAACCAAAATTTTTCGCCCACCTGGAACTTGTGTGGCACTTGATGATGATCATGACGTTGTTTGTACTTAGAATTTTCTTTGTCAAATATGTCATGGAACTGTTGGAAGATGTGTTGAATGAATTAAATGAAGCTGGTAGCTCTGTTAGCTTCAGACTGGACATGAGACAAATATTCCTGAGTATCTACAAGTGGTATGACAACATGAATGGGACAATTTCTAGAATCCTAATCCCACCTGAAAGGGGCCATGGCCAGTTGAGCTGTGGAGAGCTCTATTATAGCTGTGCTGGACATAAGGAAGTATTTCATCCCATTTGGGTATATTCTTCAAGTTATACATGCATAGGATATGCACAATCATCATGTTGATGAATTTTTTTTGGACATCAGTTTGGGGGTGGAAGGTTGTGGAATTAGTGAGCCTGGTATCCAACAACGACCAGAGGCTTGAATAGAATGTACTTAGGAATATGCTTTCCAAATACGAGATAATGGATTGTGGGATCCAAAACTTTACCCATACTCATTCAAAGAAGAGTTTGGAAGTGGCTTCTACTATGATACTCTTCTTGTAGGCCGCTAGAATGGCCATATTAGAGAATTTGTGGATGACCACGAAAACATAATCGTTTCCATGCTTGGTAGAAGGAAGGCACGACATGTAATCCATGGAGATGGATTCCCAGGTCCGACTAGGAGTAGGCAGAGGAGTATACAATCCTTGCTTCTTGATTGTAGGTTTGAAAATGACACAAAAAATGTAAGATTTTATGTATTTCTCAACATCTTGTCTAATGTTTGGCCAATAAAAATACTCTTGCAACACTTCCAATGTATTTTCTACTCCAAAATGTCCAAGGACCCGAATGTAGTGTGCCTCTAAAATCATCTTGGCACGCTCGATTGAAGGAACACAAAGGTGTTCTAGGTGGCATACAAATGCATTATGGAGGTGAAATTTTGGAACTTTATTACCTTCCAAGAGCATCTGACATGTGGTGTTGAATTCTAGATCACTCTTGTAAAGATGCAATCATCTTGAATTCTCGTGCCCCTAAGAATTGAGCACAATTTTCAGTGCCATAACTAGCAGTTGGCTGAGGCCATCTTCAAAATTATTGGTGCTTCCCTTATTGTACTTAATGTTCAAATGGAACTGTTGCAGATATGTGGACCATTTCTGATGACGATCATTTTGTAACTTTTCTTGTGTTTTTATGAACTGCAGGGGTCAATGGTATCTGTGGATGACTGTTTCCTTCCCTTGAATGTATTTCTTCAATTTTTGGAAGGTATAAACAATGTAATATATGTATTTTTTGTGGGTGGGATACTTTCAGACGGTATATGAAAGTGTATCACCGTGATATGCCACCGGATTCCCCTACTGGGTAAGAACTGCACCAATAGCATAGTCGAAGGCATCTGTATCAATTTCAAATGGTTGTTGCAGGTATGGTAATGTGATCATTGGTGATGGGTCTCATCAGTAGATATATTTTTAGGCCCATTGTGCTATCCTTTAGCCCTTAAATCCTCTTTTTCTCACATTAATTTACATTTCTTAGCCATAATGTGCTTAGAAAGAATATTAAAGGGTGCTTGTCATATTTCATAGCCTAATTTTGTTAATATGCAGGAAAAAGAAACATTTTTGAATACATTTACTATGTAGGGGCATGTTGGAGGAATATAGAGAGAATATAGGAGGCTTTTACACTACATTAACTCTCCAACTCAACTTCAGTCCCAAGATTCCTCACCAACAAGTCGAAGTCCACTAGAAATCGATGAACTCAAGATGATATTGATATCTAAGGGAACTAGATCCACCAATTTTGAGATAAATAAACATGCCTAACAACTCATTAGGGAGCTACCCCTCATTCACTTTTTGTATAAATAAATAATACTAAGGGCTAATTAGGATTCAAACTATTGGATATAGGAATAAATATTGAAGGAAAATAAATTGATATTGTTATCTCCATTTTGAGATCACGTATTTGCACTTTATTTTCTATTAATGAAAGGTATTTTGTTGGTCTACATTTGAGTTAGCTTAGGAGGGCTGAAACCATTAGTTTAGGGCCAAACCCAAAGGCTTTAGTCCCTTTCATCTATTTTCCCTTTGTTATTGTTCAATTCGTTGTATTTATTTCCTTATTTAAGTAGGAATTATATTGAAAAAAAATATAGTTGTAGGTATGAACGCCACATCTCTTGTGTGAAGTGTGGTTGAAGAGTCTATGTTTCATGTTGTGTATTTATGCTCGATTTCCGCACCTTAGAAGTTAATATCATTGTTGTAGTGCATTTGGCACATGGGCGACCGAAATGCACTGTGCTTGGTAGGGGAGGTTACTTTCCTACAAGCAGGTTACAAGTCAAATGATTTGTATATAGTTAGTGAAACATCATAACATGTAGTAAAATAAGTACAAAACATAGCATGCTACAATAGAGAACCTTCTCGTGTAAGAATTTATGAAATAAATGCTTATAATGGCATGGGTCGTCGACGAATTCTGACAAAGTGCAATGGTTGTGAACTACGATACCATCTTGACATGAAAGCTTGTGTTGTAGTCGAATGTGAGGAGGATCAATGACATCAATGGGAAATGATGACTCCGATAGTGCCATCCTAGAATTCCCCTATTGAGGCAAGGAGCCATCCAAGGTACTGCTTCCTTCATGGAAGATGGTTGACGAAGTTGACAAGAAGGAAGCCTCAACCAACCGAGAGAAGTACTGTTGCAAGGGACCGAGGTCTTTGATGTAGCAGTCAGGGTGTGATAGGTTAACATAGGCATGACAACGAGAAATGGCTGGAACTAATGATGGGAGTTCAATGGCCCAAGTTCAGAGCTTGTAAATGCAAGTGGCGATAGTAATAACAATTTCTGGTGAGGAAAACCCTGGGGTTGGTAGGGCATCCAGGGTGGGTATGTGGTTGTTATGAATGTTATGGTGGGGTTGGGTAAAGAATGTGAAGCTCTGACCAAGGGTGATTAGGGAGTGCTGCCAGGGGAGAAAAGTGGGTGATGGGTGGGGTGGTTCTCCTAAAAAATCTTTGTACACTTTCCAAAATAATATAAAATGGGTTTGGATGTACAAGCAAGGAGATGGGTGCCCCAAAAACATGAAACTGATCACTCATTGATGATGTGAGGAAGGTGTTTTTTTGAGGGTGGGGGCCCCATTGGTTAGTCTCGGTGCGAGGTTGGTGAAGCAGATGAAATAGTATCGCAGATGGACCATGCTGATGGGGGTGCGGTAGGTCAATTGTGAGACACGGTGGTGCATATTCGATATTCTTATGAGAATGGCAGTCTGGGAAAGGGGTTTTATCGTGACATGGTAAAACTTGACTTGATGCATGATGGATGGATGAACACGAAGTGCTTACCATTATTGGATGTTATGGTTATGGCATCATATTTTTGATGCATGGTCTACTTGAGTGATGGACGCCATGGAGGGTGAGGCTCTACTGACCGACGAGAATGTTTATCATGGTCAAGGTGGGGTGATGATAAACATGGTCGGGTGACTGGACCCTATGGTTGTTTCTTATGGAGAAATGATGTCAATATATGGAAAGCTTATTTGGGGAGTTTAGACTTAACGCTGCTCTTGCTGCTCGTAGCCTTGGGAGGAACTCACAATTCATCATATGGTGGAATTGTCAGAAAATCCTGCAATAGCAGTGTGTGATATTCTCTTGATTAGAGACATTTATCTGCGGGATGGGGTTGGCCATGTGAAGGCTATTTGTAAGGTTCTTCAGTTCCTTACATTGATTGATTTGGTGTTCGATTTTATCACATAGCCCACATGCCCTCCTTGGCTAGACATGGGCCCTACTAGGACGGTGTGTTGATTTGTCTTGCCTAATGCTTTAGTATTAATAGGGGGTAGGCTACCTAGGGGCAGTCTGCCTTGAATTAGGTTCTCTTGGCTCTAGACTAATTATATCTCGATGATGCGTTTGCAATGAGCGTATGATATCTATTAGCAGGCGCACTTTGGGGATATAAGTATAGTGTCGATTCTAATAGTTGCCTTGACAGACCAGACAATAATTTATTTCCTAGGTATTCTCTTCCCTCTGGGTCGGTGAAGTGATTGGATACCATCTGCGGAGCGATTCTAGGGAATTTGGCGACAAAAAGGTTACGTGCATTGCATAACACACAGGTTGGTCTTATCCATGGAGGGCGATTGGGGTGACGATGTGCCCCCTGATTGGTCGCTTTTTCGTTGACATGAAGAGAATGGATCTGCTTGTCACATCCTCTTGCGTTGTCGAGATTTCCATGGATTCCGTATCTGAGCTATCTCCTAGGGAGAGGCATAATATGTCCATGCATAAAATAGTTAATTCCTAACGAAATCAGGGGATATAATGGCAATGACGTACTGGGTGATCTCCAGAACATACTTGACACGAATACCGGGCTGCCCGTAGGCCATCATAGTATACAGTGTTAACAAGATACCATCTCAGAAACAACTCTAGAGCTTTGTAGTTGGCGATGAAGTGATCGCGTTCATCATAGAGTGCACAACGTTGGACGACAGGTAGAGGGAGAAGCCAAGGTGGAGGTGGTCTCTTAGGTGACTGCCTCGCCTCTTGTAGGTATAATATGACTCGAGGTTCTTCCTCATCCATCTGCATGGGGGGATGCGAGGGATACTCTTGGTATGATTTTTCTAGGGCATGCGAGACATCCCTATATCGTGGCATTTCAAGGCAAGGATGAGTGTAATTCCCATAATGGTTGCATATAGTGCATGCGTGGTTGGTGCATAATGATTTCCCTTGTTTTTTTGTGGCTGGTTCCTTTTTATGGGAACTTGGGGCCGTGACATTTATTTCGGATCTTAGAAGAGGTTTTATATAATCTAATTTTGGGCAAATATTGGTAGGATGACCTATGATATCACATAATGCACAAGGTTGCAGTGCCCTTGTTATGCTGGGGTTTTCTGTCTTTTTCCCTTTTTTATGGGTTTTCTTGGTCGCTTGAACCGATGTTGCTACGAGAGTCTCTTTAATCGGTGTTGCCTCTTGAGGAGTGATGGGGGTTATTCCTGTGGATGTGATTCCAGGGCCTCCCATCATGGCTGGTGGGACCACATACAAGACATGTATTGCGAAAGACATGTTTGCAATGTTACCGTTGATGAGAATTGCTGTGACGCAAAACCAAGTGGAGGGTATAAGAATGGAGTTTGGGAGATGGTATAGGATAGGAAAGCCATTCCAGTGGCCTCAGTTTCATTACTACTAGTCTCTGTCTCTTGGATGGTTTTGGTGTTTGATGATAACATCATGCACATCGGGGCTCCCGTGACATCAAATATTTCTTCTGGTATGACAGGCGGATCACCAAAGAATGATCCGAGGATTTATGATGGTTTGAATTTGTGAGGGCCATATTATTGGTACCGCATGAGCGACTCTGTAGATGTGTCTACATAGGGTAGAATGACATCGACATCCATCATGGGTTGTTTTTCATGGTATGTTAATTGGTCAATTGTGATGATTTGATCCTCGTGGGTGAACATCATCACTCGGAAAATGGAGGAGGCTATGGATGACATGGCATACATATAAATATGCCCAAGGAGTATATTGTAGTCAATATGAGCATCCAAGAACTCAATATCTATGAGTACCATTTTTCCGGCCAAGTTAACAGGGACATTCTGATAGAGACCGATGGGAGCAGAAGGGTGCCCGTCGTATGCTCTGAGCATGATGTCAAATGGCTTCAGCTCGGAAGATCCCAACTTCTGCCAAACAGTCTTGGACATGATGCACGTAGATGCACCATTGTCGATGATACATTGATTTATAGCGATGTTTTGGACTGGAACCGGTATCTGAAAGGCGACCAATGAAGGAAGCCTGGGGGTGGCTTTGTCTAAATAAAAAGCCATTAGGAGCGAATCAGAAGGGTTGAGGTGCCTAATGTGGAAAGTAAGGCTTTTCGTAGTTTTCAGAAAGATTACAGGACCTCTAAAGATGACATGGAAGCGGGATATTGCGCTAAATCGTCCATGATGCTATAGTTGTGGGTCACTTTTGAGTGGTGTGTCAATCGCCTTGTTGGACCCTTAGCCATATTTGGTAGGGGTTCGATAGGAATTTTGGATATTGTTAGTGTGAATTCTAATCGCAAACGTATGCAAAAATCTCACTTTCGCTGTGCATAACAAACAACCTTAACATCAAATGTGGCTGTCAATTTCCTTAGATCTATAGTAGATGATTAGAATAAATGCTACAAAAATCCATATCTATGTAGTTAAAGATATTAAACAACGAAAATAAACAAGAGTTTCTCCATACATCCAATAAACAAGACAAGAATTTATAAATAATTTTTTGTATTATGACACCTGGGAAGGGAACACGGAAATATGTTACCAGTACCCCTCAATTGGATGGGTTCTTGTATGTCCTCAGCGCTTTAGATCCAAGATCTCTCTCTCTCTTGATGGTGTAGAAAACCCAGACAAAATAGAACTCAAAGGGAGCTCACAAGCAAAAGTAGAAAAAATATGACAATGATGGAGGATCAAAGACAAACCAAAAGTATAGATCAAAAGGTGATAAAAAGGTGACAAAAGGTAGTGAATGAATGGAAGACCCTTCTATTTATAACAAAATATTGAGTTAGTCTAGATATTGGTGCATAATTAAAATATTATTGACCAAATCTAGATCCAACTTGGAATATTTTATTATTTTTGGTGGAGGGAAAAGGAATTTAGAATTGGTTAAATCCCTTTATTTAGAAATAATGAATAAATAAATGATTTATTTATTGTTTCAAGGATGAGGTTAAGGAATAATTAAATAAATAATTATTTATTCAATTATTTATAAATGATTTAGTCAAATTTAACAAGGAATATTATTAAATAATGATTTAAATAATTATTCATAGAGAATAATAAGATAAATAATGATTTATCTAATTAATTCTCATGTTTTGGGTTAAATATGACCAGGAATATTAATCAAATAGTGGTTTAGTTAATTATCCCTAAAGGAAAATCAAACAAATAAGGGTTTATTTAATTATTCCTCATGGGGTTTCCTGTTTAGACCAAAAATAATTTAATAAACTATGGGTTATTAAATTTTTATCATAGTGAAAGAAATTTTACTATGGTAAATTTGGTCTTACATGGTGTAATTTATTCCATCTAATAGTAACATATTAGATGACCAAAAATTGGTGTAACAAATTCCCCCCCAACATGAGAGCGTTAGGAGCTAATCGTATGACCGAAGTACGTTGTAAGAACACAATCACTAGACACCGAAGGGGAGTCAGAGAGAGAAATATAAGACATAATGAAGCTAGAGAGGACAAGACCCTGAGGAGGCGATACTTATAAGTGCGACAAGTCTCTTTTATGTGTGAGTACTTGTTCTCAAATGAGGCGAGGGAGGCATACCTATGCCCGCCGAGATGGCAAAGTACAAAGAATAATGGTGCGCCCGGAAAACATGGAGCTGAGCTATATAGTACATGCTGGCATAAACATGGGCCAAATAAAAAACATAATGGATCCCACATACATACTGTGCATGGGACAATAACCATGACTTATACAATAATATCTGAGTAGATGAGATATAATAACAACCAAAGAGGCCTTGTAAAACAGGAAAGGGCTTTGAAAATTTGAATGATACATGCAAAATAAAAAGGTGATGCAAGCGGCTAAGGCTGGAGTGATCAAATATATAGAGCATCCAAGGCTGTAGTAAAAGAGGTCATCTGGGTATGTGGGGGGCTACCTGAAGGGCCACCCCCTCATGAGGTCTGAAACATCTCACACACACCCGATAATCACTGGTACAATCTGTTGCATCACTGAACCATCAACTATATGAATCTCGATTACGCCATAAGGAGTTGGAACTGAGAAAAAATCAAGTCAAAGGGAAATAAAGGGTCCCTTTTCCGGATCCGAGGCATCGAAAAAGAGTGGAAGTTGGAACCAAGGTACACCGCCCTCTAGACCTGTCTTCTGGAATGAATAAGCTGATGTCGATAGAAGGAGGTCTGCCATAGGTGAGACAATAAGAAATACTTAATTAAGGCACAAGGGATAATAGTAGAGAGACTGATATACTAACACTAGGGATGATGGTGGAATGGGGGATACTGAGTAGCGGGCTGACCACTTACCTTGTTAGAGCATAAAGAGCATGGATGACCTGGGAGCTACTGACTCAACTCCGAAGGGGATAGGGGATAGTATGACTGGAGGCCAAAATGTGTGACACGAGAGAGGTAAAAATCAATGAAGGATGAAGACTATGACGGGAGACAAAAGGAACTTAGGACAGACTCCATGGATGTGATGATGACTCAACTCGGATGCTCTAAACAAGGGCGACTCGATGATGCTGCCACACATAATAGGCCCGGTGGGGACCATAAAAACATGAGTAAAATATGGTTACTCATGATGAAAATTGACACGAGCATTGAAAAGTATGAAGGCAAAGTGGTTCCCTAGTACAAGTGTCGCAAGTGAAGAAATTCGATTTTGAGAAGCGGCGAAGTGACCCTCCTTGGAAAAAAGGCTTCCGAGTGAATTATCAAATCACCAAAAATGAAAGGATACCCATTTGAGTGCTCGGTGAGATCCTTCCAACGGTGCTTATGGTTCATAAAACCGAGCTACGGTATGGTCCCACTTGGCGAAATAAAAATTGGGGTTTTTCTTTTAATAAGGTAATTTCCCTCCAATTTGATTCTTTTGAAAGTGTAGCTGTAGTGAATGTGGAGAGGAGGAAAAGGCCCTAAATCTTGCGACGATCGTAGCAGAAAAACCAACCATTGGAATCAATATCTAGGACTTTCAAGTAGGCGGCCTTAATTGTCTAAGGATGGCCTTAATGCTTCTCGGAAGGATGGTCTTGGTGAAGAATCAAGGTATGAAAAGAATACACGAATGAACTGCTAGAGAAGGTGTAGAATCATCCTCACCCACTAATTCAAACATGGGGACCAAGTGGTAAACATGGTATCACACAAAGTATAATATTTGAAGATAGGGTATCAAACATCTACGATATATGGCTTGTTGGAGAGGCCAATAGGTCCAACTATCCAAGGAATGGGAGGAAAATCGACCATACCTAGATTGATGGGGTCTAGGTCGAGACTTATGGTAATCATATGAGAAGATGTCCAGGGGTGCCATCATTCCCCCAAGAATATGTGGTGGAGGGGAGTGATATGGTATGCTAAGGTGGTAATGATGCCCCTAACTAGAGGATTTTGTGGAGCGCCATGGTGTTCCAAGTGCTGAAATAATGGATTCAAGCATTCAATATCATAGGCACTAAATCATCAAGAATATGGTGAGAAGATATGGGGGCATAGGTGTCCCCAAGCATGTTATGGACATGCCAAATGTATTGAGAATAGTGGAATCTAAACACATTTTTATGACATGGTTCACCATTTGATTATGTTATGGTTGTCTTCTATGGGAAGAATGTATAGATGTAGTTAGAGATAGGAAATGGTGGATTACCAATATTTTTTTGGTACTACATGCATGGATAAAATGGAATTAATTTCAGGGATAGCATACATGGTGTCACTATACCAAAGAGTGGCTTCAGAAATAATGAATTGGTACTCACCAAGAAAACATAGAGGTTGGTCAACAACAATGCTTAAGGGACTGGGTTGTTTATGTAAGATGAAGCAATGATGAAGTGGATCATACCTAGAGTGATATGAAGTGATATGGAACTCGAGAGGTTATTCTATATGGGGAATAATGATGGTACTAGAGTCGACACTACCAGATGCACTAGGAGGGTTGTGGAGATTTGCTTCTCCTGGACTCTCAAATATGGGTGCACCCTTACCCAAACATTGGGTGTCAATGTAATGGCCACAAGGTGTACGTGGTTTGAATGCATGGTTTCGATGTAAGGGGGGAAAGATAAAGTCAGGGGTGGTAAATGCTTCCATAATGTTGTCATCGCAATAGAAGATGGGGTGACTGGTGGAAGAAATACCACGTGATATAGCGAAGATACCTGAGTCATCATCATGAGAAATGAGGTTCACATGCACATCATCATGGAGAAGGAAAAAATATCAAGTAGATGAATAATCTACCGATGTTGAGCCCAAGGTGATCGCTGAAGGGAGGTCAGGAGAAATAGAAGGGGATGCCCTAGAGGGGTCTTCCACCGCGGATCTCATAGATGATGAAAGGTAGAGGATAGTGGCCGAATAATCCTTCATCGCAACATCATGAGGGGGTATGTCAATGGGATCGGATGTGTCCTCTGGTTATGCCGGAGAAAAACATGCAAGTAAGGGAGAGGCAGAATCGTTGCGCTTGGCCTCATATTGGCGAACCACTTCCAAGGAGGTGCATAAATCTTTGAGGCAGGGAAAAAGGTGAGTATAGTGGCCATGGAAAGCACACAAAACACAAGGGTGATTTGCACACAAATTCTTGAGTTTCTTGGATAAAGTGGGTAAAGTAACATGGAATTCTGGGATATTAGGCTCAGGAATCATTTCGTTGACCATGGGTTTGATACAAGACTATTCGGGACAATTGTGGGTAGCATGACCGACAACATCACACAAAGCACACAAAGGTGTATGATTTGGAGGCTTAGGAGGAGCAGGTGTTGTCTGGGAAACCTTGTCCTTAGGTGCATTTTTTCGGGCTCCCCCCCCTCACCTGAGGCTTTCACAACAGGATTAGATTCCTGTTGAGGTGGATGAGGCAAAGAAGCAAAGGGAGGGGTCATAGAAACTGGTTGGACCGAGGTAAAATCAGTGTAATTTTTGAGCTGACCAGGAGGGGTATTGGATGGGGGATCAATGTACCAGACCAGGATCCCCAGGGTCATGTTGGGAAGGGTCAAGGTAGCCATAACAGGTATCGAACATACTCTGGAAGGGGGAGTAAGAAACGGTATCTGAACAGAGGGGTAATGGCCAGGCGGAATAGCTCCTAGATGGTTAAGGCTAGGGGGGAATCGTTCCATGAGGAAAAAGAGGATCAGGGACACTAGATACAGATGAAGGGCCTTGAGGAGGAGGTCCCAAAGGCTGAGTCAAAGTAATAGGAGTAGGTTGCAAAGGGCGAGGCTGTTGACTAGTCGAACCAGACCACTTGAGGTCGGACTGAGACGATTGCATCATGAAAACATTCGACAAGCTAGGGTCTGAGATAAGAGGGGGGAGACCAGTGAATGAACCAAGAAAAGAGGAATCTTTATAGATTCCAGGTGAGACACTGGTCAGAGGTTCGACTATTTATTTATTGGGCACCGAAGAAATAATGGACTCTAGAGAGGTCTTAGACTTTGGTTCGTAATATGTTAGCTGATCTATAGTGACAATATTTACGTTGTGATGAAGACACATCTTACAGTGAAGTGCAGATGGGAAAAAAAACATCACATAAGTGTAGCTACGACCCAATATAATTTTGTAGTCTAAGGGGGCATCAATGACTTCAATGTCAACACAAACAGTTTTTCCCGCAAGAGTAATAGGATAGTTTTAGACCATGCCAAGGGGCAGGGAAGAGTGGCCATCCCACACACAGAGGGTGATAGTGGAAGGGGATAACTTAGGAAATTGAGATTTTTGCAAACAAAAGTAGACATCATGTAGGTGGATTCCCCATCATCAATGATACATCAGGAGACGTTGGAATTCCAGACCTTGATAGGTATTTGGAAGGCGACGGATGCAGGTAAGGGTGGATGCTCTGACTTGTCAACATCGAAGAAAATCAAACAATCATATGAAGGATCCACAACGCCCATGGCAGTTAGTAGAGATTTACGTTGTGAAGGGCACGAGTGGAGGACTTCCAGCGTTGACATGGTAGCAGGGGATTGCGCCAAGTCATCTACTATACTATAGGTGTGGGCAGCTTTACTGGAAGCAACGTTTCGTCGTAACGATCATTTGGGGATCTTGGTATGTAACTCTTCCTTAGGATGAGGGATCTGTAAAGGATCATTGGGTGTTGAAATTGGCTATGTGGGACCTGAGGACTGGGGCTTGGTTGCGGACGTAGCGAGAGGCTTGGTGTACTAGCACGACCGAGTCTGAAGGTTGAGATTCGGCGGTATTGGCCTGTTCAGGTTGCATCATAAGGATCTGGTAATCAGAGGTACCAGAAGGAGGAGGTTGAGCAGTCGCTTGACCTTTAGGGGGTTGGGCAACAACATATCCTTGCTGGGGGAAAGTTAGTAAACACATCTGATTGAGTAGGTGCAACATTAGGGGGAACCGAAGCAGAGGCTTGCTGTCCTCGAGATGTTGCATGAGCTTCCCACAGTTGACACATATGAGGTAAAAGGGGACAATCATGGGTATAGTGACCATGGACACCGCAACAAGAAGAAGGATTATTTGTATGAAGAGGACTGTTTTGCTTGGGCTGATCGCCCTGTTGCTGAGTTGCAGTGTTAGGTGTATTCCCTTGGGGATTGTTTCATTGATTACCTAGAGCGGGTTGGTTCTGTTTGCCTTTTCTCTTCTTTTTGGAAGTGGGAGGATTAGTTGCACTGTGCTACATATACACCTGACCCTTAGTGTGGGTGGCTGCTGCTGTAGAGCTTGAGAAGGCATGGGAGGTGGAGGTGCTTGTATTGGAGGATTTGGAGCACTTGGTTGTGAATACGGATAGTAAGTAGGTTGAGCAACATGGGGGTAAATAGGTTGGTAAAAAGCAAGCCCTGGAATCAGAGGATACGGTTAGGCAAAGGCGTGAGGCATGCCGTGTCCTAGATACATGATACTGGGAGGGGGAAAAGTGCTAGAGGAGCTGGCCCCTCCTTAAGGGAAACCATAACCCATAGGAGGATGAGTGTATGAATGTGAAAGGTATCCAAAGATACTGTCAGCGGCATGAGATACCCTCAGTGCATTGGCACTACCAGGTCTAGGGAGATCAGGTAATATGGTATAAACATAACCAAATTGCATGTAGATCAAGTCATATTTCAATGCAACTTGGAGGGATTATTCCTCAGTATGAGGAAAGTGAGAGGCGACATATTTAACAATAGAGGGCAAAAGGGATCTGAGAAACCAATCCATCTAGACACGGTCTTCGAAAATTGGAGCTCGACATAAGCTCTTCCTTCTATGCCATTCTTGAACATGGTCAGATAGGCGGGTGGCTGAAGTTTGACGGAAAGTGGTAAAAATTTCGGTACCGATGTCATAGCGAAGGGGAAGCTGGAAGTAGCACATAAAATCCTTGGCAAGAGTCACAAAAGTAGCATGAGAGGCAGTAGCCTAGTCGACATACCACTTGGAAGCTTCTCCAGTAAGCGTACGCTGGAATAACCGAAGACGGGTAGAGTAATTAGTGATAGATTTTGACGAACACCACATGTGGAAAGAACGAACATGGTTGGTAGGATCCTATCCAAAATTTCCTTCAAACTTAGGGATGTCTGAAGGAAGCTTGGTGTTGGGTGTGGAGCCTGAATATCTTGTTTACTTTGTATCACAACATTGGACCCTTGTACCTTAAAAGGGGCGGCAACGCCGCCCGTAGTTAATCACTGCCGTGGGG
Source organism: Pinus albicaulis (assembly GCA_034641835.2). Classification (NCBI taxonomy): domain Eukaryota; kingdom Viridiplantae; phylum Streptophyta; class Pinopsida; order Pinales; family Pinaceae; genus Pinus; species Pinus albicaulis. Next base: position 23,465 of record JAXQQM020075851.1, read on the forward strand.
GGTCTAGGGGGGCGGCAGCGCTTTTCAGAGCCCCCCCTGGTGGGGGGTTTCGGGGGCAGCGCCCCCGAAGCTAAAAACAGATGTAAAATTTCCTTGTAAAAGTATAGTAATTTCTAGTCAATCTGGGCCGTTCATAGGCGGATGATCTGACGGTAGAAGTTATGTTTATTTTAGGGTTTTTTGCCCTAGAAGGCAACCACTCGCTTTTATGAGGGTATTGTATTGCAGCTGTGTATTAGGTGTGTATTCTCAGAGCGAGAAACAAATAGGGAGACTGTGAGAGAGAACATAGGATATTACAGTGGATTTGCTGTAGGTTTTGTCTCTTCATTTTTTTACTGGATAATAGAAAGGAAGGACTGGCTGTTCGGGGTGGACGTAGCCCAAACTGGGTGAACCACATATATCTGTGTCTCTCTGATTTTATGTGTTTTGTGTGCTTGTATTTTTCACATATTTTATGTGTTGCATTGCTCCATAATATATAATTTTCTAACACTTGGTTGGCATATAAGGCCAACCTGGATCATGGTGTATAGGGTCATTAATCAACTGGCTGAAATCAAGAAGGCTTAGGCCTGCCATATAAGGAAGCAAGGGAGTAGTCAGGATCGTTCCTGTTGTAGCTCCAGTAGTAGAGGCTCCAACATTAGAGCCGGGGTCACCACCAATGGTAGGTCCTACACCATACATGATGAAGGTGTAAGGTGGAGGAGAACCGGGGATGGAAACAAAAGGAGAACTCAATGAACCAAAATTAGAGTCGGAATGGGGACTCGGCGGAGGACTAACTCAGACCCTACGTGGTGGAGTAAGTCTTCATAATGGAAACTAAGGATGAAGGCCTTAGAGTCCCTTGGATAAACGCCATGCAGGCACAATGATGGAAAATATACACGAAACCCAATAAGGAAGAGAGGTAAAAAAGGGCACGGAGGTGCAGATTAATTAATTACAATGTTTTAGTCTTGGCCTGGCAGTGTAAACCAGATGCTCTTTGATTTAGGTGTGTGTGAGTGTGATAAGTGTGTTAATTTTAATTAATCCCAGATGTGTGTATAGTAAAAATTAAAAATATGATGTATAATTGTAAATAAAACTGAAAGCGACAGTAAATGAAACTGAAAGCGATAGTAAAATAAACAGCTAAAGATGCATAAATTTAAACCCAAAAAGGAGGGCTTCCTAACAAATAGTCTAAGGGTGGGAAAAATATACTCAAAACACACAATATGGCCAATAGATCTAAGGTCAAGAGGGACAAGAATCTAAAGGTTAGATCTACTGAAAAGAGGTGAATAAAACAATAAGAAACCAGAGGGAAAAATGCTGAAAAATAGGTGGCGAAAGGCTACAACCTAAAGGGAAACGTAGGGGCCCCTAAAGGGAGGACCAGAAAAAATGAAAAGAGGTGTTTTGGATGGACTAATAACCGATCTGAAATGGATATGAAAAGACAGGTTCAGATCTGAAAAAATGGTTGAAAAACACTGAAATCTCAGAAGACCCTGCTTCAACCAAACTCCTCCTAAAAAGGTGGAAGCGTACTGAAGCCCTAAGGGGCTTGGTTACTACTTCGACGAGTAAAGCTAAGCAAGTATATGTCCAAGACAGGTAAATACAGAGGTCAAACAATGATGAACAGTGCCCTCAGAAATCCTGAAAATTACAGAAAAAATCCCGCAAAAAACTGCAGGTCGAAGGTTCTGACCTGTTTTTGCTGAGGTTCCAGTTTTTCAGCAAATATCTGCTACCTGAGAGTTAAGGTTGCAGGTTTTGGGCTGAAAAGTGTGATATGCACTTCCGGCTGTGTCGGGGCAGGTTTCAGAAAAAAGTGTTGTCTCTGTCGCAGTTGATACATGTTACGTGCGCAAAAGACCTAGAAACACATAGAAGTTAGAATTTTTACTGTTTTAGGTAAAAAAGGTTAAAAACAACATCAAGGAATGAAAAATAAGAAGCTGAAGAAAAAACCTAGTGGTTGAAGCAGCTGGTCATGCAGGGATCTGAAAAACGACAACAGTCGTAATTAAAAACCCTTATGGAGTCGCCAGTTGTTAGTGTGAATTCTAATGGCAAGCGTATGAAAAAAGCTCACTTTAGATGTGAATAAAAAATAGCCCTAACATAAAATGTGGATGTGAATTTCCTTAGATTTGCAGTAGGTGATCAGAATAAATGCTACAAAAATCTAGATCTATGCAGTTAAAGATATTAAACAACGAAAATAAACAAGAGTTGCTCCATACATCCAATAGACAAGACAAGAATTTATAGAGATTTTTTTGTATTATGAAACTTGGGAAGGGAACAAGAAAAGATGTTACCAGTCCCCCTCAATGGGATGGATTCTTGTATGTCCTTAGTGCTTCAGATCCAAGATCTCTCTCTCTTGATGGTGCAGAAAATCCAGACAAAATAGAACTCAAAGGGAGCTCACAAGCAAAAGCAAAAAAAATATGACAATGATGGAGGATCAAAGTCAAACCAAAATTATAGATCAAAAGGTGATAAAAAGATGACAAAAAGTAGTGAATGAATGGAAAACCCTTCTATTTATAACAAAATATTGAGTTAGTCTAGATATTGGTGCATAACTAAAATATTATTGACCAAATCTAGATCCAACTTACTTGGAATATTTTATTATTTTTGGTGGAGGGAAAAGGAATTTAGAATTGGTTAAATCCCTTTATTTAGAAATAAAGAATAAATAAATTATTTATTTATTATTTCAAGGATGAGGTTAAGGAGTAATTAAATAAATAATGATTTATTCAATTATTTATAAATGATTCAGTCAAATTTAACAAGGAATATTATTAAATAATGATTTAAATAATTATTCTTAGAGAATAATAAGATAAATAATGATTTATCTAATTAATTCCCATGTTTTGGGTTAGATATAACGAGGAAAATTAATTAAACAGTGGTTTCGTTAACTATCCCTAGAGGAAAATCAAACAAATAAGGATTTATTTAATTATTCCTCATGGGGTTTCCTGTTTAGACCAAAAATAATTTAATAAACTATGGGTTATTAAATTATTTCTCATAGTGAAAGAAATTTTACTATGGTAAATTTGGACTTACATGGTTTAATTTAGTCCATATAATAGTAACAGGTTATATGACCAAAAATTGGGGTAACAGATATAGTCAACGGTGCGGTAGTTGCACTCGTGCTGGCCCCCGACGAGTTGGTGTCTTAGGGGGGCATCATAGTTTCGATTCCTTTTCTGAAAGAACATTTCCTCACCTATCGTATAGATTTCGTGGCTTCCATTCCCAGAATAATTTGGGGGTGGTTGTTGCTGTTAGGTATTGACCACTCCTTTGTGGGGGAAGGATTCCTGCCTTACAACTATTTGCTGTGTGGGACCCCTTGTCCACAGTTACCCTAAAGTTTATTTAGATCAGGGAGCTTAGGAAAATGATAAGTATAATGGACATACTCACCACATATAACGCAATAATGGTTTGTCCATAGACTGGCCCTCTTGTTCTGCCCTTGGGAGTTGTTTGGATCCTAGCTTTGATTTCGGTTGGGGTTGCCCCCAGCCTGAGATTGCGGAGGGCGTTGTTGGTTACTACCCCCCTGTTCGCCCGAGGGGTCCTGACCCAGGTTCGATGTGCAAGGTTTTCCAACAAACCCCTATACTACTGGCCCTTTCAGCAGTGACCTGCTTGCGTAGGTCAAAGTATCGCCCGAAGTAGTATGGGTGGGTGCTGGAACCAGGTTTCCACACCCTGAGAAAGGATGGGTAAAGCAAGCAGAGCTGCGCTAGGTCCTGTAATCCCCAATTACCTTGTTCTGTGTAGGGTTAATTGATTCTCTATTCGCATACATGTGCACTAGATCTATATTTATATGCTTGTTATAACATCAACACATCAGCACATAAACAGAACATAACAAATCAAGATCCAAGAACGCAGTATATAGATCTTTCGTAGCTTAAGGACAGAAAACGCACAATACAACAATTATCAGTAATTCACATAAAAGTACTCACATATTCAGTTGTCTAACAATCTTTCACATTCATTCATTCATCAATTCTTCCTTATAATTCCCTTCCCAACCTGTGCACACAGCAGCCAGGTCTGCACACAGCTGGACTTGGATCTCTGCGCACAAATCCAACAGGAGTCCGTTCCCCAAAACCCAAACAGATAGCTTAAATCATAGTTTGCATCAATAGCTCATCATATCCTACCTTTTTTCAATACAAAATGCATCTTTATTTATAACAATCTAGCCTCGAATTTCCTATGGTCCACAACCCATGGTTTTCGGACTCCTAGTTTTCCCTTTTACCCAATACAACGCTTTCGGGGCTTTTACCCACCCCAAAACCCCTCCGCTAGATTAAATATAATTAAAAATATCCAAAATGGACCAGTTTCATAGCATGTTAGGAGACCCTGTTCCAACAGTCCCCCAACACAATCTTGTGACTCGTCCCGAGTCACTGCAGTGGCGCGACCTCTATTTGCGCGTGCAAGGTAGCCAGAGTGCAGATGAGCAGAGGGAGCACTTCCTGACTCTGGGCCGCAGCTCGTTGCGCAATGTTGACAAGTGTCAGGGAGGTAGGGCCATCTGGAGCCGTGGTAACCCTTTCTAACAGCCGGTGGAGGCGCGCAATGGCAGACTGAGCATCTTCGACGAGCTAGAGTGTGGCGTCGGCCCATGGTTTCAATAGTTTTCGGATGACATGCTTATTGTGGCGAAGGTTCTCAAGCTTGTCCAAGATGGCTAGACGTTGCGCGGAGGTGGTGGAAGCTCTAACTTGATCCATAGTAGCTTCCACCTGCTCTAATTCCTTCTGGATATGCTGAAGCGTAAGATGGTGCTGGATGGCTGTCCAAAGTTGGGTAGCTGTTTCGACCAATTGTGCGCCCTGCGTCAGCTGCTCCTGAATAATATACGTTGCATTTGTGACCACTGCAATCTGCTGGTCCCGTACATCCGGAGGTATGTCATACGGCTGCTGCGTGGCCTGGTCATGGTGGCGAACTTTGTGCAACACTCTGGTGTATAGTCCTTGGAGCTCTGTGCGAGATAGCTGCGCTAAATCTATTTGGATGTCCCCAGTAGTTGGGTCAGGAGCGTTGACTAGGGCAAGGCGAGGGAGTGAACACACATTGCTTCTGCTGGGTGGTACTTTGGAGTTGCGGAGAAGTTGCAGCATGTCCCTGTATCTCAGCGTTCCTTCTTGGCGCGGAACCAGTTGGGACCTGACTGTGATGCTGTGGGCAGGGGACTGTGGTACTAGCAGACCTTCTTGTGCTATATCTTCTAAGGCTAGTTGGCTGGGTCTCGTGGCTCTCCTTGGAGTACGATGGTTGGTTGTGCAGTACTGGTGCCTCTTTGTTTGTGGTTCGTAGACAATTCTTTCTGCAGGAAGCCAATACTCATTCCTTTGACTACACTCAGCATTCCCAGGCTCTCTTAAGATGATATCTGCAGTTACTGATCAACCTGGGACCGGGTCATTCGGCGGGTTAGGGTCCATTCGAGGAACAAGAAAACGGGCATCCCAGAGAATGTTAATGAGCGCAAAAAACCAGTACGCAGATAGCAGGAGCATTTTGTAGGGTGAATAAATAGCCTGGTGCAAAGTGATCCAGCCAACTGCACACTGTCTGGAGCTATTTAATGGTGGAGTAGCCCATTCGTGAGACTGACCATCGATCAGGTGGATCAATCTTACCATAAATGGTTGCATTGATGATCTACCACCTATTTTGCGTACTTTTAAGATTCCTTTTTTATCAAATCGGGATGTGCTGACGGACATCCTTCGTGCCTGAGGTCGTTTCCACGGAATGTCAGACCATGGATGACGCCTGCATGTCGTTCGCGTACCCTGAATGAAGGTCGACGCGAGGTGTGTCTGCAATTTGGCCATCAGTATTTTCGAGCCATGCACTTCGCGCTTGGTTAGGACATCCCTACATGGTAGGGCTGCGTCACGCATCCTCGTGCCATTTATTACTTGAGGTGTCCACAAATTCTCCAAATTACACATGGGTCTAGGCAGGTCCGTAACCCAACGCATGCCTAGGTCAGCGGTACCCCGGCAAGCCTGTCCGTGCAAGGTTTGATCGCACCCTTGAGTGTTGTATGTCAGCAAGTATCTGCGTAGGTTGACTAACCTCAGAGTCCATCTAGCAATTGGGGTCGTTATGCATAGGATCACCCTTCTCCAATACTCTCCTGAGTGAAGAATACTGGTCCTTGCATAGGTGCTCTGCGCAGTGTTAGTGACAGTGCCCCTAGCTTGCGTTCCGTGGGAATCTTAGGTTCAACCATCTTCTGGCTATCATCTGCGTCCTCCTGGCAGGGCAGGTTTCTTTCCGTGGTAGAGATGTGACGAAAATTCCTGATGGTCTGAAGACATCGAAGTGCCGAAACCTTCTGCAATCGGCCTTGCCCATTTTCCAGCTCCTCATCAGAGTCAGAAAAACATTCACTTTCCTTTTCCTAGTAGAGAATTCCTTCATCCATGGGGTTAACCCGATCTTCATCCTGCGCAGTTAATTTATAAATGTGATCTAATTCCTCCTCCTCATAAGCTGGTTCTGTGTACTGCGCACCTTCTGTTGGATCTAGTGGTACTATGACACGTGTACCTTTGCTTTCAAACACCATGCTGCGCTTCTTGAGATTGATGACACCCCCCATGTCAATTTCCCAGTCCAGTCCAAGGAGCGCAGGGTAGGGATCTGCATCTTCCACAATTTCTATGACTTCAAAGTCAGCTAGGACCCTTACCCCTGCGATGTCAACCATTACTTTTGGTAACCTCCCTAGAGGGATGATTTTTTGTTGATTGGCCATTCGCAGCTGGATGGTGGACCATTCTAATTTAGGTTCTCCCATTCATTTCCATGTCTGTTTTGGTAATACATTCGCATCTGACCCCATATCTAAGATAACCTGATCCATCTCGTAGTCACCAATCTGCGCAGTCAACCGCATCTCTCTTCCAGTGCACTTCTTATAGCTGTATATTTTGTGTACACCCTTGGTCTCAGGGATCAAATTGGACTGAACTACACAGGTATTCAGTAGTGCTTGGAGATTTCCTACAGCCTGCGGATTTCGCAGCAGCTTCAGACATGCCTTTAAAAAGGGCTCAACCCCTTCCTCTATCTGATGTTGCGTCGGCGGCTGCGCGGGGACTGCTAGTGGTGTTTTTTCTTTGAAAGGCACTCCTTCCCGAGAGGCAAGATCCTCTTTTTCTCCTTGGGTGACTAGCCTGCTGCGTGTCATGATTTTTACATAGGGATCCGCCTTTCTTAGCTCAGTTTTAACTCCTTGTACGTTCTGCATAGGGGTGGGCTACTTTTCCTGCATCTTGGCTATTAAAATTGGGCAGTCCTCTACCTCATGGTCCAGTTGCCTACAATATTTGCACGATGTCCTGGTGGGATTTGGGCATTCCCTAGAAAATTTCCTTTTTTCTCCACAGTTATAACAAATTATCTGGCCATGTCCTCGCCCTGCGCTTCCTCCCCGACCTCCTCTGCCTCGGGTTGGTGATCCTCCAAAGTGCGCAGAAAGTCTTGGCTACGCAGGGTCCGATTGTACCCTATATAAGATCCCACGATCCATTATTAAGTCATAAGTATGATAGTTCTGCTCATCATGTCCCACTGATCGGCAGAATCGACACCATTGTTGCTTTAGTTCTGGGACATACGCACCTAGCCGAGGGAAATGGTTCGTATCATGTAGTCCTGCTACCCGACAATCATCACACCATAGCGCAGGTCCGCTTGAACCTGGTCGTAACAGGATGGGTTCCCTACTTGCCCCTAGGTGTACCGAACTAGGTCCTCCTGCTTGCATGTAATCCGTCAGCAGAGGGCATTGATCCTTTGTATGGCCAGATACCCGGCATTGTATGCACTAGAGATTTGCGCAACCGTCCTTTCCTCGCTCTTTTCGCAGGTTCTGTATCTCCATATTCATAGCCCCAATTTGTTCCTGGATTTTTTGTACCCCAGCTGACGTATCCTCTCGGGAGGCAGCCTCTAGTTTCATAGAAACTTTCACAGCCTTCTCTTGCGACTCAAAGGTCTGATGACTCATTGGTGTGCACAGGTGAGGTAACAACATAGTGATGAACCATTCTGTATGCAGTCTATCATCATATTCGAATTGTCCTTCCCTGATTGCTTTCTTCAATCGCTGATCAGCCTCCCATACTGAATTAGACGCACCTTGTTTGAAATCATTCACTTCTTCTACCAATTGGGAATAAGATTTCGGCTTCCTGAACTGGTGCTTCAAAGCGTCCTTGATATCTTGAATAGATGTGCTCCCATTTTGGGCAACATACCGCATATACCAGTCTAGGGCCCTGTCCTCGAAGGCCAACAACAGCTGCACCCTTTTTACCGTATCACTCGCCACATTTTTCACAGTCCATACAGAGTCTGCAACGAACCAAAACCGGTCCATATCCTCATCTCCCACCCCCTTGAAGGTAGGTAGTTTTAGATGCGCAGCCATATCAATGTCTAGGGGGGTGGCGGTATAGGCGAATTCTTACCTTTGCGCGACCTCGGTGGTGATGTAGCTGGGGGATCTTGTGCCGCTGGTTCCTGCAATAGATTGTAGGCGGATCTCCCTCCGTCAAGGTTGGTCCGATAGTATTTACCACTGCGTGTGACGCTCCCGTATAGATTCGAGGTCATTTAGTCAGTATGACTACACATAATTCTCTTTTCGCACAGTAATTTCATGATCAGCAATGGTAACGTCCTCAGAATTTTGCCTCGAAATCCTTTAAAGAATTTCCGTTCGGCCTCAGAATATGATACAAACTGATCAATGGAAAATTTCGTCACAAATCCTCCCAACACACTATCCACCCAGTGATCCACCGTGCGTGTGATAGTATTATCAGTTTTTTCTAGCTGCTCAAGCAGCTTTGGGGTCCACTGAGTGACTCGCTCGTCCTTCCAACACTTCTGGAATTCCACAAGTCTGGCCGGCCACTCCTAGAGTTCAATCGCAAAGGTTACAAAGAATATTTCATAGCTTTCAGTAAGGATGTACCTATTTTTCCACCTTTCCGCCGTTACCTTCTCACTGCGATTTTATTTTACTGCGAACTCCTGGATCTGTCTTTCGAACTAGTCTTCGATCTCTTTTCTTTCAGGTTTCCAGTATTCTCTTGTCATTACCCGATTCCTCTCTCAGACTTCTTCCGGTCCTGGCAACAGAACCATTTGTTGGCTCGAGGGGTCCTGACCTAGGTTCGGTGTGCAAGGTTTGCCAACAAACCCCTATAATACTGGCCCTTTTGGCAGTGACCTACTTGTGCAGGTCAAATTCTCACTCGAAGTAGTATGGGTGGGTGTTGGAACTGGGTTTTTGCACCCTGAGAAAGGATGGGTAAAGAAATAAGAGTTGTGCTAGGTCGTGTAATCCCCGATTACCTTGTTCTGCGTAGGGTTAATTGAGTCTCTATTTTCATCCACGTGCACTAGATGTATAGTTATATGCTTGTTATAACATCAACACAGCAGTACATAAACAGAACATAACAGATCCAAAGCCAAGAATGCAGTATACAGATCTTTCGCATCTTAAGGACATAAAACACATAATACAACAATTATCAGTAGTTCACATAAAAGTACTCATAGATTCAGTTCTCTAACAATCTTTCGCATTCATTCATTCATCAATTCTTCCTTACAATTCCCTTCCCAAACTGTGCACATAGTAGCAGGGTCCGCACACAGCTGGACTTGGATCTCCGTGCACACAGCCAGCAGGAGTCCATTCCCCAAAACCCAAACAGATAGCTTAAATCACAATTCGCATCAATAGCTCATCACATCCTACCTTTTTTCAATACAAAATGCATCTCTATTTATAACAATCTAGCCTCGACTTTCCTATGGTCCGCAACCCATGGTTTTCGGACCCCTAGTTTTCCCTTTTACCCAATACAATGCTTTTAGGGCTTTGACCCACCCCAAAACCCCTCCGCTAGATTAAATCTAATTAAAAATATCCAAAATGGACCAGTTTCACAGCATGTTAGGAGACCCTGTTCCAACACCCCCTGTCCAGAATCCCATTTTATTTATTTTTAGGCTTTTTCCTTGCAGCGTTAGGAGGATTACTACAATTCTCCTGGTCATATGACTGGCGCGGATGAGCCTAAGAAGGTTGCATGAAGTTCACCGGCACATTATTTTCGGTGGTGGGTTTTATGCTGGGGAAGGGGAACATTGGGGTCCCTATCCCTAGTTGGTATATGGTTGCTGGGGGGGAGCTCTTCCATCAGCGTTCCTAGATGCGTACTAGGTCCCCTGCAAGGGAGGGTATGATCCTCCTTGCTGATGGTGGTATGAAGACACCCTATTGGTCATATTCTGTAGAGGTGCAGAGTGACTTTGGTGATAGTCATGTTGCGTGATGTTCTGGTTAGAATCATACGAGTAACATGGGTACTGGATGCTGTTGCCTAGGTGACCTTGGGTTAATGACATGATCAATCTGTTTTCAGTATTCGACACGCCTGGAAATTATTTGTAAGTTTGTAGACGTGGGGCGTTAGGCAGGATGTTGTAAATGTATCCTGACTGGGTGTACATAAGTTCGAGTTGCTGGGATTTACTAATGGCGTCCTCCTCAGAGGTAGGTCCTTGGTTTGCCACATATTTTTAAATATATACTGTGAGAGTCTTCAAAAATAGGTCTATTAAAATTCTATCATTGAGTTTGGCTTTGCACAAACTTCGACGTCGTCGCCATTTAAGGAGATGGTCCGAGATATGGAAAACTACCATTTGCCTAAAATGAGTTATTAACTCCATCCCTGAATCATGGTGGATGGGTAATTGAAAATATGTGAGGAACGCAGTAGCGAGGGTGCTAAAGGTTCCATGCGAAGTAGAAGGCTGCTCCACATACCATTTCGTGGCAGGTCTGGTTAAGGTGCACTGAAACAATCTTAGTTGAATAGTATCATCAATAATACTATTGGTCGAACACCATAGGTGGAAATTCATTACATGAATTATAGGGTCTTCCGCTTGCTTCCCTTCGAATTTTGGAATGTCTGAAGTGCACTTCGTGGATATGGGGGGCCAATTAGGGTTGTGCGCAATGGGATCATTAGTTAGCTTTTATAGATCTGGGAGGTTTAATGATGCTAGAAAAGGTAACTGAGTATTGAGTGCCATTGTGTACTATGGAAACACGAGAATCTAGGGGTGGTTGTGTATGGGGGGTGTGTGGGGGATATTACCCTGTGACATACCCTGCCGTGTGTTCTGCAGACTCCCCAAAGGGGTAGCGCTCCTGTGCCCTCTGAGGGTTGTGGGAGGAGTTGTGTGGTGACCCTGTGGGGGTTTCCATAGGTGTGGCATTGGGTGAACCTTGGGGGTTTCCAACTAAATATGCCCCAATAAAGTATGAACCAATAAGGGTGGTTGTGTGTCGTCTTTGACGCCTAAATGGAGAAAGACCTGACACTCCTCCCTCTAATGGGGGGAGGTCCAAAAAACTTCGAGTTCTATGAGGTCCTGTTGGGTCCGTTATGGTGTCGACTCGGTTTAATTTTGGAAATATTTTTTATTTTTCTAAGAGGAGAGAGATTATTTGTTAGAAAATTAAATATTACAGAGCAATGAAACACATAAAATATGCAGAAAACATAAGCACACAAAACACATAAAACCAGAGAGACACAGATATACGTGGTTCACCCAGTTTGGGCTACGTCCACCCCGAACTGCCAGTCCTTCCTTTCTATTATCCAGCAAAATGAAGAGACACAACCTACAACAGATCCTCTGTAATATCCTCTATTCCCTCTCACAGTCTCCCTATCCATTTCTCGCTCTGAGAATACACATACAATCCACAACCACAATACACTACCCTCATAAAAGCGAGGGGTTTCCTTCTAGGGAAAAAAATCCTAAACTAAACATAAATTATATTGTCAGATCATCCGCCTAATGAACGACCCAAATTGACTAGAAATTACTATACTTTTACAAGGCAATTTTACATCTGTTTTTAGCTTCGGGGGCGGTGCCCTCGAAATCCCCCACTCCCCCATAGACCCCCCAGGTAGTGTTTAATTTCGGGCAGCGTTTCCGCCCCATTAAGGTACAGGGGTCCAACGCTGTGATACAAAATAAACAATATAATCAAGCTCCACACCCAACAATCTCCCACTTGGAGACTGATTGTAGAAATTGCACCACTGCTTCATTTGCTGGAAAATGACTCCTCTTTGGACCTGGTTGTTTCTCATATTCATCGTCATCCTTGAAGACCAATTGAAACTGAGCATAATCTGATTTTCTCCCTGGTTACAAATTTTTTTAGCATATCTGCAGGATTCCAGCTAGTGTGTATCTTTTCCAGCTTCAACTGTCCATCTTCCAATACTGACCGTATGAAATGGTACTTGAGCTGTATGTGTTTATTCCTAGAATGAAATGCTGAGTTCTTTGCAAGATGAATGGCACTTTGGATATCACTGTATAACGTGCCCATATCATGCTTCTTACCCAATTCATCCATAAACCTTTGTAACCAAATCATTTCTTTACTAGCCTCTGTAGCAACAACACTTTGGATTTTTGAAACTTGACTAATAGCTGTTCCACCTACAGTAAATACATATCCTATAGTGCTCCTCCTGTTATCTCTGTTACTCGCCATATCTGCATCAACATATCCCTGTAGATCAATGTTTGAACCACCAAAGCATAATGCTTGATTTGTGGTACCTCTCAAATATCTGAGAATCCATTTCACTGCCATCCAATGTTCTTTTCCTGGATTGTTCATGTAAATGCTGACAACTCCCACTGCATGTGAAATATCAGGCCTTGTGCAGACCATTGCATACATTAAGCTTCCAACTGCTGATGCATATGGAACTTTAGACATATAGTCAATTTCTTCTTGGGTCTTGGGTCACATCTCCTTAATAAGTTTGAAATGGCTAGCAAAATGTGTAATAACTAGTTTTGCATTCTGCATATTAAATATTTTCAACACCTTTTGTATGTACTCATTTTGAGACAGTGTTAATTTGTGATTTTTCCTGTCTCTAGTTATTCTCATACCAAGGATTTGTTTTGCAGCTCCCAAATCCTTAATTGCAAATGAATTTGCCAATTTTCTTTTGAGCACATTTATTTCCTGCATGTTAGATCCTGCAACAAGAATGTCATCTACATACAATAACAATATAATATATCTCCCAGCATTTTTCCTTTTCAGATAAACACAATGATCAGAGTGACATATAGTATAACCTTGTTCAGACATAAACTTGTAAAATTTTAGATACCACTGCCTTGGAGCCTGTTTTAAGCCATACACGCTCTTCTTTAACCTGCACACTAATTTTTATTTCCCTTTGACCTCATATCCTTCTGGTTGCTACATATAGATCTCTTCCTCCAAATCTCCATGGATAAATGCTGTCTTTACATCTAACTGTTCAATATGTAAATATTCCGCTGCTACAAGACTTAAAATAGTTCTGATTGAAGTCATCTTAACAACAAGAGAAAATATTTCATCAAAATAAATACCTTTCCTCTGTGCAAACCCCTTCACCACAAGTCTAGCTTTGTACCTTTGCCTCCATCTTCTTCCTTCCGCCTGTAAACCCATTTATTCTGTAATGTAGTTTTACCTGCAGACAACCTGACTAAGTCCCAAGTCTGGTTATGCATTAATTTTTCCATCTCTTTTTCCATGGCTAGCTCCCACTTCTTCCTTCTTTCAACCTGCATTTCTTCTTCATAACATTCAGGTTCATCAGAATCACTCAACAATAAATAATATAATGAAGGAGAGTATCGTTCAGGGGGTCTACTTATCCTGGTAGATCTTCTAACACCACTTTCAGGTGTTTGAGGTGCCTGTTGCTGTTGTTGTGGCTCTTGATTATTATTATTTTCAGGCACCTTTACCTTTTCTGTGATCTCATCAAGAACTGTGTATTATTTGTTTTCTTTTTCTTGTTTCTTTTCCTGAAACTGATTCTTATACAATACCTTTTCATTGAATATTACATCTCCGCTCCTAATGATTTTTTGATTTTCATATCATATAAGCGATAACCAAAATCATTAACACCATATCCAATAAAGGTACATTTCTTTGATTTGCCTCAAGCTTTGTTCTATTTTTCTTTATTAATATGGAAAAAGGCCTCACAACCAAAAGGCTTTAACAAAGAGTAGTTTACGTTTTTACCTGTCCATGCTTCCTATGGAATACCACCATCCAAGGAACTTGAAGGCCCTTTGTTTATTAGATAAACAACAATATCTACAACATCTGCCCAAAATTGTAAAGGCAATCCTGCATGCAATCTCATGCACCTTGCACGCTCCATGATTGTTATGGTCATCCTTTCTGACACACCATTTTCTTGTGGTGTTCTTGGAACTGTCTTCTCTCTATGAATTCCATGCTCTGAACAATACCTATCAAACTCTTTGCTGCAATATTCACCTCCATTGTTTGATCTGAGACACTTAAACTTCTTTCCTGTCTCAATCTCAACCAAATCTTTCCATTTCTTGAAAGTATCAAATACATCAGATTTATTTTGAATACAATAAATCAAAGTTTTTCTAGTTTCATCATCAATAAAAGTAACATAATAACGAGAGCCACCAAGAGATGATACCTGAGCAGGTCCCCATACATCTGTATGCACAAGCTCTAATTTTTCGCTCTTCTTTTCTTTCCCAACTCTGAGAAATCTGACTCTCTTACGTTTTCCATAAACACAATTCTCACGAAAATCCAAATCAACATTCTTCAAACCCGACAACAAATTTCTTGAGTGAAGAATCTTCATCCCCTTCTCACTCATGTGTCCTAGCCTATGATGCCATAATGCTGCATCTGCTCCTTTGGAAGTTAAATAATTAACAGAGTTAGAAATACCATTGCATAAATACAATGTACCAACCTTTTCGCCTTTTGCTATTACCAACACTCCTTTGGTGACCTTCCAAGTTTTATCTGTGAAATTTTTCACACAACCTTCACTGCCTAACTGCCCTATTGAAATCATATTTTTTTTCCAGATATGGAACATGAATTACCTCCTTTAATAGCCATTGGTTTCCATTCTATTGTTTTACAAGAACCTTACCTATTCCAACAATTTTACAGGGTTTATCATCACCCAAACGGACTTGTCCAAAATCTCCTTGAACATAGTCATGAAAATATTTCTTATCAGGTGTGGAATGCAATGAAGCCCCTGAATCTACTACCCAGGAATCAATAACATTTTCGAAAGAAAGAATCAAGGCATCTTGTAACACATCACCTGTCACATTTGCTTCATGATTGTTTTCTTGCTATGCATCTCCTTCTTTTCCCTTCCGAGATCTACAGTCTTTCTTCAGGTGTCCTTTCTTTCGGCATTTCCAGCACACTATCCCTAATCTGGACTTGGATATGCCTTTCCTTGATTTACTGCGATATCCTGAGCTCTTTCTTCTTTCCATTTTTCTTCCCCTAGACTCTACACTCAAAGCATTACCCGATGTCTCACCGGAGCTTTTCCGTTGCATTTCCTCACTAAGGATAGCACCGACAACATCATAAAACTTTAAAGTACTAGATCCAGAGACAGAGTTACTAATGGCCAGAACTAAACCATTCCAGCTTTCTGGCAATGAGCACAAAAATAACAGAGCTCTAACTTCATCAACAAAGTTTACCCCTATAGAACTTAACTAACTGGTAACTGTATTAAAATCATTTAAATGGTCTGCAACAGATCCACCTTCCGACATCTTCATATTAAATAAATGTTTCATAAGAAATACCTTCTTTGAGGCCGAGAGTTTTTCATATAGTTTCGCCAAAGCCTTAATCAAACCCTCTGTTCTTGTTTCCTTCAAAATATTGAAGGCTATCGATGCCGCGAGGCACAACCATACTGTTCTGAGTGCCTTTCTATCGAGAATCTCCCATTCTGCGTCTGTCATAGCCGTCGGCTTCTTTGTTTTTCCGCTCAATGGTAGGTACAGATCTTTCTGATACAGATAATCTTCCATCTGCATCTTCCATAGTAGGAAGTTTTGGCCGTTAAATTTCTCGACCCTAAATTTACCATCTTCTGCCATTTCTCCCACTTGAACCAGGAACCCTTCTTTCCTGCGAGTTTATCAGACAAATAGAACTTCGGCTATGATACCAGTTGTTAGAAAATTAAATATTATAGAGCAATGAAACACATAAAATATGCGGAAAACACAAGCACATAAAACACATAAAACCAAAGAGACACAGCTATACGTGGTTCACCCAGTTTGGGCTACGTCCACCTCGAACAACCAGTCCTTCCCTTCTATTATCCAACAAAATGAAGAGACACAACCTACAATAGATCCGCTATAATATCCTCTGTTCTCTCTCACAGTCTCCCTATCTGTTTCTCGCTCTGAGAATACACATACAGTCCACATCCGCAATACAATACCCTCATCAAAGCGAGGGGTTGCCTTCTAGGGAAAAAAAACCTAAACTAAACATAACTTCTACCGTCAGATCATCTGCCTAATGAATGGCCCAGATTGACTAGAAATTACTATACTTTTACAAGGAAATTTTACATATTTTTTTAGCTTTGGGGGCGCTGCCCCCAAAACCCCCCGCCCCCCTTGGACCCCCCAGGCAGCGTTTAATTTCGGGCAGCGTTGCCGCCCCATTAAGGTACAGGGGTCCAATGCTGTGATACAAAATAAAAAAGATAATCAGGCTCTACACCCAACATTATTATCAAAGAAAATGTGATCACATACATAAAAAAAGAGTGAAAAATAAAAGGTAAGTTTCTCCTTTATATTAATGTTATGTGATCAAGCAATCAAAAAATGTGGTTTGGTTGTTTTGCGTATGATACTCAAAAATCCTAGAAAGACCTAATCGTCCTCACACTCTCAAATGTAACTGGGCCTTGCAAATATATCTTCTGATGGGTACTAGGGCTAATGTCTCGAAAAAACTGACGATGCCTTCTAGCAGCCGAAGAATTGACCAAGGTAAAGGTACGAGGATCTAGTGTTGCGTGCACCATCACCTATAAGGAAGGATGTCCTAGGTTTGGACACTAAAGTCTTTTTGTCCCACGTGAGCGTTCGAGTCTTGAGCTTCTTGGTATTCAGTTACCAGTACCGAGCACTAGATGGGTCAGGTAGCCCCAAATAGTACCACACGTACTGGGCCTAAGCTTAACCCCCTATGAATCAGGTCTCTATAGTGCTCGAAAATTTTGTTCCGTGGGCGAATAGATAGATTTTTAGCTCCCTAAATAGTCAACATTTATATTTCGAAATGTAGAATGACCATGGTGGCTTATTGGACACCTACCCCTAACAGTCCTAACCTAAATTGTAATTTATTTTTTCCCCCCTGTGGGGAGAATTTAGCGAGTTCAATTAGTGGTTAGTTTTAGAGGGTCGTGATTTGCTTAAGGTGTGCCTTCGTGAAGCGACCGTAAGAAGAGGACCAAGGTCCTAAATTATAGGAAGATTCGTGTGTGCTTTGAAGTGTATAATCAAAATGGATATGGATATGTATAAGATATGGATATGAGATCATACTTTACACTCCTTCTCTAATTACACTATGTGTGATTGTTCCTTTCAGAAAATAAACAATGTGTGGATAATGGGCCCCTTAACACTTTTTCCTAGTTAGACTAAGCTTTGCACTATAGGGAGATGGAAAACCATCTTATGATAGCTTTCATATGCGTACCCAAGCTCACCAAGAGGTGCAAGGGTGGCAGAGATTACTTGCTTTCTTTTCGATACTTTGGTCCTTGTCCCAAATCCTAATGTAAAAATTTAAACTAAACTAATGCAAAAATTTGAAAATACGAAAACTAGCTAAAGATGTGTGGATGTATGGACCATTTACTTTTCACTAATTAATCCTATGTGTTTTATGTCTATTATCAGCAAGTAGTTCATTCAGATAGCACATGTGGATTTAAAAGCCACTTACTTGCCCCTACTTAAACTATGTGAGATTTGTGATGATAATAAACTAAAATTAAAACAATGTAATTTCTAAGCTAAATTTCAACAAAAAATGTCCTATCCATTCAAGAAACACTAGAACATAGTGATGGAAAATTTATTATGGGTTTTCAATCACTTTAAAATTTCTAAAAATGAGGAAAAACAATGAAAAAGTGCTCACTGGTTTCCACACAGCTTATTTTCGCACAGTCGTGTGATTTGCGCGTCTATCTGGGATGAACGTGCGTGGATTTGCAGTGCCTGAAAATTCTACCTTCTCCGTGATGAATCTCTTCATTGAGTGTGAATAAGAGATGTTGAGGGAAAGAAGGAGTGGTCTTACAGCAAGTCTGGGCAGGAGAGAGGTCCCGCAAACAACAACCACTAGCTTAAGAAGAAGAAAGAAGTGGAGTCGCCAATCCTGTTGTAGTGCATTTGGAAAATGGGTGGCCGAAATGCACTGTGCTTGGTAGGGGAGTTTTCTTTCCTATAAGAAGGTATCATGTCAAATGATTTGTTAGATGGTTAGTGAAACATCATAACATGTAGTAAAATAAGTATAAAACATAGCATGCTACAATAGAGGAGAAACAAGAAACAAAAAATACAAATAAAATACAAGCTCCATCGAGTCAAACACACTAATAATACCAATGGAGAACTCTTCCCCTTTTATTAGTTGCCGATGGTATAAGAGGTAGGATGCTAAAACATTTGCAATGAATCCTTAGATCTATGGAGCTCTAATATTCAAGGCAGGGAGGGCTCTTCCCTCTAAGCTTCTTGCAAGCCTCTCTCTCTCCTCGATGGATGGTAGAATAACAAGCACTTGGTGAAATTATTCTCTTGGATTGTGGTGTTGGATGGCCAACAGTTGAATCCTTCCACTCCTGGCTGTTTGGACAACACAATTCTGGTTTTCTCTCAAGAAATTTGGTCAAGATAACAATGTGTTCTCCATTCTTCTTCCCATGGTGGTATTTTATAGGAAAAATTCAAATTTCCCTCCCTCTCTTGGTACAATTGTGGATGTTGACACAAGAGTGCGAGGTTGATTCTATTGTGTGCTACACTTGAGGCCTCAAGGTGGTTGTAACTGGCTGCTTTGAATGGGGAATCTTCTTCCTTAAGTGTGCCAAGTGGTCCCAAATGGTGACCTTCCACCATACCCAGGATCGCGCGGCTATTTGAGGGATAGCCGCAAATATCTTCACTACTATCAAAGAAAAGGCCGCACGGATCGCTTAGGGTCAGTGTTTTCTGTGCGCTATTTGATAAATTTTCCTGCTTGACCTTAGGAAAAGTTAAATTTTTTAGATTTTGTAATGTATTTCTTCCCTATAAATCCTTTTGCTTGACATTTCCTGATGTAATTTTTCTGTACGATTTTCCAGTGATAACAATCATGATTTAGAAAATATATTAGAAGCATGTTTTAGGATATAATAGATCTTGAAGAAAGAATTTTTTACCCATACTTTCCACTTTGATTAATTTTGCTGCAATATTGACTAGTAGATGTATTTTATTGATTTCTAGTGTGTAGGGGATGCCAGTGACTTGCAGGGGTTGGCACACTCATCCACACCCACTTAGGCATCACCATCCTTCTCTTGGACTCCTCATATTTCTCTCAAGTTATGGCACTGAGATTATATTTTCAAGGTTAATGAAGGACACCGTGGGCATGAAGTTTTGTGCAATATGGGCCTTTGAGGGGTGCTAATATTGGAAAAGGCTTCATACATCCTTAATCCACCTTCCTCCACCTTAAAAATTCCTTCCTTTCCCTTAGAAGGATCTTAGACCCAATCCTGTAGAAAAACAAGGCAATCCTATCGCAAAACAAAGTTTCTTGTAGCATGTTGTCGCAGTTCCTGTAGCACTACCCAAAATCAACCACATTTTTCATAGGATATTTATTTTTTCATTTTGAGATTGAATGATGACCCCTAGGATTTTAATCCATGATTAGAGAGACCTAAGGACCACTCTAGACCCCTCCTTCCTCCATTACAGGCACAAAACAACACATAGAGTTAGGAAGAAAATTTTAACATTTGAATCAAAATGAGTGTTCTCTTATGTAGTGAGTAAAGACCCTATTGTTAATGTAAAAACCATCTCACACTCAGTGACATGAAGGTAACTCTCCAAGGCAAATATATTATACTTGGTCTTTGAATTTCCAGTTATGTGTTGGAGACTAATTTTTTTTCTTTCCAAGTAGTTTGCAACTAGATTATGATTCCCATTTTGCAAGTAAAATATGAATTTAATTAGTTTGCAAATAGAGTAGCATGGTTGATTTTTGAAACTAGTGTAGTTTTTCCCTTTCTTATAGTTACAATTAATCTCTACATTTAATGAATGGTATTTCATTTTTTCCATTAGGCTAATACTCCTTTCCTTTCAATTAGGGCATGCTTTTTTTTCTTTCCAGATAAATTATCTTTGTAGATTAGCTGAAGGAGTAGTCTATGCTTACCTTTATTTGATCCAATGGCTGAGGGTGACATGAGTAGAACTTGACCTAATTTGCATATAGAAATGTCTTCTTTAAGTCTGTACAAACCTTGGGTTGATAATTCAAGTTAATATTCTTGGGAGTTGCATCATCCTTGATTCTACACTAGGGCTCATCACTTTTTGGTGCCGATACCGGGGAGGTGTACAAGCAGGTGTTGTTTCTACTTAAAATTTTATAGTTTTTTGTTTTGTTTTGCATCAATACTATTTATTTGAAAGAATTAAAAAAAGGGAGAAAAAAAGACAGGGCTAGTTCTTTCATGCCTCGTAGGAGTAGGGACAGCCAAGGTAAATTCCTACCAAAAACCCCCACACCTTTAAGCATCCAACCATCATTCTTCTTTGGTGACTGTGAAATTCCCTCTCTGATTACAAGGGCGTTATAAAAACCTCTAGGTGAGGAACCCGTTGTCCTTTGAGATAATTGGGGTCAATAATTATGCCAAAGAATCTATAATGTTTTGTTGTGTTTTTAAATTTTGGATGACCAATGTATAAGATAACTTTTGCAAACAGTTATTGATTAAATCTTTCAGACAATATCAGAAAATATGAATAAGGGCTGCTTGTTTATCTCACACAATGATTAAGATTTTGTAAATGGTTAAGTAGACTTAAGTAAGAAGATATGATTATTAAATATTCAGATTGAATTCTTTAATTAATCATAAGCTTGAAAACCTTTAAAAAATGTCTAAAAATTCAACAAAATATATTTAACATTATCAAGATGTTGAAAATTAATAAATGAAAGGGGCTTACATCAACAAACTGTTTAGTAAATCATTATTTATATTGATAATAACTTCAGGAGGAATTATAAGATAACTGAAACAAATTTAATCTCACCTGGTTATCTTGATAACAATTAAACATATGAAGAAACAAAATGTAATGAAAATTAGAAAAACTCACAGAGGGAACAAATATGTATGAGACAAATTCAAAATCCTTCTTCTATTATTGATGATCGAAAAACTTGTACAATGCTGCTTACAAAATCTACTCATCCAAGGGTGCAACCCTTAATAAATCGAAATGAGAGTTATTTATACTAATTTCTAAACTTTAGAAATATCTTAAACTAATTACAATAATATAATATAGAAGAATAGAAGAAGGAAACAAATATATGATGTGTCTCTATTTTCATGGAAGCTGTTGATGACTTGGCCCCTTTTGATGGAATATTTTTATGACTAGACCCTTGAAAATCTGTTGTGTTGGCATGCTGTAAAAATCACACTTTTACTCGATGGTCTCAAAACATTTATCACATTTGTCTTGACTTGGGATTTCTACACTCATCATATTTCTGAATATTTCATCTACTTTTGTATATCTGTCGAAAGTAGGCCTTTGAATGAATAATTTTTTGATTTGATGTTGAGTGATCAAATCAAACTACAGAGCTTCTAGAAATTATTTTCCTGTAACCTGTCCTTTGATACTTGCAAATTTTGAATTATCTATTGCAATAGTATATAATTTTTTACAGTAATCTTCTAACTTAATAAATTTATCATCTAATCCTACCAATCCTGGAAGTCCTTTATGCAAGACATTAAACTCTGTATGGAACCTTTGAAAAACAATATTCAAAGCTTCACATTTTGTTTGCAGTTGATTGATTAAATTTATCTTCTGTACAACTTTCTTGATCTCCAAAATTGTTGCAGTTCTGTCCAGTATGTTGATTTATTCCAACTCTTCTCTGTTGTTTGAGTTCAAAACCTTGATCATGTCAGTGGATTCACTTGGATTCTTCTTGAGATGCCCTTTCTGATCTTCTATGGCTGCTTTTCACTTGGTGATGAGCTCTTTCTATTCGAAAATAATTTGTATGGAGGGCCATTCTTCTGTCATAGACTTGCTGATGTCTAGGCTAAGTGTTCTCCTTTGCTTCTGCCAATGTTCCTGCCATTAAAGATTCACTTTCTAATTATTTAACCTTAAGTCCCAAATTATGAGACTATGGCATTTCTTCCATGTATAAGGTATCGTTTTTTTATCTTATGTGATTCTAAAATCTAAAACCTTTGTTGCAACTTGTCATGTGCCTGCTTCTGAATAGCCAAATCCTGTGCCAATTTTGCCGCATTAGTTGTTTTCAAGGATTCTGAAAGCTCTATACCTACAAAAGATGTTTGAGTTGTTGTATTAGGATCAATAGCCACTTGTGTTGCTGATTTTCTCTTTTAGTAATTCTTCAATCTGTCCTTCCATCCTTCTGATTTGAATATTTTGATCAATGATCAATTTTAACATCTCCTCTTTGTTGTATTCATTTTATGCAATCTTCTTTGTCTGTGGATCTTCAATTGAAGGTAATTTGAGCTGTTTTCACAGAGAATAGATGTCTAAATTATTCTTTTTTATATTTTCCTCAACTGACTTGCAGTCTTTTGGATCATATCCAAATTTCACTACAAGGTCCTCCAAAGACTTCAACCTGTTGTCTTTGGCCAATGAAGACAACATTTCAATCTTAAGCTGAGACTGAACATTTGACAACGCAACCTTCAGTTTGGAAAGTGACATGGATATAGTTTTCATGGTAGAAAAGAGAATTTCTCCACTTTGTCTGTGCATGGCCGTCTGATCTATAGGATGGATCTGACTTGCATCAAAAGAAAACACAAACTTTTTATATTTAGCATGAGTTTTTGGAAAAGGAACTTTTGTCCGCAAAAATTCCATTTGCATTCTTCCCTTCTCATTGTCAAAGGCAGTAAGGAGCCTGTGCTAAGAAGTTGATGTTTGTTTCCAGAACTGACTATAAACACTGGATTTCAATGCCTCATTCTTATGCTTAATGTCTAAGAATCTAGAGAAAATATTTTTTTCTTCAGAAGAACTGGCATCCGAGAGCTGGATAATTTCCAAAGGTTCTCTAGCAAGTGATGATGATGGAGGAGTCATAGGAACACTTGTTGATGTAGAAAATTCAGGGTCTCCCGAATAAATAATCTCCGGTTGTCCTTCTTCTCAATGTAAAGCTGAATCAAGCTTTGTCTTCTTGTGCTACAAGATAAACTCCTTCATGATTTCTTTGGCAGGTGGAAGCTCTTCTCTGACTCTTTTCTGCTGCTTACTCTCAGGGACTGGGGTTTGCACATTAGAAGTTTAAATAACTTGTTAATCTGCTTCGTGAAGAGCGCCTTCAACCCATTCATCTTGATTCCTGTGTTTTTCTATTTCTTCTCTGGAGGTATGAGTGTAGGATGTTGTTTTGAGTTCGTCTCTCAGAGCATAAATAATGCCATGGGGGTCATAAGACCAAGTAAAACTTGGTTGAAAATCCATTTTCTTCAAAATTTCATCAGCTTCAGCATCAGCTGATCTGGTATTGCGGATGAAGGATATAATGCTTGCTTTAAGCTTGAACTGAGCTTTTCTCTTCCCTGAGACAAAATGGAGATAATCCATGTTTATCATTTGTCTAATATATTCTAAGGAAAATACTCTCATAGGTACATATGTAGGAAGATTATATGGTGGGAGTTCGCAGCCATATACTCTGATTTATGTGTAGTTTTGGTATAAATACCAATCCCTAGTTTTGGCTTGCTCACTCAGGTGTAAGATTCTTTTGATTTGTTTCCCAATTCTGGGTTCTGACTGACTAGTAAGTAGCTTATTCACTGGGTGTATGAAGGAGTCTATGAAATCTGGAAAATTAGTTGTTGATGATGTATCCCTCACTAAATCTATCTAGTGAATCACTGATTGATTCAATCCTTGTGGATCCTATTTTCTGAAGTGGATAGGAAACATCTCTACGTGCTGAAAAAGAAACATGTGAATAATTATAGAAGTGTAATTAAACACACCCTGTGTTATAAAATTCATGAACATCTATATTTTCAGCTAAGAATTGGCTGCAATTATACATGAACAATGGTGATTTTCATTTACTGAAAATGGATAAGAACCCTATGTTGCGTTCATCAACTGTTTGGTCATTTGGGTATCCTAACATGTATGAAATAAGTGAGATGCAATGTTTAGAGGCTTCAAGAAAGATTAAGGAAGGGTATGGTGGATTTTTCTTGGGAAATTCTACATCTTTAGGTAGGAATATCTCAAATATTTGGGCTCTCTGAGGGAAGGTTAGCTTATGGTAAAGGTCCATGAGAGCAGTAGGTGAAAAGTGGGATAGAGAATCAGATGAAGGGATGAGGAGAATTTGGTTTATGGTCTCTAGGGATATGGTGATCAAAATGTTTCCATTCTAAGCCACCACTGATATTTTTATGGGATCATATTGTTTTTGGCACCAGGAAATTAGATCAGGGAAATAATGGGTTTGTGGAAAGTCAAATAGGGGCAACATAGATTCCCAAAACCTGATAGGGTCCTGATTATCTATGTGTTTTTTTTTAGTCATAGATATAGGTCATGGAAATTGAATTCGTAGTGAGCATCTGATACTTTAAAGAAAGCATGTATGAGATCAAGGTTGAGCTGTGGTGTAGAAGCAAGAATTTATTCTGTAACTGGGTCAGTGACCTGCACTTCTTCAATCACTTGTATCTTCACTTTACCTTTAGGGGTCACCTAATTTTTGGTATTGGATTTGGGGGCCATGTTAACAGGGATAAATACTGGGAGAAGGAAGTTTTAGGGTCGGGTGGTTGCAGAAAGGGTGGCAATGGTTACAGAAAAGGTGACACTGATCACAGAGTGTAGAGGTGGAATTTTGGAACAAAATGCAGAGATGATGATAATCAGACGAGAAAGTAAAGTGATGGAAGGGACTCCGCAGGCTATTTTATAGGTCAAAATATGCATTTAACGACCTAGAAGGTGACCGTAGGCGTTTAACGGCTCAGGAGCGCATTAATGACTAATGTTGCATCAAGCGACTAGGGGATGATCGTGTGAATGGAGTATAACGCAGGTTAGGCAGTGGAGGTGTTGGAGGGTAACAGTTAGGTGATGTGACATAATGAAATTGGATGAATGACCAACATAAATGGCATGGAGGGAGTGTCCATTGGCTCGAGGCGTGAGAGGAAACAATTATGGGAAACAAACCTACTAGTGGATTTCGAGGGGTGGGGGGGGGGGGGTGGTACCTCCCAGTTTGTGGTTTTGGGCGAAGGGCGTGCGAAGTGCTGTGGGAGTGAAAAGTCGCAAAAGACATCGCCCATTAAAACCACACTTCGGACCCCCCCCCTCGCATTAATGATAAATGGTCATAGGGGTCGTGAAGTGATCCTCCATCGTAGATCTTGAGCGGGTATAAGATCCTTCGTCCAAAATTTCCAGCGCATTAGTCATTTTGATTTGAATTTTTTTCCTATAGTAACTTTAGGATAAAAACAAAATGAGTGCTATAAAATCAAATTAATTAATGAAAATATAAACCCATTTTAAAGAATTTAATCATCATTAATACATTTTTAATCTTTTGGTAACTCGGCGCATTTAAACAGGTATCCATGATTTATTTTTTAGATTAAAGCATTCACATTTTTCATTTTATTTCTTCCCTAACATTTTTTTCTTTTTGCCTTATTTCTTTAGGGAAAATAACTCTAACATTTTATTCTGACATGGATGCATAAATTTTTTTTTTTTCCTAACATTTTTTAATTTTTCTTTTTCATCCATATCCTAACTTAGCATTTTTTTTTTAAAACTAACATATGAACTTATCAAAACTAAATAATGTTACAACATCGTCTCCAGCTAGGGACTGCTTCCCCCTGTGGGATGCAGAGAACAAGCAGTTCCATGTGCCTTCTCCTCGGGCTATGGAGTCTTTGCTGTATAAAACAAACATACTTGAAATGGTAAAAGAAAATGATAATGTACAATGATGATGTAGGATCTGCTTCAGTACTGTATATAATGTTTCAAAAATCTGCCATAACCAGGTAATGTTGAGAAATGTCCTTCCAAATTTTGTAGCACAAATGTGCTATTTCCCTTTACCTCTGCAATGCTAAGTGGTCCAAACTGTTATCACTCCACCATATTCCCAAGGCCGAGGAAGGAATCCTAACAGAGGTAACCACAAACCAAGCTTTTGAGTTGGTAGCTAGCCCTATCAAGCCGAAGAGGGCTCTCTCGAAAAGGGTCACAGCCAGGAGGGCTAGAGTAATTAGGGATTTTAGGCTAGGTATAGAGTGTAAGGGGTTGTTTTGATTTGGTTTTGGTTGGGTGAATCAGTGGATAATGGAATTAGGTCAAGGAAAATCTAGGCCAGGGAAATAGATTTAGGGTTGTAGGGATCAATGGGGTAAGGTAGGTACAATGCCAATCAATTGAAGGAAATGTTAATGGAATGGTTTTGAAAATGTAAGAAGGTTGAGAAAATCATAAAGGGTATATTTCTCTCAGACAGAAGATAATGAACAAAATATGATCAGTTACCCAAAACAGAGCATGACAGACATGTATTCTGAATTTAAAACTTGTAAAAGATCATAATATAGACATGAAAGTGAAATGAAAAATAAATTCAAATATATGTGACTAAAGAAGAAAATATGAAAGAATTTTTTTACCACTGGTATCCCATAAATGTAGTTGCAACTCCTCTTTATTAGCTTGGCTAAAACTGAGTACAAGTTCCCATGATCAACTAGAAAAATAAAAATTATTCCAACTTCCAAACTTTGAAAATGAGTCAAAAAGTACAATATATAGGCCTCAAATAACCTCTCCCAACCTCAGGGGTTGTAGAAATTTGAATAATGGATGAGTTATTCACCGAGATTCTCCTGATCACACACTATTTTAGCTTCATGCATAATACAGAATCTCTTCTACCATTGATCATCACATGCGGAAATAAAATCAATTGCATGCCACATTAAAGCCATAAAAATTCACACATATGAACACAGTATTTCATGGGAAAGCTTAAAGCTGAAAACCCCCAACTATCTGTATATTATACATGTCATGGAGATCATGTATCAATCATAGTACAAAGCTCTTTGCAAGCTCTCATGCACTACCTCCCTTGCTACACACTATCAAGCTAGATCTAGCAAAACTCATGCTCCAACCTTTAGCCACTTGATAGCCAACCTGAATTGCGTGATCAAGCTATGGGATGGCCTCTTTATATAGATAAACCACCCAGCCTAAACTGCCAACTCTCGCGGGTTATCGACCTGTCTAAAGGTGCCATAGTAGTATAGTTCACAAATCATAGTTAACCTCGTTTTTCACCTTATTTCACCTGTCTCCACTAAAACTGCCATGCACTGTAGTTAACTCATGTATTCTTCAGTTGATTAATGAGTTATTATTTAGTGAATTAATTAACTAATTAATTCACACCACTCTCACTAGTGTATCAATCAGTTAGACTAGATACAACTAGCTCAACTGAGTCTAACTAAGTTAAACTAAATACAACTCCACCAACTACTTCTATAACTCCACCAAACTCTGTCACATGAGTTCTAACCGAAGTCCTCATGCATTAGCTCCAGTAAACTCTCAGGAATAGCGTAATTCATTCTGTCAGCTACTGTGCCACATCTATGCACTTAACTGAAGTGCTCCAAGAGAATGAGATAATGTTTAGAGTCTAAATATTATTAAGGGTAAATAATATTTGACTTCCATATTTTTAGGAGAGGCAGTCTAAAAATAGCCTTTGACCCTCTTTGACCTAAAAATAAGTCCCATCACTTTACCAACATGAAACACATACTCCAAGAATCTCATATACAATCTTTGAACCATGCTCATATGTCTAAGAAATAATTCAATTCTCACAAAAAATAGATTTTTTAAACAAAAATCACGCAACACATGTGTGGTCCCCACCTAGTTTAGGTGATCACTTTCCAACTAGGATCAGGAAAGATGTTTCAGGAGGCCTCCTTCACTGTTTCTTTTTGCCATTTTCAACACTCCCTCTCAACAAGAAAGGACTGTCATTGCATGCGACATGCAACTCCATGCATTCGCCCTGCAACCTTCACAAGCGCCATGCAACTCCATGCATGCGACATGCAACTCCATGCATTCGCCATGCAACCTTTTGCATGTGCCATGCAAACTCATGCATGCACCATGCAACTCCATGCATCTGCTCTGCAACTCCTCTGAAACTGAATAGGCTCCAAACAACTCAATCAGTCTTGATGCATCTAGCATCTATCATCAAAGTATTCGACTTCTGCTGGTACCAACTGCACATGTCATCAGGAACTACTGCGCTGTTGAACTCTTGCACCCATGCACTCTTGCACTTGCTGTCAACTCTGATCCGCGCTCCAGTATCCGACACTGTCACTTTAATCTGCCTGCATCACTCCAACTGATCTTGCTACTGCCATGCTGTGGGCACCTCGTAGCCAGGTTCAATCTATGAGATCCACACCATCTCATGAATCTGCCCAGAAATCTCCTCATGGGATTACTCATGCATGTCGCCCCACCTCATACCTGGTGGTATAGCTGCATGTACTCCCTCTGCCCGTCTGGCATGAAATTTCTCTGCATGAGTGGTTTCTTCCACTCCATGATCCTCTTGTGGCTGCTCCACATCCCGAGGTTCACTTTCACCTGCATGCAAAACCCGCTCCCTCTCAAGCTTCAGTTGCATGTCTTTCTCGCCTGCATGCAACACTTGCTCCCTCTCAAACTTCAGTTGCATGTATTCCTTGCACTTCCCATCAGCGGGAAGCTCCGTAGACATCCCATCTACTTCAATACCTGCATGCAAAACTTGCTCCCTCTCAAGCATCAGTTGCATGCCTTTCATGCACTTCCCATCAGCAGGAAGCTCCGTAGACATCCCATCTACTCCAAGTCTGTAGAGATTCTTTGCCCGAATCCCAACCTTCTTGACTTGTCCTCACGTTGCATGTTGAGAGGCTCCCTCTCAACCACCAAGTCACTAACCTCTGCTTTGCTCCTCAAAGCTTTTCATGCATCTTGTACCTCAGTGCATGTAGATTCTTGGCTCGCGCACATTGCAATTGTCCCGCCATCGCAAAATTTTCTAACAAAAGAGCTGATTTTAAATCGATGATATCTCCCTCATCCGAGCTCTAATTCGATCGATTTTTTTTTTCAATTTGGGTGTTTTTCCGCAAGGAATCCAAATATGCTATTTGTTTCTGAAATATTACACAAAATATTTTCAGATATTCCCTACAAACTCGCGCACCCAAAAATTCTCGCTCTCATTCCATGTAGAAAATTATATACAATATGCATGTATATTTCCAGCTTTCTCCATCTTGATGTTTCTTGAGTTTATCCTAAAACTCAATCGCTTCCGATCTACACTTGAGAACAAATTATTTCCAAATCAGAAATCGACTGCATGGGCTTTTACCAGACCTTTCACTTTCCAAAGAAAGATGAATCCGGAGGCTATCTGGCCCGTATGCAGGCTCTGTCCGAGGAAATAAGTTTGCAATCACCGTAATAGATCTCGACAATTAATATTGCTCCGATACCATGTAGAAATTTGAATAATGGATGAGTTATTCACCGAGATTCTCCTGATCAAACACTATTTTAGCTTCATGCATAATACAGAATCTCTTCTACCATTGATCATCACATGCGGAAATAAAATCAATTGCATGCCACATTAAAGCCATAAAAATTCACACATATGAACACAGTATTTCATGGGAAAGCTTAAAGCTGAAAACCCCCAACTATCTGTATATTATACATGTCATGGAGATCATGTAACAATCATAGTACAAAGCTCTTTGCAAGCTTTCATGCACTACCTCCCTTGCTACACACTATCAAGCTAGATCTAGCAAAACTCATGCTCCAACCTTTAGCCACTTGATAGCCAACCTGAATTGCCTTTTCAAGCTATGGGATGGCCTCTTTATATAGATAAACCACCCAGCCTGAACTGCGCAATCCTCATGAGTTACTCCACCCATCTGTGTGTTGCAAATAGCAATAGTATAGTCACAACCGATAGTTAACCTGCTCTTTCACCTATTTCTGCACTGGTCTCCACTGAAACTGTCCATGCACTGAAGTTAACTGATGTATTATTTAGTTGATTTATGAGTATTTAATTAGTGAATTAATTAATAATTAATTCACACCACTCTCACTAATTGTATCTATTAGTTAACTTGGATACAAAAAGCTCAACTATATTTAGATTAGTTAAACTGAATACAACCCCACTAACTTCCTCAATCAACTCCACCAAACTCTGTCACATGAGTTCTAACTGAAGTCTTCATGCAATAGCTTCACTTAAACCCTAGGAAAAGCATATTTCCTTCTGTCAGCTGCATGTGCCACATCCAGGCATCAAACTAAAGTGCTTCAAGAGAATAAGATAATGTTTATAGTCCAAATATTATTAAGAGCTAATAATATTCGACTTCCATATTTTTAGGAGAGGCAGTCTAAAAATAGCCTTTGACCTAAAAATATGAGTCTCATCTATTTTTACCAACATGTCGCATACTTCAAGAATCTCCAACTGGAATCCCCGAATCATGCTCCGTATGTCTAAAAATAGACATAGTCTAAAAACAGATTTTTCGACAAAAATCACATGTGTGGTCCCCACCTAGTTTAGGTGATCACTTTCCAACTAGGATCAGGAAAGATGTTTCAGGAGGCCTCCTTCATTGTTTCTTGTTGCCATTTTCAACACTCCCTCTCAACAAGAAAGGACTGTCTTTGCATGCGACATGCAACTCCATGCATTCGCCCTGCAACCTTCACAAACGCCATGCAACTCCATGCATGCGACATGCAACTCCATGCATTCGCCATGCACCCTTTGCATGCGCCATGCAAACTCATGCATGCACCATGCAACTCCATGCATGACCTTTCTGGAACTCCTCTGGCTGAATAGGCTCCAAACAACTCAATCAATCTGATGCATCTATCATCAAATTCTTCGACTTCTGCTGGTACCAACTGCACATGTCATCAGGAACCACTGTGTTGTTGAACTCTTGCACCCATGCACTCTGCACTTGCTGTCAACTCTGATCCGCGCTCCAGTATCTGACACTGTCACTTTGATCTGCCTGCATCAATCCAACTAATCATGCTACTGTTGCTCTATGGGCACCTTGTAGCCAGGTTCAATTCATGAGATCCACACCATCTCCATGAATCCTACCCAGAAATCTCCTCATGGGATTACTCATGCATGTCGCCCCACCTCTCACCTGGTGGTATAGCCGCATGCACTCCCTCTACCCATCTGGCATGAAATTTCTCTGCATGAGTGGTTGCTCCCACTCCATGATCCTCATCTTTTGGCTGCTCCACATCCTGAGGTTCACTCTTACCTGCATCTGGCTCCCGCTCCCTCTGAAGCCGGTTGCATGTCTTTCTACTTTACATGCAACACTTGCTCCCTCTCAAGCTTCGATTTGCATGTCTTCCTTGCACACTTTGCACTTCCCATCAGCGGGAAGCTCCGTAGAACGTATCTCTTCCAATGCACATAAAAAACTGCTCCCTCTCAAGCATCGATTTGCATGCCTTTCATGCCCACTTCCCATCGACGGAAGCTCACGTGGAGCATCCCTTCTCCAAGTGTTGTGGGAATTCTTTGCAGAATCCCAACCTTCTTGACTTGTCCTCACACGGCGCATGTTGAGGCTCCCTCTCAACCTTCACCAAGTCACTAATGTCTGCTTTGCTCCTCAAAGCTTTTCATGCATCTTGTACCTCAGTGCATGTAGATTCTTGGCTCGCGCACATTGCAATTGTCCCGCCATCGCAAAATTTTCTAGCAAAAGAGATGATTTTAAATCGATGATATCTCCCTCATCCGAGCTCCGATTCGACCGATTTTTTTTTTCAATTTGGGTGTTTTTCCGCAAGGAATCCAAATATGATATTTGTTTCTGAAATATTACACAAAATATTTTCAGATATTCCCTACAAACTCGCGCACCCAAAAATTCTCGCTCTCATTCCATGTAGAAAATTATATACAATATGCATGTATATTTCCAGCTTTCTCCATCTTGATGTTTCTTGAGTTTATCCTAAAACTCAATCGCTTCCGATCTACACTTGAGAACAAATTATTTCCAAATTAGAGATCGACTGCATGGGCTTTTACCAGACCTTTCACTTTCCAAAGAAAGATGAATCCGGAGGCTATCTGGCCCGTATGCAGGCTCTGTCCGAGGAAATAAGTTTGCAATCACCGTAATAGATCTCGACAATTAATATTGCTCCGATACCATGTAGAAATTTGAATAATGGATGAGTTATTCACCGAGATTCTCCTGATCACACACTATTTTAGCTTCATGCATAATACAAAATCTCTTCTACCATTGATCATCACATGCGGAAATAAAATCAATTGCATGCACACATTAAAGCCATAAAAATTCACACACATGAACACAGTATTTCATGGGAAAGCTTAAAGCTGAAAACCCCCAACTATCTGTATATTATACATGTCATGGAGATCATGTAACAATCATAGTACAAAGCTCTTTACAAGCTCTCATGCACTACCTCCCTTGCTACACACTATCAAGCTAGATCTAGCAAAACTCATGCTCCAACCTTTAGCCACTTGATAGCCAACCTGAATTGCCTGTGTCAATGCTATGGGATGGCCTCTTTATATAGATAAACCACCCAACCTAAATTGCGTAATCCTCATGGGTTACTCCACCCATCTGTGTGTTGCAAATAGCAATAGTATAGTCACAACCGATAGTTAACCTGCTCTTTCACCTATTTCTGCACTGGTCTCCACTGAAACTGTCCATGCACTGAAGTTAACTGATGTATTTTTTAGTTGATTTATGAGTATTTAATTAGTGAATTAATTAATAATTAATTCACACCACTCTCACTAATTGTATCTATTAGTTAATTTGGATACAAAAAGCTCAACTATGTTTAGATTAGTTAAACTGAATACAACTCCACTAACTTCCTCAATCAACTCCACCAAACTCTGTCACCTGAGTTCTAACTCAAGTCTTCATGCAATAGCTTCACTTAAACCCTAGGAAAAGCGTATTTCCTTCTGTCAGCTGCATGTGCCACATCCAGGCATCAAACTGAAGTGCTCCAAGAGAATAAGATAATGTTTAGAGTCCAAATATTATTAAGAGTAAATAATATTTGACTTCCATATTTTTAGGAGAGGCAGTCTAAAAATAGCCTTTGACCTCTTTGACCTAAAAAATAGAGTCCCATCTATTTTTACCAACATGACACATACTCCAAGAATCTCATACATGGAATCCCTGAACCATGCTCCATATGTCTAAAAATAGACATAATCTAAAAATAGATTTTTCGACAAAAATCACATGTGTGGTCCCCACCTAGTTTAGGTGATCACTTTCCAACTAGGATCAGGAAAGATGTTTCAGGAGGCCTCCTTCACTGTTTCTTGTTGCCATTTTCAACAGGGGTCAAATCCATGAGAGGAGGAGCTGATCCACCAAAGTCTGAACTGAAACCTAGAGTGTAGGGTGGTCAAAGTGACTCAACCCTAACTTTTTGCAAACTGATTCATTACACCTCATAATGAATTTTAACCTAATGCATTTACCCTAGGTAAGAGTAAAAACATGATAATTACATTCACATCATAAATTACATGAGGTAAAAACATGATTCCCCAAGGTAAAATTTTAATTCGTAGAAAAACTCAGAAAACATCAGTCAATTGTAAAACACACAGTGCCATTTTACCCCAACTTGCAGACTGTTTTTGAGTGGTTTGCAGGTGTCCAAATTGGCTCCAAGATATATTTTTGGAAATAAATTCAAGTATAATTTCCAGAACTACCTTCATTTTACAAAATGAAGCCCATTTTACCTGTCAAAAATCACTTCTCCCAAGACTGGTAAACGCACAACGACCAAGGTGAATGCGCCCTCTGTGTGCAACACCATTTTGTAGAACACATTTGGAGGCCTTTATGATGTCCAAATTGGGACCATGATAACTCGTTGGAAAGAGTATTCTGTCTAATTTATAAATATACTTTTTTTTATGATTGGAGTTGATTTGACTTGTCAAAAGTTGATTTTCCCAAGACTAGTAAAAAAGTGCAGAATGTGGGTGCATAAATGCAGAGTGATGTTGCAAGAAACTTTTGGAGGCCTTCCTCAACTCCAAATAGAGCTCAAGAGAGCTCATTGGAAATATCTCTCAGTCAAGTGGGCATTTGAATTATCAAGAAAGTCATTTGGACATTCTAGCTAGGAGAAAAATTGATTTTCCCAAGGTCACTCCAGAAGTGCAAAAACTCTCCTATGGCACCTGTATTTTTGACATTTCTCCAAAACCATGACACCTGTATAAAAACTGAAGGAAGTGTTTCTTCCTTGACTTATATGGACAAAAAAATCTCTCACTTTTTACAAATTCATCTTTTTTTGGTCAGAAACACAATTTGAAGAAAAACCAGCCCTATGAGTGGAAAATGACTTGACCCCTTCGAATGATTTCTTAAAAAATGGTGGGGACATGATATTTTGAGTTGGAATGGACTCATATTTACTGATATGACCTACCTTATGCCTCCTCAGCTCAAATGTCTATGTTTGCATAGGAAACCCTAGCTTAGTGGGAGAGGAAATTAGGGTTTAGTGCTTGTGAACAATGATGATTTGGGCACCCTTGGGAAAAATGGTTAAAAAATGAAGCGAGGTAAATGATAATGACGGAGATGAGGTGAAATAAGATTATAATAAGGCAGGATGGGTGGGATGCAAATACCAGTGCTAACACAAACCATAGATTGTCAAACTTTCCATGCTTGCCTTTGTCTTCTCTCCTAGCATCCCATCTTAAGACTAAATCTCCTTCTCTAAAATCTCTTTCCCTAGCCTTTCTATCAAAAAGAGTCTTCATCTTATTCTGATATTTTCTCAATTTATATTGAAAATCATCTCTATTTTCATTTAATTCAATCATCTGATTTATTCTTCTAGAGAAATCATCAATTTCATCAGTATATTCTTGTAAATTTAAAAGCACAAGGAAAGCCAAATTTGTAGGAAAAATAACATCTTTTCCATAGAAAAGTTGGAATGGAGATTTACCTGTTGATATTTTGGGAGAAATACTATTTTCCCAAACTGCATAGATAAGATGACTGCCCCAATTTTTCTTATGGTCTTCTAAATTTTTCTTGATCATCTTTACTAAGCTCTTGTTAGATTATTCAGCAAGACCATTCCCTTGTGGATAATAGGGGGTTGAATGATGCAGTAAAATCTGATACTTTTGGAAAAATTCAATCATTTTTATACTACTGAATGCTGTGGCATTGTGAGTTACTATTTTTTGTGGACAACCAAATCTAGATATAATGTTTTCTTCAATAAATTTGATTACAAATGAATCTGTGGCAATTCTAACAGGAATGGCCTCCACCCACTTGGTGAAATAGTCAGTAGCAATTAAAATCCATATGTGCTGATTACTTGAAGCTGGGTGAATTTCTCCTATAAAATCTAGTCCCCATTGAAGAAATGGTGCTGAGACAACCACTGGAACTAGTGAAAGAGCTGCTAGTTTTTTCTTACCAACAAATATCTGACATGGAACACATGATATAACCTTTTCTCCCACTTGTGAAAATAGAGTGGCCCAATAGAACCCTTCACTTAGTATTTTGTATGTTGTTTCTCTCCAAGCATAATGCTCTCCAAGAATAATTCCCTCAACACATTCCTGCATGAAACTGATCAATGATTCCTTTAGAATTTGATTCTATCAAGCAAAGTAGTAGAATTTTAAGAGGATATTTCCAGTACAAGTTGGAATTGATGATACAATATTTGATGGATTTCAATTTAAGTGTTTTTCACTGGCTTTTTGAAAACTCATATGGACATTCAAAATGGATCAGAAAATGAACAATATCTGCATACCAATATGGTAATACAAAATTTTCATCAATGTGAACAGGGATTGTTTGAGTGGAGGATAAGGTTCTTGTGGATTCTTTCCTTGAGATTCTTGGGAAGGTTCTTGCGGATTCTCCCGTTCTGCATTTAAGGAAGGTTCTTGTGTATGCTTCTCAGAGACTTCAAAAACAGATTTTATGCCTAACACTTTTCCATTAGATTCAGCTAAGAATTTAGCTAAACCCTATCCCTTTAATAACTTGGTGGTTCTAATGGTGAGATCAAGCTCAAGGATTTGAGTAATCCATCTTCCTCTTCTTCCATCGGTGTCTGGTTGTGTAAGAAAATTTTTTACAACATTGTTAGGTACATAAGAAATGATGGTAGAATGGAGGACATACATTTTGAAAGATTTCAGGGCTTGAACTAAGGCATAATATTTTTTTTCAATGATATCATACTTGAGTTCTGCATCTCTCATGACCTTGATAAAAAATGCTATAGGATGATCATGATAATCTTCATTTTTCTGCAAAAGGACAACAACAAGGGTGGTTTCAGAATCAAAGGAGAATATACTGAAAGGCTCAGAGTAGTTTGGACTGGCTAAGGTGGGAGCTTCAAAAATGGCTTTCTTTATTTGATGAAATGCATATATTGCAGGAATGGTCCACTTGAATTCATGATTCTTTTTTAGCATATCTGTATTGTCTTTAACTATTTCAGCATAGTTAGGTATGAATCTTCTAAAAAAGTTAATCTTTCCTAAAAAGGCTTGCATCTCTTTTTTATTTCTAGGTAAGGATAATGATTGAATAACATAGACCCTTTTGGGATCTATTACTACTCCATCCTTTGAAATGATATGGCCTAGTAAATTTCCTTCTTTGATGGCAAACAAGGACTTCTTGGGATTGAGAGATATTCCAAACTTTCTGCACCTATCAAAAACCTTCATGAAGTGTTTTAAATGTTTTTGATCTGATTTAGAAAAACAGTTAAATCATCAAGATAAATAACAAAAAAATTGTTTACCTTCCCAACAAAGGCTAAGTCCATGGCTCTTTGGAATTCTTCTCTTGCATTTGATAAGCCAAAAGGCATCGTGGCATACATAAATGTACCCCAGGGTGTAGTAAAGGCCGTTTTCTCATTGTCTTTTTAATTCACCAATATCTGATTATAACCAGAGAAGTCATCAAGAATAGAGATTATATTAGCACCTGACACTCTTTGGAGTAACTGATCCATCTTTGGAAGTGGATAGTTATCTTTTAGAGATGATCTATTAAGGTTTCTAAAATACACATAGAGTCTAATTTCACCATTCTTTTTTCTAACAGGAACTAAATTGGCTACCCAATTAGAGTATCTTAAAGAGTTAATTATCTGGGAATCTAAAAGCTTTTTAAGTTCTTTTTCTATGGTAGGAAGCAAGACTGGATTCATTCTACTTAGTTTCTGTTGATAAGGTTTTGCTTCAGGTTTTAATGGGATTTTATGCTCTATTAAATATGTGTCATAATTTTTTAGATCAGCATAAGACCAGGAAAAAACATCTTTGTAATTCTTAAGAAATTTGATATATTCAGATTTAATTTCAGGAGCTAAATATGCACAAAGTTTAATATTTTTAATCTCTTCATTGGTGCCAATGTTAGTTTCTTCAATGTCATCTTCTGGAGAAACATAGAATGGATTTTTAGGAACATCATTTTGATCAAATATTTTTTCTAAAGGAACAAGTCCCGTGGGGATAAAATTATTTGACGCTTGTATAATATCATGATCAGCCACCTTTGAATTTATATCTGAATTTTCCTTGTCTTTAGTAGCTTCATTTATGTCTGAGTTATCTTCTTCAATTTGTAATACAAAAAATTAATCATTAACTTGAAGAAGGATTTCAATTGTTCATTATATTCAAATATCTGCCAATGCGTTATATTATCTGGAATGGATGGCCTATATTTGACTTGAATTTGGTATTTTATCTCAAATTGATTTTGAATCTTAAAAGAACTAGCTGAAACAACTAATGAATCTGCATGAATGTTTTCATCTCTAGGAATAAAGGTGATATTGAAATAATTAAAGGAGTTTTCAATGGTGTCCCAAATTTCATTTCTATAAGAACTGAGCCTAGGATGATTTGTTTGACAAATAATCCTAACCTCTCTTACTATAAGTTTTGAATCAGTAAAGACACTCAAATTTTGTACCTTTAAACTTTTGGCAAGTTGTAATCCTATAATAAAAGCTTCATATTCAACAACGTTATTTGTAACCTCAAAATCTAACTTGCATGATTGAGTGATATTTTCTTGATTAGGTGAAATTAAAACAACTCCTACTCTAGCTCCATCTTTTGTGCAAGATCCATCAAATAAAAGTTTCCAAATATAATTTTGAATAGATTTAAGAGTTTCAGCTACATTCTCAATCTTGAAGTTGAGAATTCTGTGAAATATGTGATGATAGTTGAAAACAACTAAAGTCCTGGTCAGCTGCATAAATGGGATGATTTCTAGCCTGATCTTCTTTGCAAACAGTATGTAAGAATATGAATTCCCTATATAACCTAAGGCTGTCTCCACCATATATAGGAATAATGGAAAAAGACATATCCATTTGAAGACTCCCTCCTAATTTGGCACAACATGATCTTGATAAAAGCATTCCAAATTTAGGGGGAATATAAGTGACAACTATGTCTAATACAACACTTTTGACTAGTATTTGATGTAAAGTAACCACTAGGTCTTTTATAAGTCCTAAACATTGCACCCTTTTAGAGTCAAAGGTATATAGGTCGTGATAGGTTCGAGTAATATCCAAATTAATTTGTTCCATAGTAACTTTCGGCATTAGGTTGTATGAAGCTCTAGAATCCAACATACACTTGTATAGTAAGGAGTCATGCACTTTCAAAGTCACATAAAAAGGTGGTATGGATTCATTAATCATATCAAAACTAGGACCAAAGGCTATGGTGGGTATTTCATTTTGCAGACTAATAATATCCCCTTCAGTATCCACACTAGAATTTTGGATCCATTTTTCAACTTGACTCTTATATCCAGGGTTTTTAGAAAGTTTTGAAAGTGGAATAGGAATTTTAAATTTTTCTAACTCTTTTTCCACATTAAAAACAATCAATATAGTTTTATTAATTTAAGCAGAATCACTTGACTGATTTAGAGGTTGAATACAAGTAGTTTTAGTTTCAGTAGTTTTTACTTGAGGCTCAGTTATTACAGTGTTTTTAGGAGGCCTACCAGGACCTTCTCTAGGTCTTAAGTCATATCTTTTGATAAGTTCTGCAATCAAGAACTCAGAAAAGACTTGATATTTAGAGACCTGAGAAGTCTCTGGGTCTTCTGGAGAGATTTGAATTTGAGAAATGGGGACAATGGTAGTATGAAAGGATGTATTGTTGAAATTATTAATATCTTCAGTGATCGATAAAGTATTATAATCAGGTTGTTGATCATTAATAAACAATGGTGTAGGTACTTGTTGGTCATTATGTGGTCTCTGAAGAATTTGTAATGGAGGAGACTTTTTATACTGACCTTGGTCCTGTGTTTGGGGTCTAGAAACAATTTGTTGGACTTGTTGTCGACAATTCTGTCCCCCCTAGAGACAGCCTAGAGTTGCCATAGACCAATGCCTAGGACATCTTTTCATAGCAAGGATCTCATAATATAGCTTGGGTTGTCAATCCAAAATCTCTCTTACTATCTCTTGCAAAACAAGGAAATTAGTTTAAATGGAACCAAACTCTCTCAGAAGCTGATACAAAGATAAGAATAATGTAGGAACAACATGCAAAAATCCAATACAAAAGCATCAGACAGTTAAGAGACAACTTACTGCAAAGAGGGCCAGTTCAAATAATATGCCATAGAAATCAAATATCAGAAAGTGGATGCAGTGAAGAAACATGAAGAAGATACTAGTTAGCATGAGGCTGATACCCAGATACACAAAAAAACCACATATGGGCTTATCCAACTAAGAATCCATACATGACAATGGTGTTTTAAAAGCACCCTCCTCAAGTAACTAATATAGCAGAAAATATGGATGAAATGAACATGGAACAGTATATCATGACTAGGCCTATTTAAAGCGCTTGAATAATCCAAGTATGGGCACCAACTAGGATGAATCCTTACTTAAGACCAGTGAGCCACTCACATTCTAGAACATGATACAAGAAGATAAATAGCATGAAATGAGATATTATATTAACACATAAGAAAATATTACATACTATGGGATACCAAAGACCAGAATCCTCATTACAGTTATAACTCCACCTCATTGAAACCCTACGGGCTCTGAGCCTTCATACAGAAAATTTACAAGATGTATACAAAAGCCTTTCACTGCACAGTTTGCTGATAGAAATCTGGAACCCTTACAATGTCTTTCTTTCTAGTTTTTATAGGAGAAGGAGAAAACTCTAGAGAATGAGGTAGGTGATATACATTTAATGATCTAATTTAAAACAAATTTGAAAGAAAAACCCGCCTATGCTGTTTGACGGTGCTGAACTGGTGCAAGTACTCTGCTGCTGTTTTATGAAATAAATGTTGAGGATGAAAATCTCCTCATAAACAGGACATAAAGAATAAAATATACAAATGTTCTGTACTTGACTGAAAGAGAAAAATTTGTTGCAATAAAACCTTGAGGTTGCTTGTATTTGTGCATGGTACTCTCGCCCCCTTGAGCCCCGAACTGGAATTTGTATTTTTCAATGCCGGACACTGAGCTCTTCGATCTTCTGTTGATATTCTTCGTAACCTTATTTATTTTTTCAGCTACCAGAGTCTTCCCCCTTTGAATTTCTCTGTAGGGTTCAATGGATTTATTTCTATTTCCATTAATGAAGTCATATCACAGCAACTACCCCCAGCTTCCCTCTTAAATTTCTTCCTCGGAGACTGTCAATGGCGGTGCTCTTGACCTCTGTAATGGAGGTAGTGAAATAAAGTAGCTTCTTCTTAATCTGGCAAAACAAGGAGCACTGGTGGATGAGCCAGGCGGAGACGAGACATGTGGCAGAACAGTGATAAATGAATGTGGATGTTTATATCATAAAAAATGACAAAATACAATAAATGAATAGGGTATATGAAAAGTGGAGGTGGGGCGCAGTGAACATGTGGAGCGAATGACGAGGATGCACGGGAAACTGGTGGAAAGATGACGTGGAGCTACAGGGTTGGTGACGTGGCGAGGTTTTGATACGGACCGTTCGATCGTTGGGGAAAATCGACGGTGAAAGCGTGACGATGAACCATGAAATGGTGGGCCAGGGAGAGTGCGGACTATTGTTAACACCCATGCAACTTCGGAGAATAGCCATCGTCGGATGTAGTGCGTAGGATCAGACGGTGATGATGAATTCCGCTGCCCGAATTTTGACTGAAAAATAATGTGCAAAATGGGCGGTTTCGGGAATCGTACACTCGGACATGCGTCACCCAGCGTATGGAATTGCTGGGTCTGTGGGAAATACCGCCGGCTATGGATGGGTGGTGCGGAATGAAACCACCGGTTTTCACACAATGAACGCGGGCGCGGGGACCACCATGGGAAACAGTTCCACTCCGTCGATTGGTTTTTGATCAGACGGCGGAGATGAACTACAGGGGGCCAAGGTGTACGGGCACGAGACTTTTGGAGGAACCCCCCGTAGTGAATGGAAACCGTTAGATTAAGTCTTCACCCATCTCGAGGAGTCAACTACGGGGGCACCAAGGTTTGACCCTATGGATAGAGTAAAGCCCCCGCAGGGGAAACGCTTCGGTCACGGCGTCGGGTCACATGGAGAGAAAAAGGCGCGGGGCTAGCGGAGAAGGGGCTGGGCCCAATATAATTTCAAATATGGATTCTGGCAATTAAAAATACAATTTTAAAGCAGCGAGAGGGCAACGATAGACAACCAAAGGGTTTTGCAAGACATGGCGAGGGAATGTGATGATTTAAATCAGTTGGCTCATGGAGATTTTCATAAAGAGAGGATAGTGAACAACATTGGCTCCATCTGGGGATGGCATGTTCATCCTTGGACATGTCGAGAACCTGCAGACCATCTGATCATTTTGTGTGAATTCTGCTCT
Organism: Pinus albicaulis; assembly: GCA_034641835.2. Classification (NCBI taxonomy): domain Eukaryota; kingdom Viridiplantae; phylum Streptophyta; class Pinopsida; order Pinales; family Pinaceae; genus Pinus; species Pinus albicaulis. The sequence continues at coordinate 66,049 of JAXQQM020075851.1, forward strand.
TCGACACCTCTAGTTTTCATTTTATAATTCATCAGCACACACACATTATTAAAAGAATGATGAAACAAAAAAGAAAACTAATGTACAATATAATACACCAGGTTGTCTTTGCCTCCTGGGTCCCATACTTTGCTTTGCTGGTATCCATTAGTTGCATTATTCTTCAACTGTACCCTTCTATGTTTCCATATTTTGTTATGCAACTTGCCTCCAGCTATGCTTTCACTTTCTGTTCTTGTTCTTCCATTGCCAAATTTTCTCTGATTTCTTGCTGCTATCTGCTGTTTCTGAGACACCTTCATCATCAGTCTTATGATGCTGTCAATTTCCATGTCCAGCTTTTCTTTTGTTTGGAACTTACTTTGCTCACTGCTGTCTTCAATATGGCTCTTGAAAGCCTGATCGCCTTCTTCTTGTATTTTGAAAGGCAGTGGGATCTCTTCTTTTTGTTCCCCAATAGCAGCTTTGAAAAATTTTCTCTCTGCTGGCAACATGCTGCTAGAAAGGACCTTTGGTCCTTCTTCAAATGTTTGCAAGAAATGCACATAAGGATCATGAAATGATACCTGGTTAAGAGTATCTGGCAGGCAGGCTTCAACCAGGATTTTATCTCCTTTCACTGGATCGAGAAGAAGAATCTTTTGAGAGAGAGAATCTCCTTCATTCTCTAAACTGGAGGACTCATCGTATATTGGAGCTGAGTCCTTTTGGAGCTCTGGTATATTATGCTCTGCTGTGCTGAGCTCTTTGAAAAATCCATGAATTCTTGAGCAGGGGCCTGCTCCATTATTTCCTCTTTTTCAAGAGAAAGCTCGCTGTTTTCATCTTTCTCAAGAATCTCTTCTTTTCTCTCCTTCTCTTCTTCCTATATTGAATCATATTTATTCAACATAATCTCCAGCAACCTGATTTCTTCATTCCATGGGTTAAAATCTTCCACCGAATTTCCTTCCTCCTTTCTTTGACTATCAAATGGTGTCAAATTTCTTTCATCATCATCAATCTCTATGTTGGAGAATTCACCCTCTATTTCTAGGAATTCCGTCATCTGTTCTTCATCCTCAAAGACCTGGCAGTGCTTGATATTATCTGGGGTGAGTGGTGCTTCTGGAGGAAGTATGAAAGAGGTGACCTGAGATTGATATGTTGGTTGTTTCAACAGTTCAGTCAAGGGGACTGGAATTTTGATCTTCTCAAGTTCTTTTTGCAAATTGAAAGCAGAAGGGGACTTTTCTATTGAGACTTCTTTGGAATCTTCATTTCGATCTTGAGTTCTGGTCCGCTTCCTTGAAGATCTCAGATCGTATCTTCTATTGAAATGTGCTTGCATGAAATCATTAAATTGTTTACAATAATGGTCAATTTCTGCTTCTTCTTCTTATTCTTGCAATGGGCATTCCATTTCATCATGGTTTGAGAAAGCAAGATTTGAATCTTCCAGTTCATAGGCAGCATCTTTAGTGGAGTCATCTACTGGACCTTCCAGGTATAATGGGTGTGGTACCTGATCTTGCTGTTCTTTTGGATCCCTTGGCAATATCTGCAGGGGTGGTCTCTTGTACTGGGGATTGTAACCTCTGTTTGGAGCATTGTAGAAATTATTGGGGGCTTAATTCTTAGCCTCCAACTCAAGCTTGACCATCTTCTTAACCATCTTACTTATTTCATCCATCTTATCTGCATCCTTATCTTGATTTGAGGTAGAAACCTTCTCTTTGCCTCTCCTCCTAGTATCGTGTTCAACTTTTCCTTTTAATTTCCCAGTGGAGGAAAAGTTTGCTTCTAATTCAAGAGCATCTGACTGAGCATCATCTAAAGTAGAAGGTTTCCTTTCCCTCAGAGAGAAGCCAAAATTTGAATCAAAGGCTGCTATGAAAACCACCTTAGCAGCAGTTTGGTGAGGCTTCATCTCAGGAGGCAGGCTCAAATACATCTTATTAAATCTTTTGATAAACTCTGCCACTCCCTCATTATGTTTCTTCTTTAGAGTATTGAATTCAGTGAGGCACATTCCATGATCTTTCTTTTCTCCCCATTTCCTGAGAAAAACTTCTTCCATTCTTTCCCAAGTGGTGACTGAGCGGTCTGCCAATGTTTTAAACCATTTTCTGGCTTCTTCGTCAAGAGATTGAAAAAAAAATCTTAAGACTACATCCAAATGTTCAACGTTTAAGTTTTCTGCAAAAGCGCAGAAGACCTTAAGATGTTTCTGTGCATCAATCTCATTTTCTCCATTGAATCTGGGCAGAATCTTCAAATAATCCTGTGGCATATCATTTAGCACTTGTGGTAAGGCCAGTGGAGCATATTTATTCAGTAGGAAAGTTGGAACATTAGCCATTGGAGGAGGTGGAAGTGGGGTATGAATAACAATAGGAATATATTGTACAACTGCCTGAGGTGTAGATGGAAACAATTCACGGTTAACAGCAGCTACTTCTGTGATTTCTTTAACTTCTTCGGCCTCAGGGGTGAGATGAAGGTTTTCTTTGGTTCTAGCACTTCCCCTGGGTGGGCTACCTGAGCAATATTCAGGATTTTCTTCGGTAAAGTCAGGATTTTCTACTGGAATTTCTTGAGAAGAAGAGGATGGATAATATTCTTGAGAAAACTCAGGGATTTCAACACGGGCTGATTGTCTTTCTCTCCAACTTCTTCTAGGTATAATCTTTTCTGGGTCAGGCACAGAAGATGTCTTTAACTTAGCAGTGTCTGACCTCAGATGTGGCTTTCGAGGAGCCAGGACTACCAATAGATTTATCAAATAAATAACAGTGGAGTCGCCAAGGTGAGAGATATGCAACTCTTCAACTCTCTGTGCTCACCTGATTAGAGAGTGAATATGATTTGTCGAGGCCCAGGGAAACTGATATTCTTGAATTCGCTCCCCGGCAACGGCGCCAGAAAGATGTTGTCGACAATTATGTCATCCCCTAGAGACAGTCTAGAGTTGCCATAGACCAGTGCCTAGGACATCTTATCATAGCAAGAGAACATGAAATATAGCTTGGGTGTCAATCCAAAAGCTCTCTTACTATCTCTTGTAAAACAAGGAAATTAGTTTAAATGGAACCAAACTCTCTTAGAAGCTGATACAAAGATAAGAATAATGTAGGAACATCATGCAAAACTCCAATACAAAAGCATCAGACAGTTAAGAGACAGCTTACTGCAAAGAGGGCCAGTTCAAATAATATGCCACAGAAATCAAATATCAGAAAGTGGATGCAATGAAGAAACATGAAGAAGATACTAGTTAGCATGAAGCTGATACCCAGATACACAACAAAACCACATATGGGCTTATCCAACTAAGAATCCATACATGAAAATGGCGTTTTAAAATCACCCTCCTCAAGTAACTAATATAACATAAAATATGGATGAAATGAACATGGAACAATATATCATGACTAGGCCTATTTAAAGTGCTTGACTAATCCAAGTATGGGCACCAACTAGGATGAATCCTTACTTAAGACCAGTGAGCCACTCGCATTCTAGAACATGATACAAGAAGATAAATAGCATGAAATGAGATATTACATTAACACATAAGAAAAGATTACATACTATGGGATACCAAAGACCAGAATCCTCATTACAGTTATAACTCCTCTTCACTGAAACCCTACGGGCTCTGAGCCTTCATACAGAAACTTTACAAGATGTATACAAAAGCCTTTCACTGCACAGTTTGCTGATAGAAATCTGGAACCCTTACAATGTATGTCTTCCTCATTTTTATAAGAGAAACAGAAAGCTCTAGAGAATGAGGTAGGTGATATACATTTAATGATCTAATTTAAAACAAATTTGAAAGAAAAACCCGCCTATGCTATTTGACGGTGCTGAACTGGTGCAAGTACTCTGCTGCTGTTTTATGAAATAAATTTTGAGGATGAAAATATCCTCATAAATAGGACATAAAGAATAAAATATACAAATGTTCTGTACTTGACTGAAAGAGAAAAAATTGCTGCAATAAAACCTTGAGGTTGCTTGTATTTGTGCATGGTACTCTCGCCCCCTTGAGCCCCGAACTGGAATTGGTATTTTTCAATGCCGGACACTGAGCTCTTCGATCTTCTGTTGATATTCTTTGTAACCTCATTTATGTTTTCATCTACCAGAATCTGCCCCCTTTGAATTTCTCTGTAGGGTTCAATGGATTTATTTCTATTTCCATTAATGAAGTCATATTACAGCAACTACCCCCAGCTTCCCTATTAAATTTATTCCTCGGAGACTGTCAATGGTGGTGATCTTGACCTCTGTGATGGAGGCAGTGAATAAAAGTAGCTTCTTCTTAATCTAAACAGTGGAGCAGTGGTGGATGAGCCAAGTGGAGACGAGACATGTGGCAGAACAGTGATAAATGAACGCGGAGGTTTATATCATAAAAAACGATAAAATACAATAAATGAATAGGGTATATGAAAGGTGGAGGTGGGGCGCAGTGAACACGTGGAGTGAATGATGAGGATGCACGATAAACTGGTGGAAAGATGATGTGGAGCTACAGGGTTGGTGACACAGCGAGGTTTTGATACAGACCGTTTGATCGTTGGGGAAAATCGACGGTGAAAGCGTGACAATGACCCATGAAATGGTGGGCCAGGGAGAGTGCGGACTATTGTTAACACCCATGCAACTTCGGGGAATAGCCATCATCGGATGCAGCGCGTAGGATCAGACGGTGATGATGAATTCCGCTGCCCGACTTTTGACTGAACAATAATGCGCGAAATGGGCGGTTTTCGAAATAGTACACTCGGACACGCTTCACCCAGCGTATGGAATCGCTGGGTTCGCAGGAAATACCGCCGGCTATGGATGGGTGGTGCGGAATGAAATCACCGGTTTTCACACAATGAACGTGGGCGCGGGGACCACCACAGGAAACAGTTCCGCTCCGTCGATTGGTTTTTGATCAGACGGTGGAGATGAACTGCGGGGGGCCAAGGTGTACGGACCCGAAAATTTTGGAGCAACCCCCCGTAGTGAATGGCAGCCGTTAGATTAAGTCTTCACCCATCCTGAGGAGTCAACTACGGGGGCACTAAGGTTTGACCCTACGGATAGAGTAAAGCCCCCACAGGGGAAATGCTTCGGTCACGGCGTCGGGTCACATGGAGAGAAAAAGGCGCGGGGCTAGCGGAGAAGGGGCTGGGCCCAATATAATTTCAAATATAGATTCTGGCAATTAAAAATACAATTTTAAAGCAGCGAGGGGGCAACGATAGACAACCAAAGGGTTCTGCAAGACAGGGCGAGGGAATGTGATGATTTAAATCAGCTGGCTCATGGAGATTTTCATAAAGAGAGGATAGTGAACAACAGGACTATTATAGGTTGAGTTTCAATCTTTGAAATCATATTTGAGAGGTTTCTAAGAAGTGATGTGATTTCATCTATTTTGCATCTTAATTTTAGATTTATAGGAAGAAGAAGCTTCTTGATTTGATTTTAATTTCTTCTGGGATTTTTCAGCTTTATATTTTAGCTTAGTTGATGCAGACCTATTTGCTTCAACCTCTATAGCATTTTTTTGCATGTACTCTAAGGTTTGGGATGTTCTCTATCTTAACATAACAACAAAGTCATCTTCAAAGGATTTTGAAAATCTCACCTTTGCTGCTGCTATAGGGGGTTTACAATCAGGTGGCATTTTATGATAGAGTTTATTAAATATTTTGATGAAATCAGCTACTGGTTCATCATAATTTCATTTAAGCTCTTCGAATTTAGTTAAGAAATAAACAAGATCCTTTTTAACACCCCATTGATTTTTAAAGATAGTGGTCAATTCATCCCATGATCTAATAGAATTTGCTGGTAGTTGTCTAAAAAAAATCCTAAAATTTCCTTCTAGAGACTGGAAAAACAATATCATATAAAAAATTTCATGTTCTATGTTCATGTTGTCAACAAAATCTAGAAATGCTGCTTGATGATCTTCAGCTGACAAACCAATTTCTCCATTAAATCTAGGAAGATGTTTTAGATACCTAACAGGAAAACGATTGAGTAGATTAGGGAGTAAGAGGGAAACATATCTTGCTTGTACAATGGGTCTAAAATGAGCCATACTGGAAGATGTAGATGTAGAAGATTCAATAGTGGTGGTTGTAGAAGAAGAAGTAGAAGATGAATTTGGGGAAGAAGGAGGTGAAGAGAAAGGTGGAGAACGAAATTGAATAGAAGATATTCTTAGGGATCTTATAGGTGTTCGAATGAACAAATTTTGAACTTCTTCTTCTCCTTCTTTGTGCTCAAATAAAGGATTAGAATAAAGAGAAAAGTGATCTTCTTGTTGTGCATAAGTAGATGGTTCAGAATATGTGACAGGGGATATGAAATCAGTGGGTTTGAATCCAAGTAAATTTAGATCCAAATCCTATTATGATATAGGAGATTCAGAAGTTTCCTCAGGTAATTTATAGGATTATACAGAATAAAATAACAAGGCTGATTGAAAATCCACTCCTTTAGATACTAACTTAGGGACTCTCAGAGGTATGTATTCTGATTCTAAAGGAATAGGTCCAGATATGAAAGGATCAGGTATTATATTGATCTCCTGTTGAGGGGTAGAAGAAGGGTTTTGATGCATTCTTGTGGAATAAGCTCGTCTTACCAGTCTCTCTCGATATTCTAAAGGTAAGATAATTTTAGAATCACAGTGAGACCTGGCATGATTTGAAGGAGCTAGCTTGATCACAGTGAAGTCACCAGGTAAATTTTTTTGACCTAACTAGACCTTTAATCACCTTTAAAGGAATATGGTTTTTATCCTTGTCCCAAGGAAAACAAATCAAATTCGAGTCCCCAGCAAAAACGCCAATCTGATGTTGTCTTTAGAGATAATTGGGGTCAATAATTATGCCAAAGAATCTATAATGTTTTGTTGTGTTTTGAAATTTTGGATGACCAATGTTTAAGATAACTTTTGTAAACAATTATTGATTAAATCTTTCAGATAATATTATAAAATATGAATAAGGGCTGCTTGTTTATCTCACACAGTGATTAAGATTTTGTAAATGGTTAAGTAGACTTAAGTAAGAATATATGATTATCAAATATTCAGATTGAATTCTTTAATTAATCATAATCTTGAAAACCTTTAAACAATGTCTAAAAATTCAAAAAAATATATTTTGCATTATCAAGATGTTGAAAATTTATAAATGAAAGGGACTTACATCAACAAACTGTTTATTAAATCATTCTTTATATTGATAATAACTTCAGGAGGAATTATAAGATAACTAAAACACAATTAATCTCACGTGGTTATCTTGATAAAAATTAAACATATGAAGAAACATAATGTAATGAAAACTGGAAAAAATCACAGAGGGAACAAAGCTGTATGAGACAAATTCAGAATCCTTCTTCTATTATTGATGATCGAAAAAATTGTACAATGCTGCTTACAAAATTTTCTCATCTAAGGGTGCAACCCTTAATAACTCGAAATGAGAGTTATTTATACTAATTTCTAAAACTCAGAAATATCTTAAACTAATTACAATAATAGAATAGAGAAGAATAGAAGAAGGAAAAAAAATATATGATGTGTCTCTATTTTCATGGAAGCTATTGATGACTTGGCCCCTTTTGATGGAAGATGTTGATGACTAGACTCTTGAAAATCTGCTGTGCTGGCATTCTGCAAAAATCACACTTTTACTCAATTGTCTCACAAAATTTATCCCCTTTGTCTTGACTTGGGATTTCTACACTCATCATCTTTCTGAAGATTTCATCTACTTGTGTATATTTGTTGAAAGTAGGCCTTTGAATGAATAAATTTTTGATTTGATGTTGAATGATCAAATCAAATTTCAGAGCTTCTAGAAATGCTTTTCTTGTAACTTTGATACTTGCAAATTTTGAATTATCTATTGAAATAGTATATAAATTTTTACAATAATCTTATAATTTAATCAATTTATCATCTAATCCTACCAATCTTCGCAGTCCTTTATGATTTAAGACATTAAAATTTGTATAAAACCTTTGAACAATAGTATTTAAAGCTTCACATTTTGTTTGCAGTGATTGATTAAATTTCTCTTCTGTAAAACTTTCTTGATCTCCAAAATTGTCATAGTTCTGTCCAATATGTTGATTTCTTCCAACTCTTCTCTGTTCTTTGAGTTCAAAACCTTGATCATGTCAATGGATTCACTTGGATTTTTCTTGAGATGCTTCTCTTCTATAGCTACTTTGCACTTGGTGATGAACTCTTGCTGTTCGATAATAATTTGTATGGAGAGCCATACTTTTGTCATAGACTTGCTGATGTCTTCCCAAATTTTCTTCTTGGCTTCAACCAATGTTCTTTCCATTAAAGATTCACTTTCTAATTCTTTCACCTTAAGTCCCAATTTATGAGACTTTTGCATTTCTTCCATGTACAAGGTATCATTTTTTATCGTATGTGATTCTAAAATTTGAAACCTTTGTTTCAACTTGTCATGTGCCTGCTTCTGAATAGCCAAAACCCGTGCCAATTTTGCTGCGTCAGTTGTTGTCAAGGATACTAAAAGCTCTGTACCTACAGAATGTGTTTGAGTTGCTGTATTAGGATCAATAGCCACATGTGTTGCTGATTTCTCTTTTAGTAATTATTCAATCTTTATTTCCATCCTTCTGATTTGAATATTTTTATCAATGATCGATTTTAGCATCTCCTCTTTGTTGTATTCATTTTATGAAATCTTCTTTATTTGTGGATCTTCAATGGAAGGTAATTTGAGCTGTTTGTGCAGAGCAGAGATGTCTGCATTATTATTTTTGTAATTTCCTCAAATGCCTTGCAGTATTTTGGATCATATCCAACTTTCACTACAAGGTCCTCCAAATACTTCAATCTGTTGTCTTTGGCCAATGAAGACAACTTTTCAATCTTAAGTTGAGACCGAACATTTGACAACACAACCTTTAGTTTGGAAAGTGACATGGCTGTAGTTGTCATGGTAGAAAAGAACATTTATCCACTTTTTCTGTGCATTTCCATTTGATCTATAGGATGGATTTGGCTTGCATCAAAATAAAACACAATATTTTAATATTTAGCATGAGTTTTTGGAAAAGGAACTGTTGCCTGTAAAAATCCCATTTTCATTCTTCCCTTCTCACTGTCAAAGGAAGCAAGGAGCTTGTGTTGATAAGTTTATATTTGTTTCCAGAACTGACTATAAACACTGAATTTCAATGCCTCATTCTTATGCTTAATGTCTAAGAATCTAGAGAAAATATTCCATTCTTTAGAAGAACTGGCATCTGAGTGCTGGATAATTTCCAGAGTTTCTCTAGCGGGTGATGATGATGGAGGATTCATAGGAACACTTTTTGATGTAGAAAATTTAGTGTCTCCCAAATCAATAATATCTGGTTGTCCTTCTTCTGAATGTAAACCTGCATCAAGCTTTGGCTTCATGTGCTGCAAGATAAAATCCTTCATGATTTCTTTGGCAGGTGGAAGCTCTTCTCTGAATATTTTTTGTTGCTTACTCTCAGGGACTGGGTTCTGCACATTAGAAGTTGAAATAACTTGTTCATCTGCTTCCTGAAGAGTGCCTTCAACCCATTCATCCTGATTCATGTATTTTTATTTTTTTCTCTGGAGGTATGAGTGTAGGAGGTTGTTTTGAGTTCGAATCTCAGAGCAGAAATAATGCCATGGGGGTCATAAGGCCAAGTAATTTTTTTTTGAAAACCCATTTTCTTCAACATTGCATCACCTTCAACACCAGATGATATGGTGTTGCAGATGAAGGATCTAATGCTTTCTTTAAGCTTGAACTAAGCTTTTCTCTTCCCTAAGACAAAATGGAGATCATCCATGTTTATCATTTGTCTAATATATTCTAAGGAAAAGACTCTCATAGGGACATATCTAGGAAGCTTACACGGTGGGAGTTCACAACCATATACTCTGATTTCTTTGTGGTTTTGGTATAAATACCAATCCCCAATTTCGGCTTTCTCACTCAGGTGTAAGATTCTTTTGATTTATTTCCATTTTTTTGGGTTCTGACTGAATAGTAAGTAGCTGCTTCACTGGGTGTATGAAGGAGTCTATGAACTTTGTAAAAGTAGTTGTTGATGATGTATCCCTCACTAACTCTGTCTAGTGAATCACTGATTGATTCAATCCTTGTGGATCCTGTTTTCTAAAGTGGATGGGTAGCATCTCTGCCTGCTGAAAAGAAAACACGTGAATAATTAAAAAAGTGTAATTAAACACACCCTGTGTTGTAAAATTCATGAATTTATCATGTATATTTTCAGTCAATAATTGGCTGTAATTATACATGAACAATGGTGATTTGTGTTTACTGAAAATGGATAAGAACCCCATGATGGGTTCATCAACTGTTTGGTCATTTGGGTATCCTAACAGGTATGAAAGAAGTGAGATGCAATGTTTAGAGGCTTCAAGAAATATTGAGGAAGGGTATGGTGGATTTTTCTTGGGAAATTCTGCATCTTCAGGTAGGAATATCTCAAAGATTTGGGCTCTCTGAGGGAAGGTTGGCTTATGGTAAAGGTCCATGAGAGCAGCAGGTGAAAAATGGGATAGAGAATCAGATGAAGGGATGAGGAGCATCTGGTTTATGGTCTCTGGAGATACGGTGATTAGAATGTTTCCATTCTGAGCCACCACTGATATTTTAATGGGATCATACTATTTTTGGCACTAAGAAATTAGACCAGGGAAAGAATGGGTCAGTGGAAAGTCAAATAGGGGAAACATAGATTCCCAGAACCCGATAGGGTCCTAATTATCTATGTTTTATTTTTTTAGCCATAGATATAGCTCATGGAAATCAAATTCATAGTGAGCATATGATACTTTAAAGAAAGAATCTGTGAGGTGTATGAGATAGAGGTTGAGTTGTGGTGTAGGAGCGAGAATTTCTTCTGTAACTCGGTCAGTGACTTGTATTCTTCAATCACTTGTTTCTTCGATTTACCTTTAGGGGTCACCTGCTTTTTGGCCTTGGCTTTGGGAGCCATGTTAACAGGGATAAAGACTGGGAGAAGGAAATTTGAGGATCGAGTGGTTGCAGAAAGGGTGGAAATGGTTACAGAAAAGGTGACAGTGATCATAGAGTGTAGAGGTGGAATTTTGGAGCAGAATGCAGAGATGATGATAATCAGATGAGAAATTAAAGTGATGAAAGGGACTCCACAGGCTATTTATAGGTTAAAATATGGGTTTAACGACCTGGAAGGTGACCGTAGGCGTTTAATGGCTCAGGAGCGGGTTTAATGACCAACGGTGCATCAAACGACTAGGGTACGATCGTGTGAATGGAGTATAATGGTTAGGGAGAAGAGGCGTTGGAGGGTAATGGTTAGGTGATGTGGCAGAATGACATTGGATGAATGACCAATGGAAATGGCATGGAGGGAGTGTACGTTGGCTCGAGGTGTGGGAGGAAACGGTTATGGGAAACAAAACCGCCGTTGGATTTCAGCAGGGGGGTACCTCCTGGTTTGCGGTTTTGGGCGGAGGGGGTGCGAAGTGCTGTGGTGCTAACATGTCGCAAAAGACAACGACCATTAAAACCACACTTCGGACACCCCCCCCTCGCGTTAACGAGAAATGGTCTGGGGGGGGGGGTCGTGAAGTGATCCTCCTCCATAAATCTTGAGCAGGTATAAGATCCTTCATCTAAACTTGTCGGTGCATTATTCATTGTGATTTGAATTTTTGTCCTATAGTAACCTTAGGATAAAAATCAAATGAGTGCTATAAAATCAAATTAATTAATGAAAATATAAACCCCTTTTAGATAATTTAATCATAATTAATAAATTTTTAATCTTTTGGTAACTCGACACATTTAAACATGAAGCCATGATTTATTTTTTAGATTAAAGCATTCACATTTTGCATTTTATTGCTTCCCTAAATTTTTTTTCTTTTTGCCTTCTTTCTTTAGGGAAACTAACTCTAACATTTTATTCTGACATGGATGCATAAAAACATTAATTTTCCTAACATTTTTTAATTTTTCTTTTTCATCCATATCATAACTTAGAATTTAAAAAATAAATAACATACTAACTTATCAAAACCAAATAATGTTACAACAGAACCCATAGGAGAATAAGAGCCCACCTTGCCTACCCAAACCATGGTTGAAAACAAACAAAATGATCTCTTTCCTATTAGCTAAACCAATGGGGAGGACAAAATTAAAAATATAAGCCCTACCTCCCATCCACATTTCCATGGCCTAACCTCTGAGGACCTTGACACCTTCATGTTTTATTTTTCTGTTGTCTGTAGGACCTATGACTATACCTCTAATGAACAGAAGATGAATTTGTTTCCATCCACCCTCAAAGATGCAACCTTGTGCTCCTTTATGGGCTTTCCTGGAAGAAGCATGACTACCTGGGCCCTAATGAAACAAGCCTTTAATGAAAAGTAATAGTATTAATATAGGTCCAAAGAAACAAAGAAAGAAATACTTCAGATGACATTAGGACCAGATGAATCTTTAAAGGACTATGAGGAAAGATTCCAACTCAAATATAGGATGGTAATAATACCCTTGTCCCTAATTCACTCAAGCTATATATTCTCCAAGGGATCAGGGAGGATGTAATGGAGAACCTCAACGCTTTGTATGGATGAGACATCTACCAATTTCCTTATGATGACATCAAGACAATAGTCAGGAAAATCTAGGGCTGCTAGGAAAAAAATTAGGTCTAGCTAGGGTGTTGGGGCTATATAAATCACTATTAAATGACTGAAAAACACACATTTAATTATCATTCTAGGGACGTCTGTTTATTCCAATGACAGTTGTATTATTTGTGCCGATACACCAACCATAAGAAATTCCAAAGAAAATAAATCGTTGCTGAAGTAAATGCTGTAAATAAATCACTCATGCAGAAATAAAAGGATCTACAAGATTGAAATAACACTTCAATTGATATTTCACCTGGTATTTCTAGTATCATATGTGTAACAACATATAAAGTATTTAAATCAAAGAAGATATATTCTCAGCTAAACAACAACAAAAACACTCTATTGATACATAAACTGAAATACAATTACATACACACAACTACTTTAATCAATGCAATCCCTGCTAAGAAGGAGGGCCCTTCCTCCCTAGCAGGGCATAGGTAGAGAAAGAAATTTAACGGAAAATAAATAGAATAACACATGTAACAATAATAACAAGATCATCTGTATTAATCTGAACACAATTACAAAGCCAAAATAATGCTGTTCTCCGCTAACCTCTCGACCTCTTGGGTCGAGAACTATATAGTGGTTACATCAGAAAATCCAGGGATAGATCAGCCATGAGAATATTATGATTCTCATGCTGATCGAAATAGAACACATATAGTTATAACCACTTCCTAATAAATTTTTGACTAGAAAATAAAAGATTACAATCGAAACCGCCCTTAGGTTGTTATCCCAAAAATACAATGCTAAACAACTTCTACAACTATCGTAATGGAGTCACAGCTGTAGTGTAATGGCCAGAGGACAGATCAAAAATAAATATTGACGAGATTAGTCAACGGTACAACTGTATCAGCAGTTCGCCAACGAGTCTGTAATAGCAGAGTGTAACAGCAGTTTGCCGGCGGGTTTGTAACAGCAAGGTGTAACAACATCGCTTTGTTGTAACAACACCATCTAAACTGCTCCTGTGAATTTCATGTTCGGGATCTTTGGTGCTACAAATGACATTTGAAAAGACAAGACAAAGACCATCGATCTTCTCTAAACATTCACCATCATTTATTCATAAAAAGGTATGATATATCATAATAATTGGTGAATTGGCAAAGTAACGAAAGTAAGGTGAAATAGCACAAGGTAGGGTAAAAAGGTAGGAAAAATGGGGTAAATATACTCCCATTGGTTATGGTTATGAGGCAAAATAAGGAAGATAAGTGTAGGAAAAATGGACAAAAATAGCACCCAACATCTCCCCCAACTGAAATACTTGCATGTCGTCATGCAAACTCACCTTTCATGAGAATATCTTCGGTGCAGGTCGGTGAGATCATAAGCACCAGTTGTGTCTTCATTTGCAGACCTGTATCCCTTATTGGCCATCAACTGTCGTACCCAGGTTTCTGAATCATATTTCCTCAATTCATAATTGATCTGGTAATCCTAAAAAGGAAACCAGATCAAAGGAAACTTGAACTTCAATCCCAGCCACAAAGCACTAAGGGATTCTACAATCTGTGCATAGGCTGGTACATGTGTAACAACCACCACAAAATTCTGGAATGAGAATGGATCCCCCTTCAATAGCTCAGCACTGTTGGCTTCCGTGCGTTTTAAGCACCCTGTCAAAGCTCGAATATTCATCATTTAAAAATGATTGAGGCATAAGTTCATAATTCTTTTTCTATAAGAGGTAGCTGGTTCTTTAATCCCTAGGGTACTCAACATTCTCCTAAATTCTTGTCTCAACTTGGAAGCCCATCCTAGTTCTGCCCGAACCCACAATGCTCTCTTCTCCTCATTAGTCTCCATAGATTTAATGACCAAATTCCATTCAATATGATTCTTCATGAAGGACACAAAAGCCCTCAATTGAAGATCTCCCATATAAGAGAATACTGTCACAACCATCTTCATACTCACATGTTCACAAATAATATTGTGTAAGAATAACTCACACTGCAAGCTTTGCTCATCAAAATCGTAGGCACGGAAAACATCTAGAAACATACGAGTGGAACAACATAAATAAGGTCTATCCTCCATAATGGCTTTCAATTGAAACAAGAAGTAACGTTCCTACAGAAAAATAGGATAGGATGGAGAAGGCCGCCTACAACCCAGCAAGTTGAGGGCGAGGTCATGAAGTTTTTTCTTGTCTATGGTGAGATCCAGAACCTGCTGTTGTAACAACAACATCTGTTCTTCTTGTTCCTTGAGAGCTTCCTTCTTCTTGTAATTCTCTCACAATTTCTTCAACTCTGCTTTCATCCATCTTTCATGTAAAGTGTCTATTTCTCTCTGATTTTCCTTTAGCGAAATCATCCCATCCCGGATGAGGATTTCTTCTTGTTTCCACTTTTGTAACTCAGAAATTAACAAGAGTTTCTCAGAAATCCATCCCAAGATGGGACTCGACGTTCTCTTACATTCAATATCTTCATCAAAAATGGGTGTATCAGCCTCTGCTACATGGGGTTGTATCACCTCTACTACTAGTTCTTGTGTAACAATTGCCTCCTCGGTGGGTTCTTGTGTGTCAGCCCCCTTTTTTTTACCTAAAGTAGCCTCTGTGTCCATTTTTGTTTCTTCTACAATAGGAGTGGCCTCCACAGGTTCTTGTGGGTCGGCTTCTAGGTCAATTATTATAGGAGGCTCTGCTTTAACTGCTGGTTCTTGTGTAACAGCAGTATCATCAACAGGTTCTTGTGTAACAACCTCCTGCTATTCTGTTTCTGTTTCCATTGGGCTAATATTTTCTCTACGGGCCTTATATCTTGCTGTCGTTAAGTCTTGAAAACATGTCATGCATACGGAAATTGTGATTTCCTTCCCCCTAGATAATTTTTGCTTCAATTCCTCATTTTCCTTTCTTAAATTCTCAATTTCTAAAAACAAGGCATTGGTTTCGTCCTTACCTGATGAGGAGGGTTGCCTTTCTTCTTCTAAAACTTCTGCTTCTGTCTGCTTCTCGGCCGTAGGCAAAAGTTCTGTAGGTATGCTGAACTTAAATATTTGTTTCTGTCTTCTGTCCCCAATTGGTTCATCAATAGTTTTTTCCCAATCCTAACTCCAGTAGGCCGAGTCTGAATTTCCACCTATGCCTGACTTCCTCCTGAAGTCGTGGTATGTTTCCCCCAACTTGTCCTTGGCCTTTTTCTCTTGAATTCTTCCCAATATTTTCCTTGCTGGCCTAGGGAATCCAACATGATTAGCTTAATGAGCCCATGATTAGTCACACATTCCTTCGGGTGTGCTACTGTTTTCCCTGCTGCCGCCATATGCTTGATGTTCCCTAGAAAATAGAATGGAAGATTGATTCTTTGCTGGTGCTGAAGGTGATTAAGCAGAGGAAAGTGATAGTTGAACACTATCGTGGATCTTCCCTCACAAGTGATATATTTGATTAAGCCCAGGGCAACATCTTCCCAAGGATGAGGAAGTGACAATCTGTCAATTCCTCTTCCTTTCTTCTCCAGTTTTTCTTCCCCTACTAGGAAGTCTTATTTCAAAGAGGGGTCATTGATTTTTCTGTTAAACCACCTTCGCCCCTCTACTGGTAATGAAGTTACCTGGGAAATTACCTCTTCAGTCACCTCCACTTGCATGCCCCTTACTCGGGTTTGATTGTTGTTCAAGTTCCGAGCAAATTCAATTGCCACCGCTTTGTCTGAGCCTTCAAACTTCTAGAAAAACTCAACCCATCCAGCATCTCTAAATATATGGTAATCTTCTGGACAATTTGGCAGGGCATCCATGGAATATGGCTCGTGCTTGACCACTGCTCCACCCATCTCTACTACTTGTTTCTAAATTTGCTTCTTATTGTTTGACCACACTGTAATATCACTGAGTTTCAGAATTCACTTCTTTGCTGTTCAGTCCTGTTGTAACATCACTGTGTCTCTGAACTAGCTGTTTCTCGATGCCTCTGCTTATCCCAATAGATGAGTTTACAATGAGAATGCAAGGTTTCAGTTGAGGAGGTTTATGGGAGGTGACGACTTTTACAAATTTACTGAATCGTACCCTACACTAATATTCATAAATGGCTCATTATGGAAAGTAATGGGATTTCATACACACGCTCTTTTCCAACCAGATTTGGTCATCAATATAAATTCTGTTATTGATTAGGTGCATGCGGATTTAACAGATATTTATGATTACGACCTTTTTGCAATGATTTCAAGTCATATCCCCTCCCCCACTTTAATGGTGACGATCGCCCACGATCGTCACAAAAGCATCATTACTTTTCCAATTAATCACCGAATCATTAATGAAAAAAATTACCTTTTTAATGACATACCTGAGGTGACGTGGAGGAAAAATTTGAATTGACAATGTCCTGCTTGCAGCGCTCGTGTTGTTGTGTTTGGCCGGCATGGTTATTGATGTTTATGGAATGAATCATAAAGAAAAATATTCATGGCTGTCGACTGTTACATGTGTAATAGCCAAGAAAACTTTTAAATTATTCTAAAAAATACATAATAATCAGAAGAAATTGGTACAGAAAAGGAAATTACATGAATACCATCATTCCTATGACAGAGATCAGAAAGGGAATATGATATTACAGGAAGAAAAACATGGGTGTAACAACCACCACAAGAGTGGTTTTCAGCTGTTACTGGCTGTCTGACTATACCCTAGAAAGGGGTTTTCATAGTTAGATTTATTTTTGTTTTTCTTTTATTTTGTTATTTTATTTTTATTATTAAATTTTAGACAGGTGTAACAGCTACCACAAAGGTGGTTTTAAACTGCTACACTTATTGGAATTTCATTTTTTAAGGTTGCACAGGAGAATGTTCCCCTGCGTCGTAACATGAAGATCAGAGTCCGCGACAATGTTGACAAATGATTCCTTCGAAGCGGGTTGATGATATAACCTTAGATGGTGCCCATTAACTGGTAATGATGTCTTAGCACTGTCAATGGTGACCAATTGTACAGTCCCATTGTCAAAGACCGTATCCACCTCGTAAGGATCTAGCCATCTGATGTAGAGCTTGCCTTTGAAATATTTGAACCTTGAATCACACAAAAGATCCCAATCTCCTTTCTGGAAAATTTTCTTCTTAATAAAACCATCATGCCATCTGGCTCTTTGCTGCTGAATGATCTCTGTCTGTTGAATGGCAGCCAACCGTTTCTCTTGCAACTCATTGAGCTAGTTCAATCTTTGAGTCTACGCTGTACTCAAATCCAGATCGACCTGCAATGCTGTTCTTAATGTATTTATTTCAAATTATATGGGGAATAAAGGATTCTTACCATACACCAATTCATATGGTGAGAAGTCTGTAGTATTCCTCCATGTTGTCCTGCAATCCCACAGTACCTCTGGAAGTTTCTCGGCCCAGTTTCTTTGGTGGCTGGCTACTTTCTTTGTTAAGATTCCCTCAATGACTTTATTGGTGCTTTCTACTTGACCATTTTCTTGTGGGTGATATGGTGTAGTGATTCTGTGATGGATTCCATAGTTTTCGACCAACTTCTTTATCAAATGAGATGTGAACTGAGGACCCCCATCTGTTACTATTTATCTATGTATCCCAAAGTGAACAAAAATATCTTGAAACATGAAGTCTGAAATAGCCTGCTCTGTTACTCTAGTTAGTGCCCTTGCTTCGACCCATTTTGTGACATAATCGGTGCAAACCAATATGTATGCTTTTTTCTATGATGAAGGATTAATTGGCCCCACAAAGTCTAGGGCCCATTGCTCGAATGGTTCTATTATTACCTGAGGCTGTAACAACATCTCATCTGATTTTAGAGGCTGGCCCATCCTTTGGCAACTATCACATCCTTTCACAAACTTATTGGCATCATGGAATATAGTTGGCTAGTAGTACCCTGTTGAGAGTACTTTATGTCCTGTCCTCTTGTCAGCGAAGTGTCCTCCATAAGGTTCCTCCTGAAAAGCCTTTAGGATCTCAAATACCTCATCTTCTATAACACATTGCCTAATCTAAAAATCTGGCCCGGTGTGATAGAGATTTCCCTCTATCCAGGAGTAGGTAGCACTCTGTTGTATAATCCTCCTTCTTTCCTTGGAAGACAATTGGTGTGGGAATTTTCTTGCAGCAAGGTAATTGGCTATATTTGTTGAAAATGGAAACAAGAAACAGTGAAGGAGGCCTCCTGAAACATCTTTCCTGATCCTAGTTGGAAAGTGATCACCTAAACTAGGTGGGGACCACACATGTGATTTTTGTCGGAAAATCTATTTTTAGACTATGTCTATTTTTAGACATCTGGAGCATGGTCCAGGGGTTGCAGTATGTTATTCTTGGAGTATTGGTCATGTTGGTAAAAATAGATGGACATCTATTTTTTGGACCTATAGGTCGAAGTCTATTTTTAAACTGCCTATCCTAAAAATAGGGAAGTCAAATATTATTTACCCTTAATAATATTTGGACTCTAAACTTCAGTTTACTCTCTTGGAGCACTTCAACAGTCAGTGTCAGCAACGCGTAAGGAAATATGCTTTCTTCCCATGAGTTGTGTGTGAGCTAATGCATGGTTGACTTCAGTTAGAGCTCAAGTGGCGGAGTTCAGTGGAGTTGATGCGACAGTTAATGGAGGTGGTGTTCTGGTTAACTAGTTGAACTAGTTGTATTTAGTTTAACTGGCTAATACACTAGAGATGAGTGGTATGAATTAAATATTATTTAATTCACAAATTATTAACTCATTATTCAACTAAATAACACATCAGTTTAACTCAGTGCATGGACAGTTCAGTGGCGACAAGTGAAAGAGGTAGATGAAAGGGTTGAGTTAGCTATCAGTTGCGACATCAGTTGTGCATGAGATTTGCACCACACTTGGAGGAATTTCCCATGAAAATTGCGAAGTTGGAGCCAGTGAGATTCGAACCTTGGATCTCTATTTAGACCAGCCTTGACTGCGCAATAGAGGCAAGGGAAATTAGTGGGTGTGTTTTGAACCTGTGACTTGTTCAAAACCAAGCTAGTTTTTGTGTAGCTTTGGGAGATAGTACTGAGTACTTGTGAGGAGTTTGTAATATGTATTTGCTGCATGTTCTCTCCATTTATAATATAATATAGCTGGGGGTTTTCAGCTATAAGCTTTCCCCATACATACTGTGTTAATGTGTGTGATGATTTGATGTGCTATCGCTTCTATTCTTTCCGCATGTGACAATTAATTGTAGAAGAGATTATGTGTTATGAATGCAATTCGAAATTGATGCGTGATCAGGTTAATATCCATTGAATAAGTGATTTATTCAGCAAATTTCTACAATATTTTCATACCATGGTGAGTGATTAGAGATGGCAAAAAGATACTCATATGGAAAAGAATCCTTAGTAGCAGCGCAGTCATCACTTATAGTTAATCTAGAAAGGAAATCAACAACTACATTATCTTTTCTGGGTTGATCTAAAATAGTAATATCAAATTCTTGTAATAGAAATAACCATGATGTAACTCTACCATTAGTTACAGGCTTGTTCATTAAAAATCGAATTGCAGCATGGTCAGTGTGTACAAATACTTGGTACCCGATGATGTAGTGCTGGAATTTGTTGATAGCATGCACTACTGCTAGGAATTCCTTTTCAGTAACAGTGTAGTTGAGTTCTGCTGGAGTTAAGTTCTTGCTGATATAATATATGGCATAAGGTTTCTTATCCTCCAGCTACCCCAAAACAACACTCACAACCATGTCAGATGCGTCTGTAGCAATATGAAACGACGATTCCCAGTTTGGTCCTCGTAAAATAGGTGCTGCTGTTACACAGTTCTTCAACTTTAAAAAGGCTTGCTCACACTTCCCTGTCCACACAAATTCCGAATCTTTCATAAGTAATGAAAATAGAGGAGATGCAATCTTTGAAAAATTCTCTATAAACCTCCTATAGTATCCTGCATGTCTCAAAAAACTACGTACCTCTTTCAGAGTCTTAGGGGTCAGGATTTTCGAGATTACCTCAATTTTTGTAGGATCTACCTTGATTCCATATGCTGAAATGAAATGTCCCAACACAATTCCCTCGGTCATCATCATGTGGCATTTTTCTGTGCTCAGAGAAAAATTAGTTTGTTCACACCGTTCCAACACTTTTTCCAAGTTAGCTAATGCTGACTCAAATGCATCCCTGTAGGGTGTAAAATCATCCATAAATATTTCAAGACAATAATTCAAAAGATCAGAAAAAATACCTAATATTTCCCTTTGAAAGGTTGCTGGTGCATTATAGAGACCAAAGGGAAGGACTCTGTGTGCAAAAGTACCCCATGGAAAAGTAAAGATTGTATTGTCTTGGTCTTCTGGATCAATCTGTATTTTATTATAGCCACTAAACCCATTTAGAAATGAAAATAATTTTTTTCCAGAAAGGGTGTCCAAGACCTGATCAATAAATGGTAAGGGAAAATGGTATTTTTGAGTGGCCTTGTTAAGTTCTCTATAGTCAACATAGACTCTCCATTTTCCATTCTTCTTTGGAACTATGATAAGCGGAGACACCCACTGACTGTCAGAAATGGGGTAGATGAAATTAGCATTAAGGAGAATCTTCCATTATTCTTTTACTATCTCCTTTAGCGTGGGGTTCATTCAGCGCTGAGGTTGTCTAACAGGTTTGAAATATTCTTTAAGGTAAATGTGGTGAGTGCATAGGGCAAGATGAATTCCTTTCATATCGGTATAGTCCCGTGCAAGTGAATTTTTGTATTTCTGTAACATCTGTATCAACAATATGTTTTGTTCACCAGTCAGGCTAGGATTGATGTTTAAACATTTTCCAGGTTCGATTTAAATGAGACTATTGATAGTAAGTGGATTTTTTTTCAAATGTTCAATAATTACATCATCTTCCTCATCGTATTCTCCCAAATCTCTAATGGAGGCAACAGGGAGTGAATTTCTGATAAAACCATTGATGATATCATCCTCTGTTTCATCCTTAAAGTATTGTTATTTTCCAAGTGTGAGAAGAGGTAGGGAAATATCAGATTCAGGTGAAAATTCGTCCCACCTGGGACTACTCGAATCCATATGAGGTTTTTCTAGGGGATAAAGGTTCAGGTTCTGACTGTCTTGTCCATCTTAGATCACCATAGATCCGAACCTACATCCGATATATGCATCTGAAGTGGCTAGCCATGGTATTCCCAAGATTAAAGGATGACCCCCCAGATTGGATTTGGTTTGTAAAATGAGAAAGTCAGCCGGATAGTTCCAGGAGGCCACAATGATAACCACATCTTCAATCATTCCTTCGGGCTTAACACGGGACCTATCTGCTAGTTCAAACATTGTAGGTGTAGGTATAAGTCCATGAAGTCCTAGAGAGATGAAGAGGTCTTTAGTCATGACATTAATAGCTGCCCCTAGATCAATCAAGGTATTGGTTATGGGATGATTGTCAATATGGACAGTCACTGTGGGGTTCCCTGGGTCATTATATTTAGTCAACAAAGGCTGATCAATCATAAGATCGAACAATTTTCCCATGACATTGATAGTAGTAGGGTATTTAGGTTTCCTCCCATGTATTTTTACGCATATATCCCTCACTGTTTTAGCATATATAGGCACTTCTTTAAGAGCTTGTAACAACGGAATCCGTACAGACAAATTTTGCAGCTCCTTGAGGAATTCAGATTCAGGCTGTAAGACCAGCCCAATTTCAGTTAATCGTTGAGGGTATGGGGGATTCTGAAGGCTAATAGCTGAGTCAGTTACCACAGATGTACCAGCCTTACTTAGATTGGATGCTGTAGGAACAACAGACCCTCCTGAGCTGGTTGTTACAGATGTAACAACAGGTGCTGTATCAACTGTTACATGTGTAACAGATGCCTCATAATCGTCCATATCCTTCCTGGGTGATTCACTTTCTTCGGTAATAATGGGAGTATGTTCAGATATGATTACTTTCCCTGATTGAATCTAAAACTCATTAAGTCTGATAGGAGTAATAAGATAAGTCTGGAGGATAACCAGATCATCCATGCTCTAGGCTGCCTTATTATTTGGATTGGGGTTAGGTTGCAAAAGTAATTGGGGTCGGACATAAGGTTTAGGATTTTGAATAGAAGGAAGTTGTAACTACTGCTATTGCATTGGTATTGGAGGGGATACTGGACCTTGTCCATTGCCTCTCCAGTTCAGATCCCAAGGATTGGGTTGCGATGGAGGGTATTGCATTGGTGGAGGAGATGGCCATTGGTTCCATGGTGAAGGAAATTGTGTTGAGGAAGGAGTAGGATACTGCATGGGTATTGCTAACTATTATAAACATTATTCCAAGGATAAAAAGAAGAAAAATCTGAAGGAATCCCTGTAGGTCGCGGCTGCCATGGTATCTTTGATTTGATAAAATAAGAAGATTGAACAACCTCACTTGATTCTTGAAGTATCACCTTCAGTCTGGGCAACTCGGGACACTAATTCGTAGAGTGCACCAACTCACAGATGTTGCACAGGATGACACTATTCAGTCCAAATTATCTTTCCAAATTTTTCTTTTTGCATCGGGGATAGAACATTTTAAAGGCTGCTTCAGCTTCTGCTTGTGACTTCTTGACTTTTACCATAGTGATTTGGGCAGAGAGAGTGCTAAGGAGGTTGGTTTTAAAATCCTCAAATAAGTTCCTGATCTCTGCTCTGGTTACTCCTCCACTTGTGGACTTCTGTATCCGAAGTGAAGGGTCCTGAACTGAAACTATCCCCTTGAACGATCCTCTTGAGCTACACAGGAAAAGCTTCATTATATCATCAAACGTTTCTTGCGTTATGTCTCCTTTTCCTATTATGTTCAGATGCTCCAGAAAACCATCTCGTAAACCTCTTAAGAATATTGGCTTTATAATTTCTGGATCTAAGTTACTGAACTTAGAACTTTGTAAATTGTAGTGGAATCGCTCCAGATAGTCTTCCACGCTTTCCTCCTCCTTCTGTGCAATTCTGAAAATTCCGTCCTTCAAATCCCTAGTTCGACAGTAGTCTAGATACTTAAAGAGGAAGGCCTCTCTCATGTCATTCCATGTTAGAATCGTGCCAGTACCCAATGTCATGAACCATCTTAATGCTGCTCCTTTCAGAGTAGCATGGAATAATTTAAGCTTCTGGGCATCCGAAGTGTAGTCATAACCTCTACACAATACATCGAATTCGAACAGAAAGGTATGAGGATATTCAACAACCATCCCTTGAAAGGATGGTAGGGATGATAAAGGGATATTCTTCATAGGGGCCTCATCCCGTGTTACTACTATTAGGAATTCAGAAGTAACAGAGCTATCTGTCTTGACATTCTCGTCCCCCATGGCTGATTCTTCCTGATGGGATGAACTGGCCTCGGAGTGCACTGGATATTGAAAAATAGAAGGATTAGAATGTTCCAGGATCAACTGTTTAACAACACTACCAGCGTCCAATTGATGATCAATTGACCGTTCTTCCTCAGGTCCCTGATGATCCCCACTGGTCTCTTAGTGTCCTTCAATTCTCAGATCTCGATCAATAATTCTCCACTACTGTTTTGAATCTGGAGATTTGATATCAGGAGTGGATATGTTATTCAAAGGATGGTGAGGTCCAGACATGGAAGACATCAATGGTCTAGGCCTTGATATGGTAGCTGCTTTCTGTGGTCCTATCTTCCTATTATCTCTGTATGACGTGGACTGTTCCTTTTCTGCCCTTGAAATCATATCTCCAAAGAATGTTTTCCTTCCCAAATCTGAGCTCTTCATTTCCTTCTTACGACCCTTATTTCCTATAGTCAGTAGAGTGGGGGGTGTTTGTAGATGTTGATGTTTTCCTACCGACACACATGGGCCCTATGCGTATCAATTCATCCTATAAGTGCTTCAGTTTCTACAACAATGAGCCCACCCAAGTTTGTTAGAGCGATGCGCAGGTTCTTACCTCTTGTCCTACCACCCAACGATTGTATAGCTGAAGGCAGCCTAAAAAAACACCCAAAATTCAATTCCTAAGTGTGCTAGCAAGACAATGGTGAGCCCGCTCAGGTTTGTTAGAGCAATGTGCAGGTTCTTACCTCTCGTCTTACCGCCCGACAATTGTGTCACTAGAGACACTCTAAAAAAATACAAAATGCTCAGAAATTCAACCTCCTAAGTGTCCCAACAAGACATTGGTGAGCCTGCTGAAGTCCGTTAGAGAGCTGTGCAGGTTATTACCTCTCGTCTTACTACCCAGCAATTGTGTCACTAGAGACACTCTATGAAAACACATGGAAATTGCACTTCTAAGAAACAACTTTGATTGATTGGATCGTCACTGCCATTCCCGGAAATGGAGCCAAAATGTTGGGGCTATATAAATCACTATTAAATGACTGAACAACACACATTTAATTATCAATCCAGGGACGTCCGTTTATTCCAATGAAAATTGCACTATCTATGCCGATACACCAACCAGAAGCAATTCCAAAGAAAAGAAATAGTTGCTGAAGTAAATGCTGGAAATAAATCACTCATGCAGAAATAAAAGGATCTACAAGATTGAAATCACACTTCAATTAATTTGTCTAGCTCCCCACACAACAAGTACCTAACTGGTATTTCTAGTATCATATGTGTAACAACATATAAAGTATTGAAATCGAAGCAGATATATTCTCAGCTGAACAGCAACAACATCACTCTATTGATACATAAACTAAAATACAATTACATACACACAACTACTTTAATCACTGCAATCCCTACTAAGAAGGAGGGCCCTTCCTCCCTAGCAGAGTGTAGGTAGAGAAAGAAATTTAACAGAAACTAAATAGAATAATGCATGTAACAACAATAATAGGATAATCTGTATTAATTTGAACACAATTACAGAGCCAAAATAATGTTGTTCTCCGCTAACCTCTTGACCTATAGGGCCGAGAACTATATAGTGGTTACATCAGAAAATCCAGGGATAGATCAGTCATGAGAATATTACGATTCTCATGCTGATTGAAATAGAACACATATAGTTATAACCACTTCCTAATAAATTTCCAGAGAGAAAATAAAAAATTACAATCGAAACCGCCCTTAGGATGTTATGCCAAAAATACAATGCTAAACAACTTCTACAACTATCGTAATGGAGTCACAGCTGTAGTGTAACAACCAGAGGACATATCATCAACAAATATTGACAAGATCAGTCACTAGTACAACTGTATCAACAGTTCACCAACGAGTCTGTAACAACAGAGTGTAACAGTAGTTTTCTGACAGGTCTGTAACAATAAGGTGTAACAGCATCGCTTTTCTATAAAAACACCATTTGAACTTCTCCCATGAACTTCATGTTAGGTATCTTTGGTGCTACAAATGACATCTGAAAATACAAGACAAAGACCATCGATCTTCTCTAAACATTCACGATCAATTAGTCATAAAAATTTATGATATATCATAATAATTGGTGAATTGGCAAAGTAACGAAATCAAGGTGAAACAACACAAGTTAGGGTAAAAAGGTATGAAAAAGGGGGTAAATATACTCCCATTGGTTATGGTTATGAGGCAAAATAAGGAAGATAAGTGTAGGAAAAATGGAAAAAACTAGCACCCAACACAGGGCTTTGTCAATTCATCTCCCTTTGCATCAACCATCAAAGATGAGATAGGAAGTATGTTGGAGGATTTAGAAAGTGAAATGTTGCATATATTTTCCCTACATATGGACACTATGCATATTAAAAGGAAGCAAGAGGAATCATAGAGGTAACTAGCTATAATTTTCCCTAAATGCACTAAGACATCCTAGAAATGAGTTCCCACCGAATGTCATGGAAGTCTACTCCATTTTTGAGGAAAACCATGCAACAAAAAAATGTCCCTCTTTTCCAGGCCTGAAATATGTATACCAAGGGGCATAAGTTGGTCCAGAGAAATTCTGCTTCATTAAACAAAGGAGGCCCAAAGGACATCGACCATATCAACAAGGCATGCAAGGTGCACATTATCCTCCTTACAATTTGAATCAAAATGCACCTTCCAGCATTGGTACCCTTCCACTCATCCATCATGGCCCATTCCATATCCTTGGCCTTATACTCCTCAATATCCTCCTCATCCTGTCAACCCTCCTTTCCAACCATATATCCTCAATGGGGAAACTCCTAACAAGGATGGAGGCCTAAAACAACCCAACCTCATGCTTTAATGCCTACCCCTCAATCTCAACCTCAACCACAAATCCCTCACCATAACAGCCTAAGCAGCCTAAAATTCCTGGCCAACCCAATCCGAACCCAAAAAATAAGTAGGCACAACAGGTTTACAGTGGGGAGACATCCTATCTTGCTTAAGTTTACCCCAGGAGACCCCACTCCAATAGTTGTGGAAATCTAAGAGATCAACTTTCAATCTAGGAAGGTACTTCTATATGCTCACCCACCTTCTACACCTGAATAACTTAAATAAGATAAGGAAGAAAGTGCCCCTCAAGCTAATGCACCTCCTTATCCTGAAAGGTTGGTCCACCCTAAACAAAAAACCCCTGAAGAGGCTGAACTTATGGTAGAATTGACTAACTTGTGTTTTAAAATACCCCTTATCCAGGCCATCAAAGATTTCCCCATTTACAATAGGCTTATCAAGTAAGTGTGTTTTAAAAGGCCTAGGAGAAGAAGAAGATATACCCCCACTATCAATGTTGTTGCGAAATTGTCTAATCTAATGCTTGGGAGGGTAATACAACCAAAGTACTTGGATCTTGGTAGCCCAGTAGTGGATGTGCACCTATATAGCATTATGGTCCATGATACCTTGATTGACCTTGGGGCTGAAATCAATATGATGACCAAGGAAACCATGTTCAAGCTTAACCTCCAAGAGGCCTTGAGGAAGACCACTACAATGTCGTAGCTTGTAGATAAATCCATATTGGATTTATTTAGTATGTTATCATCTCCATTGTCTCCTGGGAGTATCCCATTTATTTCCTTGTTCTCCAACCCAAAAACAAGTTTAATGGTTACCCTCTAATCCTAGGAAGACCTTGGATGGATACTGTTGATGCCTACATTAGTTGTAAGGTTGGGAACATGACCATAAAGAATAGAAATCTATCAAAACATCTTGTGTTGTATCCTCCTACTCAAGATTATATTGAGCATGAATTTACCTTATAGTTAGAGGATGAGGATGAGGAATAATTTTATCAGGCATCCCTCTACCCGATCTGTACACTAGACACTACTTTAGGAGGGAGGAAACTTGATGAAGATTACCTTATTGACCATATCTTATAGAATCAACCTCCCACTATCATCCAAGTTGATGAAATGATGAAAGAATCCGAGAGTAACCCATGGAATGATCTGTGCTCTGTTGACCTAATCTATATCATGCAAAGGTTGTATATATTATCCCATCTAGAACTCTAAAGATCGACAACTCTCTCTCAACTGAGCAGGAAAAAAAATTATGCAATGTGCTGAGGCAAAACCTAGATTAATTTTCTTGAGACTATAAGGAGATGAAAGGTGTACATCCCTCAGTTTGTACTCATCATATCTACACCAAAGAGGGATGAAAGAATGTGTTCCAACCCTAGAGAAGGATGAATCCAACTCTTAAGGACATTGTGAAAAATGAATTACAAAATATATTGGATGTAGGGTTCATATACCCCATTTCAAATAGTGACTGGGTGTCCCGCCTCATCATAGTTCCCAATAAAAATTGGAAGTCGAGGATATGTATTGATTATTGAAAACTTAACAAGACTACAAATAAAGATGACTTCCCTTTTCCTTTCATTGACCAAGTCCTGGATGGCCTTGCAAGGAAGAGGTTATTTTTCTTCCTAGATGGGTTTAGTGGGTACAACCAAATACAAATTAGCCCTAAGGACCAAGACAAGACCACATTCACATGTCCTTGGGGTACCTTTGTCTATAAGGTCCTTCCATTCAGTTTTTGAAATACCCATGTTACCTTCCATTCTATTTGTGCAATACCCATGTTACCTTCTAGAGGGAAATTTTGAGAATCTTTTCCAGCCTTATTCATGACATTGTTGAGATATAAATGGATGACTTCACCCCTTGTGCTTCTGACTTCTAGAAAGCTCTTTCTAACCTATGTAAATTCTTAAATAAATTCATTGAGATGAATCTTTCATTAAGTCCCGAGAAATGTGAATTTTGATGAATGTAGGGGCTGTCCAAGGCCATTCCATATCCAAGGAAGGGATACACGTTGACCCTAAGAAAATTTCCATCATTAAAAGGGTACCTATTCAAGAGATGTTAGAAGCTTTGTTGGATTGGCTGGGTACTATAGAAGGTTCATTAAGGACTTCAGTAAATTTGCTTCACCCTTGTTTTATCGGATAAATATTCAAACTTGTGTTGGAAATATAAATGTTAAGAGACCTTTGTAGTGCTAAAGGAGATGCTGACCACTGCAACCATCCTTAGGGGTCCCAACTGGGCATTTCCTTTCAATACCCACATAGATGCATCATATAGATTTGTAGGAGAAACCTTAGGACAATTGGAATACAAATTTTCCTATGCTATATATTTCATTAGTAATAACCTTTCTAAAGATGAGCTAAATTATACAGTCACTAGAAAGGAACTCCTAGATGTGGTACACTTTTTGAACAAGTGCAAGAACTACTTCACTGGATATCAAACTTTTGTACACACTAATAATGAAACCATCAAGTATTTAGTGAATAAATACGATTTCAATGCTAGGATAATTAGATGGTTTTTATTATTCCAACAATTTGATTAAATATTGTTAAACCAGGGAAAGATAATGTGGTTTCATATTTATTGTCAAGAATGACCTTACCTGTAGGGAATGAGGAGATGGTATATGATAAAATCCTAGGTGAACACCTCTTTTCCATCTCAGTGCTATCTCCTTGGTTTTCTAATATAATAAACCACTTGGTTGCTGGGGGGTTCCCTCTGAATCTATCCTCCAAGGAGAAAAGCAATATTGTTAGGAAGAGTGACCCATTCAATTGGATTTGGGGAAATATTTTCAAGTCAGGACTAGATCATATTTTGAGAATATGTGCAAGGGAATAGGAGGTCTTTAACATACTCTCAACATGTCACGGTAGACCTTGTGGAGGCCACTTTAATGCTAAGATAACAACATTCAAAGTTATACAAGATGGTTACTACTGGCACACTCTACATCAAGATGCCAAAAGGTACACCATTAGGTGTGATCAATGCCAAAGGATGGGAAAGCCCACACCTAAGGATGAAATACCCCTACAACCTCAAGTGACTCTGGATCCATTTGATAAATGGGACATGAAATTCATTGGGCCCATTGATCCCCCATCAGGACAAAAGAAGTATATCATTGTGTGCATTGATTACTTGAAGAAATGGGCTGAAGAAAAGGCAGTAAAGTATTTCATTGTGTGCACTGATTACTTGAATAAATGGGATAAATAAAAGGTAGTAAAGGAAAAAACTGAGTATAAGGTGGTTGATTTTCCAAGGGAAAACATCTTCTACAAGTTTGGTTTTCTAATGGAGTTGGTCATTGATCAAGGGACAATTCACTTCAAATATGATTGAAGACATCATGAAGCAGCATCACATCAATAAAATTACATTTAATTCCTATCACTCTCACACAAATGGGAAAGTGGAGGTCACAAATAGAGCCTTGGAGAAAATTCTGACCAAGGTTGGTAGCAACAATAGAAAGGATTGGGAAGACAAACTTATACAATCCACTCGGGACTATAATAACACTTGTAATACCACCATTGTATTCACCCTATTTTAATTAGTCTATGGAAAGAAGGCCCTAATTTCCATTTAATTTGAATACAATACCATAAGCATGACATCTTAGTTAGACTTAAACCTAACTACAACACATCATGATAGGCTGCTGCAACTCAATGGTTTAGATGAATTCAAATTGCAAGCTCTCCTACACATTGAGGTAGTCCAACTACACATGAATATTTGGCATTACAAACACAATGAGGAAAAGGTTTTTCAAGAAGTGAATGGGCCCTTATCTAGTGGAAAAATTTCACGAGGATGGGTCTATCCAAATTAGAACAATTGATGAGGAAGGTATCCTCTTGCTTGTCAGTGGTTATTGATTGAAAGTGTAAAAAATACCTCTGTCCAAAGAGGATTTTATTAGTTCAATTAGCAAGGAGTTGAATGTGATTGGGAGGCTCACAACCCCCAGTTCACCAAACTTTTGACTAGAAAAAAAGAGCAAAAATAATATATATATATATATATATATTTGTGTGTGTGTGTGTGTGTGTGTAGATATATCTATATATATATATATATATACACACACACACATATATATATAGATATATCTACACACACACACACACACAAATATATATATATATATATATATATATATATATATACATACATAGATATGTATATATGTATATATGTATATACACATACACACACACACACACACACACACACACACACACACACACACACACACACACACACACATATAATACAATAAAGGGCCTAGGTGAAAACCTCCATGAGGAATTTAAGGCCAACTATAGGGTTGGAAACCTCTATGAGGCAACCCAAGAGAAAAAAAAAGAAAAAAAGAAAAAGAAAAATAAGATGAAAATATCCTCGATTGAAAACCTCCTCTGAGGCGCTTGGGGTAGGCATGCAGATTGAAAACCTCTCCGGAGGCAGTTTGCATGTCTCAAAAAAGAAGAAGGGGAAAATAAAAAATAAAATCACAAGGAGGAGTCCTTAAATCAATTTTTCTAACATTTTTGTTTTGCAAGAATCCAAACAGTCAAGGGGATAACAATTGAAGGGAAAATTTCCATAATCCATTTCTCCATTACCATAGAATAACCACTGCATTTCCATCATCATTCATCCATCTCCATACATATATCCATCACATATCAAGCAACTGCACCCAATGTTGCCTCAATCTTTCATTGCTCGAGGACTGTCATGAACTACTACAGGATTGCCTTGAATTGCTACAAGATAGACCATAAATGCTACATGATTTAGATCCAATTAGAAAGTGGGTAAAAAGTAATATTTTTACTTGATAAATGTTAGGAGAGGTCCACCCAACTTCCTTCACCTCTCATTCACTCCATTTAGCTAATTATATCCTTAATATTCCACCTATGACCTTGAAAGAACACAAGAAAAAAGGACTCCGCCTCCACTCTTTTTCACAAAATTTCACCACCATTAGAAGCTTCTATCCCTGTCCCTAGGATTTCCATGATTTTTCCAAGTCCATGAATGCAGTATGAGGTTTTGAGAAGGGACTATGTGACTGCTACAGGAAGGAGATTAATCTTATATCAGCCTACACAAATCCAACAAAACCATAGATAAAAAATTGTTGCAGCTCTAGAATGAAGATTTGGCCACCCTAAAGCATGAAGTTGAAATACTTGAGGCTTAGAGAAGTTAAACCATCCATAAGGAGCAACTACAAGGTCACTAATCCTCTCTAGCAACAACATATCAAACACCGGAAAAAACCTGCATGGAAGAGAGATTTCATTAGTCAAATACATCATCATGTTGTTTTGTCTAAAGAGGATGTGCATAATGAAGACAATGGAAGATATCACCTTTAGAGAGAATTTTATCATTTAGTTCAAAATAAAAGGATGCATCTCCAACAACTCGACATCACAAGTAGGTTCAGGTATGACACTCCTCACCTCTTCCCTATGCGCACAATGAGTGAGAATAGAGTTTTTATGGGTTGGAGGTGGCTACTAAACTTGGCCACCTTAGATTAGTAAAATTAACTATACTCAACCACCCATGCAATATGGAAAATTTAAAGTAGGGGGTGTTATAATTACAAGGAGTGGGGACAATGACTAAAAGAGGAAATACGTGCAAAGGCCAGGTCACCAAGCGCTCTAAGCCCATTACCACAAAATAGAATAAAAGGACAAAACTTGATTTCACTTATACCTATGCTTGTTACCAAAACCAATTAGAGACGCCCATCAAGATATCGAAGGTCAATATAGATGCTAAAAGAGGCTCCCTAGGGTGCTAAAAAATATCTACAGAGTTGGTTTGTAGGTGCTACAGGACTGGGCACCACTACTACAAGAATACTAGGGTTTCTATAAGAATGCATAGGAGGTGCTAAAGTATTGGGCTAAGAGGTGAAAAGGAGTCCAAATTGTCGAGTATTTTCCTCCAAACCCCCATGAACATAAATAAGTCATCCTCAGAAGGGTAAGTGGCACCCTCCCTCCTCACATTCCATAAAATTGTGAAGTGAATTCCATTTGCTACATGCATCCTGTAGCAAACCCTTGTAGAGGTAAATTTCTTTGAAAAAATTGTTTTCTCATATAATAAAGGAAATTAAAGAGTAGAGGAAGTCTCTCACCAAAGTATATTTCTTCTCCTTCTCTGACCAAACAAGCATTAATCACCATATCTCTACCTCTACACCCTAGATCACTCAAAGGAAAATATTGAAAAATTCCCTTCAGATAATTTAAGGAAATAATAGTAGAAGCCATGGGAGGAGGTTTCAATCGAAGAGAGCCCACAAAAACCAATAGAATCAATCAATGTCCTCCCGTGAGAGACATTTTTATGAGAAACCAAATCTAAAAAAGGATAATTCAAAGGTTGAAGATCAATTGGATAGGGTTTAAACTCAGTCCTCCATTATTGTTGGGCCTATAGGTGAGAAGAGATAAGGAAAAAGAACAAAGGGAGTGGGCATACATAGAAGCAAATGTAGGGTTCTATCCATGAGAAGGCACACCATCTAAGATTCCTTGGGATGTCATAGAATCCACCTAGGCCATGAATTAACTTTGAATCAGTGATTAAATTTCTAAGAGGGTGAGAAACACCTTCTACAAGGGGGTGATGATGGGTCCCATCAACAAGTATATTTTGAGGCCCATTGTGCTATCCTCTAGCTCTTAAATTCTATTTTTCTCACATTAATTTACCATGCTTAGCCATAATGTGCTTAATAATAAGACTAAAGGGTGCTTGTCATATTTCATGGCCTAATGTGGTTAATATGCAAGAAAAATAAGCATTTTTGGAGACATTTACTATTGTTGTGTAACTAGCTCCAAAAATAGAAGAAGAGAGATATCAACGCCTTAGAAATAAGCCACTTCGAGGGGGAAACCTCCAATACATTACATAAATGAACAATTCTTGGATGATACAATTTACAAAACCTCCTTTCTATATATAGGAGTCCATGGGGCCATAATGTAATCCTAGTGGGCCACAATGTAGTCCTAGCCGACCTAACAATAATAATTTAAGGGCACAATAATAATAAAATGGGGGTTACAAGGGTACAATAATAACAATAAGGGGGTTACACTAACAACAATAAGGGACTATACTAGTAATATAGGGACCCAACATGCCCCTCTCCTTCAAAAAAGTGTTTTCCTCAACACTTGAGTAGCTCTGGGTGCTTCTGTATAAAATTCTCATCCTCCCATGTAGAATCTTTAGTGGGTAAGTTCTTCCACTTGATGAGATACTCCGAAATTGATCGATTCCGTAGTTGTCGAGTTCTTGTTTCCGTGACCGCTTCAGGTTCCAATATGATTTTTCCTTCCTCATCAAGTTCTGGCAATATTGTTTGAACTGGAAGATTTTCACCTATAACCTTCTTTAAGCATGAAACATGGAAAACCGGATGCACTCGCGAAGAAGCAGGAAGCTCCAATTTGTATGCCATAGTACCAATCTTTTGCAACACCTTGTAAGGACCATAGTACTTTAGCGATAATATATTATCCTTCTTAGCTTTCTTCAGGGACATTTGTTTGTATGGCTGTAGCCGTAAAAATACCCAATCTCCCACATCAAAAATTCTCTCGCTGCGATGTTGATCTGCCTGTTGTTTCATTCGATTTTGTGCCTAATTCAGGTTATCCTTTAAGAGTTGGAGAACTTCTTGCTGATGCTCGATGTGATCTTCCACTGCTTGAACCTTCGAATTTTCCCTTAAAGATGATGTGATGGATGGTGGATGATATCCATAAAGTGCCATAAATGGGGTCATTTTTGCTGCAGTATGGAAGAAAGTGTTATACCACCATTCAGCGAGAGGTAACCACTTGACCCATTGTGTTTGTTTATCAGATACAAAACAACGAAGATATCCTTCGAAACATTTATTTACTATCTCAGTTTGACCATCAGATTGAGGATGATAAGATGAGCTATGAGCTAATTGAGTACCCAAACAAGAAAATAACTCCGTCCAAAAATTTCCAGTAAAAATGGGATCTCTGTCGCCCACAATAACCCTTGGGCTTCCATGTAGCTTTTGAATTCTGTCCATAAATGTAGTAGCAACTGTACTTGCTTTAAATGGATGAGATAATGCACAAAAGTGTGCATACTTGGTAAGTCTATCAACTACCACCATGATGGCACTCTTTCCTTCGGACTTAGGTAAACCCGTGATAAAATCCATTGAAATCTCCTCCCAACGTTGACTTGGAATGGATAAAGGTTGTAGAAGTCCTGGGGTCTTAATTGTTTCCACTTTATTCTGCTGGCAAACCAAACATTCCGCCACAAATTTTTGAATATAAGATTTAAGGCCATCCCAAAAAAATTCTTTCTTCACCCTGTGGTAAGTTTTTAAAAATCCTGAGTGTCCTCCTAAAGGAGAAGTGTGCAATTCCAGAAGAATCTTTTGTTTTAGTTAGGAATTCTTACAAAGATATAAGCGATCTTTGTACCATAAGGAATCATTTTTCCAACTAAATGTATCAGATGTACTAGGATCTTGCTGCAACTTTTGAATGAGTGTCCATACATCTTTGTCCTTCTTCCATTCATCTCTTTCTTCAGTTATCCAATCTAGTTGGATAATAGAAATAACACAAAGCAATGCTTCCACCTCTTCATTCTTTCTTGAGAGTGCATCTGCAACAACTTTAAGCTTTCCTTTTTTGTAGATTATTTCAAAGTCATAACCCAACATCTTTGTGACCCATTTTTGCTGCTCTTCTGAAGATAGTATTTGTTCCAAAAAGTGTTTAAGACTATCATGATCAGCTTTTACCTTGAAGTGTCTTCCCATTAGGTAAGTTCTCCATTTCTTTAGTGCATGCAGTATTGCTAACATTTCCTTCTCATAAATAGGTTTCTGTAAATACTTTCCTTTGATTGGACGACTTTCAAAAGCAATGGGTCTTCCTTCTTGCATTAAAACAACACCAATTCCATTTCCTGAGGCATCACATTCCACAATAAAGGTTTTTGTGAAGTCCGGCGTAGCTAAGATTGGTGCTAGGCACATTGCCTCTTTAAGATGTTCAAAGGCCTTAGTTGCTTCAGGAGTCCATGAAAATTCATCTTTCTTCAATAATGTTGTTAGAGGTGCTGCTATTCTCCCATAATTCTTAAAAAACTTGCGATAATACCCGTTAACCCGAGAAATCCTCACAACTCCTTTATGGTTGTGGGGACTTTCCATTCCTTAATGGATTTAATTTTGTTAGGGTCTACTTTAACACCCTCGTGAGATACAATATGACCCAAATATTCCACCTCTTGTACTCCAAAGAAACATTTGGATGTTTTTGCATATAATTGTTTCTCCTGCAATGGTTTGAGCACCCTGTCAGCATGTTCAACATGATCCTTCCAAGACCTGCTGTAGATTAGTATATCATCAAAAAATAATAGCACAAATTTTCTAAGGAAGGGTTTGAAAATGGAATTCATCAACCCTTGGAATGTAGAAGGTGCATTGGTAAGGCCAAAAGGCATGACCAAAAATTCATAATGACCCTCATGAGTTCGAAATGTTGTTTTTGGAATATCTTCAGTCTTCATTCTAATTTGATGATATCCTGAACGAAGATCCAACTTGGCAAAATAAATTGCTCCATGTAATTCATCCAATAATTCATCAATCACAGGAATGGGAAATTTGTCTTTAATGGTGAGCTTATTGAGCTCCCTATAATCTTGACACATTCACCATGATCCATCCTTCTTGTGTACCAATACTACAGGAGCAGAGAAAGAACTTTGACTAGGTTGAATTATACCCGCCTCTAACATTTCTGCAATCATACGTTCAATTTCGCTCTTTTGGAAGTAAGGATATCTATAAGACCTGATGTTTGGAGGAACACTTCCTGGAATCAAATGAATAGCATGATCATGATCACGAATAGGTGGGAGTCCTTTGGGAGTTTCAAACACTTTGGAATGATTGTCCAAGACTTGTTGGAGATCTGCAGAAATAGATGATTTTGATGTCGGAACTTCTAGTGAGCATAATTGTGCAATTACGCCTCGTTGTTATTTTTTTAGAAGCTTTGTCATGACATTAGAGCTTATTATCCTTCCTGGCTTCCCTTCAATACCCCGTAATTCGACTTCCTTTCCTTCTGAAAAAAATTTCAAGAAAAGTTCCTGAAAATTAAAAGCTACCGTCCCCAAAGATTGTAACCATTGTACTCCTAGTACAACATCAGCACCTCCCATAGGAATGGAAAGCATTGGACTAGTCAATACATATTCCCCCATGGTTAGCTCGATATTATGGCATTTCCCAGAGCAATTTATAGTTCCTCCATTTGCAACCATCACTTGACATTCTGGTGCTGGGTATAGGAAACAATTTAATTCCTTGGCTACCTTACAATGAATAAAATTATGGGTGCTACCTGAATCAATCAACACTATTACCTTTTTCTTCTTGATATGTCCTTCTATCTCGAGAGTTTGAGGAGTGGTAATTCCCGCCAGTGCATTACACGATATGGTCAGATTCATTTCTTCCTCTTCTAGGGCTGGTTCCTGGTGTGCATCCTCTTCTTTTCATTTTCTTATTCCTCTTCACAATCTATGTAAAATAATTTATTCTCAACACACTTATGACCTTTAGTGTATTTTCTATCACAACTGTAGCAAAGCCCTTTTGCTCTTTTTTCTTCCAATTGTTGTGGTGTCAACCTTGTAGGTTGTGGAAATCTAGGCGTAGCAACACTTCCTTCTTTATAGAATTGAGTGGCAGGCTTCCTTGTCGCCATAATTTTACATTCAACTTTTCTTGCCAACCTGAATGCCTTCTCCAATGAATCAGGTTCCAAAACACGAACTTCATGTTGGATGCTATCCTTTAGAGTACCTAAGAAGAGATCAATCCTGTGTTCCTCTGGAATATTAGTTACCCTTATATTCAATTTTTGGAAGTCCTCAATGTGCCGCCCCACTAAACCCTTTTGTTTGAGATTTATCAATTGGCTAAAGAAGGTGTTTCTCTTTGTATCCTCATAATGTGCTATCATTTCCTCCGTAAAAATTGACTAAGTGACAATTTTTTTACGGGAGCAAAGCCATCGATACCATACAAATGTATTTTGTTCTAAATGTAAAGTTGTAATGCGTACCTTTTGTGTGTTTTGCATGTTATGGAGATCAAAATATTGCTCCATCTGTAGTATCCATGTTACAGGATCCTTTCCATCAAACTTCCTCATATCCATTTTTGGAATATGGTGGTTCTTCCCGCCAACATTAGAGTTTATGAAATCATGATTGACATTTATTTTTTTCTCATCATGAGGTTCTTCTACTATCTTTTCACCATTAGGAAACATTTCTTGTATCAACTTTGTCAAACCTTCGATGTCTGTTTTGAGATCATTCTTCATGTTTTCCATGTTGTCTTTCATGTCCGCTTCCATGCCATCCATCTTAGCTTCCATGTCTTTCTTCAAACCGTCCATCTTCACTTCCACGCTTTTCTTCAAAACTTCCATTTCATTTTTTGTTGCTCTTTGCGAGAGTGAAATTTGTTGCACTTGCTCTTGTAATTTTGATAGATCATGTTGCAATTCTTCATCTTCATGAGTCATAGTAGAGCCTTTTGAAGGCTTAATAGGTGTTGAATTATTTTTACGGGGCATATTTTAGAACCCAATACTGATATCTATTCTACAATATGCCCTTGGAATCAATTCAAATTGATTCTTCAAACAAGACTTATGCAATTCGCAAAAAAAATACACACCTTTTTCTTTCTTTTGAGGAGCTCGATATTAGAAATTGGATTATCTTTGTAATTGCAACACTTCAAAATTTTAATTTCAGTACCCACGTAGCCCTCTGAATTATCTTTTGAATGCTAGAGGTCTGACCTGATTTGGATTCTCCAAGACCAAGTTGTGTCCAATCTCCCACAATGACCTAATTATGGACTGGTTCAGTACAACAAACTTGTACGACTTTCCACGTGTCACTGTTTCGTCCTTCGGCTCTGAAATCGATAGCCAAGAAACTACAGTCCGTTCACTAGCGACCAATTTTTACGACACTCCAATCCGATGCTCAGAGAGAGAGTTATGAATATTTTCCCACAATCACCTCTTTCAGATGAAATTCAGGAGCCTGAAAAAGCATTACCTTCCACAGATCATATCTCCGAAAATATTGTGAACCAAGATCTGAAATTTTTTGAAGATTTTCCTCAGGATTTCAGCTTCACACCCTATGAATTTCAACTTCTAAAACGTCACAGAAAAATTTTATAGCGAAAATTCCACGATGACCTGTTTGGAGCAGCGAAACCCTAGAATCCAAAGCTCTGATACCAAATGTTGTGTAACCAGCTCCAGAAATAGAAGAAGAGAGATATCAATGCCTTAGAAATAAGACACTTCAAGGGGGAAACCTCCAATACATTACATAAATGAAAAATTCTTGGATGATACAATTTACAAAACCTCCTTTCTATATATAGGAGTCCATGTGGCCATAATGTAATCCTAGCCGACCTAACAATAATAATTTAAGGGCACAATAATAACAAAATGGGGGTTACAAGGGTACAATAATAACAATAAGGGGGTTACACTAATAACAATAAGGGACTACACTAGTAATATAGGGACCTAACAACTATGCAGGGGAACAATGGAGGCATATGGAGAGAATGTAGGAGGTTATCCACTACATTAACTCTCCAAATCGACTTGCATCCCAATATTCCTCACCAATAGATTGAATTCCACTGGTAGCCAATGAACTCAAGTGCATGTGGAGATCTAAGGGAACTATATCCACCAATCACTACAAGAAAAAAGGACATTGGTGAGGGTCATGCTTGTGGGTCCGTCACCAACCTCACACATGGTGACGGTCCTTAAAAGAGCATCACTGTAAGTGTATATAGTGATGGTCCTTTAAGGTTTGTCACCAAAGCCATTTTCAATGACACTTTGTGTGAGGGTCGTTAAAGGCCCATCACTAATTCTCTCTTTTGTGACACTTCTAGTGACGAACTTTTAATGACCCTAACCAATGCTCTTTTTGTTACTTTTGGTGACGATCAAAAAATGTTCTTCATCATTGATCATTCCAATGAGTTTTTGATGACGTTATATGCTTGTTAATATATTTTTTGTCAAAAGATAATGATTTAAGTCCATATTGTGGAGTCTTTTTTATAATATGTCCAATGCCTTAGTGGTTAGAGTCAGTCAATTTGTTAAGAAGTAATTAGTGTGTATCATTTCCCTCAAGTAATGACTAGTCGAATAGAGTTTTCCTATGAATCAACACATGATTCATATCTATTAAGTTTATTATCTAGCAAATTCCCTTTAGATAAATTTCCACTAGTGTGTGTAGGAAATATATTATTTAATACTTAATCAAACTTTGTCAATTCTATTAATGAGAAAGAGCTAACACTCCTCAACAAACTGGGCACACCTTAAATTAATGCTTTGGCACACTAACATTTCTTAGAACCTCGCATGTCTTGGAAAATATTTGTGCCTAGAACATCTTGTCATGACATTGACGCCTAAGCACATGGTGGCATGCGCTAGCACAACATATAACTCTCCTATCATGTGTTGGCATGCATGTAGTCCCTAGCATTCTCTGAAACACCTTGGTTGCATGCATTGACATACATTAGCACTTGGTACACAATGCCACTTGGGATGTATTGGGACTTATTATTAGTGTGCCTAGCATGCCCATTTTGGAAAAGATAAAGTCCCGACTTATTAACCCTATTATGTGTTCATTTCCTTGCATTTTAACTTGGTTCTTCCTTTTGTTTCCTTGACACTTCTTAACACATATTGACATACCCTGGCACCCTGCACATCCTTAGCACCTAGCATGTATTGGCATAACTTGGAACTATTTGGCACATATAATTAGCACACCCTGGAACTCCCTAGCACACTTTGGCACTTCTTGACATGCCTTGATATTCTATATCATGCCTTACCAATTCTTATCATACCTTTTCACTCCCTCCTGGGCATGAAAGCTAGCACTCATTAACACTAGTCCCTGGCACACATTCCTCATATTCATTAACTTCCATGAATTGTGACCTAGTGCTCCCTTAATTTTTTGTCCTATAACTCCTTAGCACTCCTCAATATGAATTAGCACTCTCTAGCACACCTTACCACTCTTAAACATGCCCTTCCACTTCATAGCATGCATAAAACTCCCTGACACATATTGGCGCTTGGCACGTGTTGGCACCTGGAAAGTCTTAACATGTATGGAATACGTTGATATGCCTTGGTATGATTTGGCATGGTTTAATATTAAATTTATTTGAGATCAATTGTTGGAAAGTAGATGAGAAGCAACAAAGGAGGACTTGTCACTTAGAATGCACTAAGACTTTGCACTTGGCACCTATTGGTGCCTAGTATTGGTGTGCCTAGCATGCCCCTCTTGGAAAAGGTAAATTGATGACTTATTAACCCTCTTATGTGTTCATTTTCTTGCAGTTTAACTTGTTTCTCCCTTTTGCTTCCTTGACAGTCCCTGTCACGCATTGACACACCCTTTCACATCTTGGCATGCCTTATCACTTGGCACATATTAGCATTTTTGACATGAATTCATAGTATATAGAAAATATTATCATTCCGTGGTGTTGATATTGCAAAAAGATGATGAGCTTAGTGGAAAGAAGTCGCCTTCACTAAGTGGGCCCGCAGGCTATTTTTGGCGCAAAGTCTATTTTTAGACTATGTCTATTTTTAGACATGTCGATCATATTCTATGAGTTGTAGGATGCTATTTGTCGATGGTTGGTCAAGTTGGAAAAATAGATGGACTTCTATTTTTAGACATATTGGGCGGAGTCTATTTTTAGACTGCCAGTCTAAAAATGGATATGTTGAATATTATTAGCTCTTAATAATATTTGGGCTATAAACATTATCTTATTCTCTTGGAGCACTTCAATTAAGTGCACAGATGTGGCATAGGAGCTGACAGAAGGAATTACGCTATTACTGAGGGTTAAGTGGAGCTATTGCATGGAGACTTCAGTTAGAACTCATGTGACAGAGTTTGATGGAGTTGATTGAGGTAGTTGGTGGAGTTGTGTTCAGTTTAACTCAGTTAGACACAGTTGAGCTAGTTGTATCTAGTCTAACTGATTGATACACTAGTGAGAGTGGAATTAATTAATTATTAATTAATTCACTAATTATTAACTCATTAATCAACTGAAGAATACATCAGTTAACTACAGTGCATGGACAGTTTCAGTGGAGACCAGTGGAGAGGTAGGTGAAAGAGTAGTGTGACTATCAGTTGTGACTATACTAGTGCATGAGTTTGCACCAAAAATTGATGGATATGCCAATGAGGATTGTGCAGTGCAAGCCATGTGGATTCAAACTCATTCAGAGCCCATATTTAGCAGGGATTGCGCAGTAGAGGCAGGCCAACAGGTGGCAGAGATCGGTGCATGGGATTTGCTAGATTGGACCTCATTAGTGTGTAGAAATTGGAGATTGTAATGAGAGCTTGTGAGGAGATTTGTATGATGATTTTTACATGATCTATATGACATATAATATACATATAGTTGGGGGTTTTTAGCTTTAAGCTTTCCCATAAATTACTGTGTTCATATGTGTGAATTTTTATGGTTTTAATGTGTGCATGCAATTGATTTAATTTCCGCATATGATCATCAATGGTGGAATAGATTCTGTATTGTGCATGAAGTCAAATAGTGTATGATCAAGAGAATCTTAGGCATATAACATATCATTTATATAATCTCTACCTGTGGCACGCCTTGGCACTCATGTCCTCACAACTATCCTTTACATTTTTTTCACGACTTGGGAACCCAATCAATTCCTTGGATACTATAGTTCATGTGACAATATTGGCCTGCTTCAACCGCAAAAACTTGACCAATTGCACCTACTACAAGTAGATTTTTCCTTATTCACCTAATAACTGCCTATAACTCATCTTATGCCACTCATGTCCAAGCTCAACTTGTCCCACTTAACTAGTTACCAAGAAAAGGATCACATGATCTAGCCATGGCCATAAAACAACTAAGAAACATAGCTTACATAGGCAATAGTTCACATGTATGTTCAGTTCATATAAACAATAGAACATTAACTGAGAATTTTCAATAACCACGAGATGCACAAGGCACACAAGATATAATTTAACACAATCCAAGTGCCCCAAAAATTATACACAACAATGTACAATATGCAATTATCTAGAACAGTTTAAATCATGAACATGTAGCCAAAGTGTGGCACATCTCATATAAAAAAAATAGCTAAAGGAAAAAAAATGTTGTGCATAGCACAAAGTGATCTCCCTTTGTCTAAAATTGCTATGTCGAGCCCTATATAGTAATTGTAGGCTTGCCTCCTATAAATCCTATTTTTAACTTCTCTTAACTCACTTCATCCTTAGCACACTTGAATTCACTGGCATTCCCTGGCACACACTCTTATTCGTTCCTTTTTATGCATTTTGACCTAGTTATCCCTTGATATGCCCCGACACTCCCTAACGCTCTAGTTCAACATGCATTGATATTTTTTGACATGTGTTATCATGCATTTTCTTTCCTTTGCATGCCCTAACCCTCCCTAGCTATCATTCCCTCACAACTACCCTTAATTTGCAACTTGGGAACCCAAAAAAACCCTCGCTTGACTACAAGAGCTTGGACAAGTTACGATTACTACAACTAGATTATGTTGTTGAATTGTGTAGCTTGGGAGGTACTCCAAAATCCTAGTGAGATGGGTTTGTGTGAGTTTGGTCACAAAATTATTTGTGGGAAAAGAAGCCAAGCAAAGGGATTTTGGACCCAAGATGGGGTTTAAATTCTAAGAGAAAATTAAAAAGGAAAA
Organism: Pinus albicaulis; assembly: GCA_034641835.2. Lineage (NCBI taxonomy): Eukaryota > Viridiplantae > Streptophyta > Pinopsida > Pinales > Pinaceae > Pinus > Pinus albicaulis. The sequence continues at coordinate 110,022 of JAXQQM020075851.1, forward strand.
TTAATATTTCCTAAGGTCTAAGTGGATAAAACCCGTAAGTTCTAGAGGGTTCCTAATAGGTCTAGGAAAAACTATTTAAGGAGGCCTTAGGATGAAGGAAATAACATCAAGCGGAAAGGAGATCATTTGATCAAGGGGGCGAAGAGAGATGTACTCATAGAGAGACCATGATCATTAGCATGTCTATCATTCATGAAGATGCCTCGGTATGCTTTGGCATGGTTTAATATTAAAGTTATTTGAGATCAATTATTGGAAAGTAGAAGAGAAGTAACAGAGGATGGTTTGGCACTTAGAATGCACTAACACTTGGAACTTGACACTTATTTCCACCTAGTGTTGGTGTGCATAGCATGTCCCTACTGGAAAATGTAAATTGATGACTTATTAAACCTATGATGTGTTCATTTCCTTTTAGTTTAACTTGTTTCTCCTTTTTTTGCCTTGATAGTCCCTAGCATGTATTGTCCCACCCTTGCACATTTTTCCATGACTTAGCACTTGACACATCTTAGCATATTTGACATGCCTTAAAACTATCTGGCACATGTTAGCATTCCCTAGCATGCCTTGGCACTCATTCCCTCACAACTAGCCTTACATTTTTTCACTACTTGGGAACCCGATCATTTCCTTAGCTACTGCAGTTCATGTCACAATATTGTTCTGGTTTAGTCGTAACAAATTGATCAATTGCACCTACTACAAGTAGATTGTGCCTTGTTCACCTAAGAACTTCCTTGCCTATACCTCATCTTAGGCCACTCATGTCCAAGTTTAACTTTTCCCACTTAAGAACGTACCAAGACAAGGATCACATCTAGCCATGGCCATTAAAAAACTAAGAAACATAGATTACATAGGCAATATTTCACATGTATTTCCAGTTCATATAAACAATAGAGAATTAACTGAGAGTTTGCAAGAACCATAAGATACATAAGACATACAAGATATAAGTTAGCACAAGCTGAGTGCCCCAAAACTTATACACAACAGTGTACAATATGAAATTGTCTAAAATAGTTTAAAACATGAGAATTTGGCCAAAGTGTGCCACATGGCATATAAAAATAATAGATAAAATAAAAATAGCATTGTGTCCAACACAAATTCTCCCTTTGTCTAAAACTGCATTGTCCAGCCCCTTATCGCAATCGTGGCTTGCATCTTGCAAATCCTATTATGAAATTCTTCTAACACACTTCATCCTTGGCACACTTGAAATCAATGACACTCCTTGGCACACTTGAATTCACTGACACTCCTTGGAACACAATCTTATTTTTTCATTTCCATGCATTTTGACCTAGTTCTCCCTTGTGATGCCTCGACACTCCTTAACAATCTCAACATGCATTGAAATTTTCTAGCATGTGTTATCACACCTTTTCATTCCTTGGCATACCCAAAACCTCCCTAGTTATCATGCCCTCACAACTACCCTTAATTTTCAACTTGGGAACCCAACCAAGTCCTTGCTTGACTATAGGAGCTTGACCAAGTTACAATTACTATGACTAGACTATGTTGTTGAATTGTGTAGCTTGGGAGGTACTCCATATTCCTAGTGAGATGGGATTGTGTGATTTTTGTCACAAAAGGCTTTGTGGGAACATAACACAAGTGTAGGGGCTTTAGACCTGATACGGGGTTTAAAATATAGCAGAAAAAATAATATTTTCTAAGGTCTAAGTGGATAAATTTTGTAAGTTATAGAGAATTCTTAAGAGGTCTAGCTAGAAAGAGATATTTAAGGAGGCCTTAGTATGAAGGCAAGAACATCAAGTGAGAAGGAGATCATTTGATCAAGGATGCCAGGAGAGATGTAGTCCTAAAGTAGGTCTTAGAGGTCTGAGTAATCGTTCCTAAAGGGAGGCCATGATCATCCAACAAGAGTGAGATCATCATGTGAGGGTTCACAATAATTTCACATACCTTAATGGGTTCAAGATAGGAAGTAGAATGGAATTTTTTTGGTTCTCTTATGGCAGATCAAGCTCAAGAGAGGTGGCTTACGAGAATTTGGGCATGTGATTTCAGTGGTGTTTCTATGTGAAGGCCACATCAAATTTTGAAATGGTAGAGAGGGTTGAGACCATACATTGTGGTGGTTATTAGGTTGCAAGGTCTGTGATCAAGACCAATACAAATGGAGGAGGGTCTACACTAGAATTTAGGGACAGAACAGAAGTAGTCGCAGGTGCAATATTGACTGAGGTAACCATAGTTTGAAGGTCTTAGAGATCTAAAGTTCAGGTCAAGATTCAGTCAAAGAAATGTCTAGAATCTATGGATGTGCTAGGCCGAGTCTCTTATGGAGGAAAGAATTTTCATTTTTTCTATGGGTGGATAGGGTTTGTTCTAAAGAAAATAAAATAGAAGTATAATTTCATATTTAGGGAGGTTTCCTAGCATGTTCAATCCATAAGGTATGCCATTAAGACTGTGACCGATCTGCATAGAAGAAAAGGGGTTGTGACCCTTAGAGAGAGGTTTATCTTTGCAATATATACGACAAATTTGGAAGATGGTTTACAAAAGTATGTGCGGAGATAGAAAATCCAAAGGAAGGTGGAACCTGAGTAGAAGATGGAGCAGAAGAAACGTGCCATATGAGGAATAGGTTGACATGAAGAGGAGTTTATTTTCATGGAATGTCCATAGAGTTTTGGACAGAGGTATGGATCAACCTATAAACAGTTATTCGATGGACTGTTATTGGATGATTTTTGACCCTAGTTCATTCATCTACAAATTGTTAGAAGGATGATAAGATGAGTAGTTCATATTTTTTCATAGATTGGACAACAAAGAAATTGGTACACAATAATATTTATTTTGAGAGGAGTCAAATCACTATTAGGTGGCATATTTGAAGAGCCCTAGATGAGGGCTGTGTTGTGGGCACTAGATCAATAAAATAATTGTTGTGGTTGGGAAAATTGATGGCAATCAAAGTACAATTAGAGGGCTGTTAGGTGACTGTCAAAGAAGATCTCTAAGTCCTGTACTTGTGAAGGAAAACAATACTGGTAGAAGGGTAGGTGTATTGGGCCTAAGGACGTGCATACTTTGAAGGACTAAAGTAGCAGTCAAGTGGGCTAGCCAACTAGCCCTATTTCACTATATTGTAGAGGATTGTGTCATTGAGAAAAAGGGAAACCTCCATATCCCTAGACTTGTCATCTTGGAGTAGCAGTATGGAAAAAGTGGGCAGACCAAAGAGTTGTTGACAATGAAGTTGTGAACAACTGAACTAAAACCCTAAGTGTTGCAAACCTTAAAGGAAAAAACAGGTAGATAGAGGGAAATTTTTTTTGAGCCGAGTTCAGTAACCTAAATGAGTTGACTTCATTGATAGAGGGAGATTGAGGAGTTGCATAATGGGAGGCAAGAGGACCTACTAGATGTGTTCAAGACATGTGGATTGAAAGAGCTATGTGTGGACACCATCAAAAAGGGGGCCAAGTGTTGTCTTGTTCAAGGTATATTGGTTGCCAAAGGAGTAACACCAAACCCTATTTGTATTCCTTGTATCAGTGTGATTGTTACACCATTTTTTGGTCATCTAACCTATTACTATTAGATGAACCCAAGTACACCATGTAAGACCAATTTTACCCTAAGTAAAATTTCTTTCACCATATAAAATAACTTATTTGTTTATATTTCCTGGTCATATTTAACCCAAAACAAGGAACTTAATTAAATAAATCCTTATTTATTTAATTATTTCCTAAGAATAAGTTATTTAAATCATTATCTAAATAATATTCTTAGTTAAATTTGACTAAATCATCCATAAATAATTAAATAAACCATTATTTATTTAATTATATTCCCATCATTTCCCTAAAATGATAAATAATTCATTTATTTATTTATTATTTATAAATAAAGGAATTGACCCAAGTCAAGAATCCTTTTCCCTCCAACAAATATAGTAAAATATTCCTAAAGGGTGCTTCTATAATTCAATTAATAATATTTTATTCATGCACCGAGTTCTAGGCCACCCCAATATTTTGTTATAAATGGGAGGGTTTTCCCCACTCATTAGTAACCTCCATTGCATTAGATCACTCTGGATCTACTCTTGGTCACCATTTTTCCATTTTTTCTTCGTGAGCTCCCACTGAGTTCTATGTTTGTTTTTCTACACCAATAAGAGAGAGGAATGTTAGATCTGAAACACTGAGGACTTTCAAAGAACCCATCCCACTGAGGAGAACCAGAAAACACCTTTCTTGTTTTCCTCTCAGGTGCCCTATTCTTTAATATAATATAAAATTCTTTTAATTACATTGTTCTTGTCTTGTCTATTGGATGTATGGAGCCATATTATATTTTATCTGCTTAATGTATTTTGTGCTTAGATCTGAATTTGTGCAATAAACTTAAAGATATTTTGCAGCCATAATCGATGTTAGGGCTATTTGTTATGCGTAGCTAAAGTGATCTTTTACGACGAAAGATTCATACTAACAGCAGGTTTAGATATGGGTGCATCCAGCCATTCTCCTAGTCAGGAAATCCCCACGTCTGGTGAAGATTACCAGTTGTTCCCAGAAGACAACCCCGAATTTTCTGTCATGTCTTCGCCTGGTCCCTCACTACCAACAGGGTATAGATATTTAGGTCAGATTATCAACGCCATTGCCTCTATGGGGATATCAACTCCTTCTACAAGGCCAGTTATTCCTTCATTGGGGATGTATCCTAGGACACCCATCATGTCATCCCCTCAGGTCACTTCTGTACCCGTCAGGCCCACTGTTTGTGTGGCTGCATCTACACCTGCTGTTACCACTCAGTCCGTAAGGGCTGCGTCGCTTCCCGAAGATGTCTATATAGCTTCTGCTATGCTGGAGAACATCTCTCCTGAGGAGTATCGATTGTCCTTACAACAATTGAACCCCGAGGTCGGACAATCCTCTCAAGATCACAACTGCCCGTATTTTTCACATTATGCACAGGACGGTACACCCATTTATGTTTTTCCATATCAGTACGATGAGTACGTGAATCCTTTACGTTTACTCGCTCCAGAGGCTCGCCTTAATGCTCAGGGTTTTCCGTCTAACCAGGTTGGGTAGTCTTATAACCCACAAGGACAACCTTTTCAAGGCCAACCTTCGGGCCAGCCTGGCTATCCTTATGACCCGCAAGGACAGCCCTTACAGGGCTACCCTTTGGGCCATCAAGGGCCATTATATGGTCCGCATGGACAGTATTACAACCCTTTAGGTCAACCCATGAAGCCTCTCCCTGGAGTCCAACCTAGGAAACCTCAAGGACTCACAGGTCAACTGGGGTACCAACCGGGGCCGGTATATGGTCTCGGGGGGCAAGTCCAACCTTCCCAACCCATGCAGCCCTCTTTTTCTTTAACCATGTCATTTTTCGATTTGGAGTTCCAAAACAATTAGTCTCGGACCATGGCCGACATTTCGAAGATCAGATTTGGCATGAGCTGTCCTCCCTATTGGGTTTTGAGCACCAATATTCATCTTCCTATTACCCCCAAGGTAATGGCCAAGTTGAAGCGGTCAACAAAATTCTTAAGACCATGCTTCAACGAACGGTGAATAAGCACAAAACCAATTGGCATCTCATGCTCTTCCCTGCTTTGTGGGCTTACCGTACTTCTGTTAAAACCGCCACCGGTTTCACTCCTTTCCACCTTGTCTTTGGCGAAGAGGCCGTCTTACCAATCAAATGTGAAATTCCTTCCATTCATTTAGCCGTTGAACTTCTCCCGGATACCCAACCTTTAGAACAATGAATTATCATGCTTGAGCACGCCTCTGAAGACTGTCGTGTTGCATTTCAAACTCTTGAAGCGGCCAAAAAGCGTACCAAAGCTCAATATGACCGGAAAGTACACCCTCGCACCTTTCATGAAGGTGACCTTGTTCTAGGACCAGGCCCACGATACCCTTGGTCATGGGAAGTTCGACTCATTATGGCTAGGTCCTTACATCATCAGTAAATATCTTGGGAGGGGAGCCTATCTTTTAGAGGACTTTGAAGGCCACCCCCTTCCTAATCCTCGCAATGCACTCTATCTTAAGAGATATTACCCTTAGCATTTCCCACTCGAAAAGCATGTTTTATATCTTTGTAGATAGCCAGCATATGTTTGTTTTTATCACTCACTACTTCACCAGGGCACCTGTTGTCCACGAAGTTTTCATTTCCCTTTTCTTCAAATCGGATTTCCTCACTTACAACATTTTTCCTTGGGGCACTGCTTGGCCTCCATATTTATTCTTGTTTGTGTCGATTTCCGTCATGAGATACCATTTTGTACTCATGTTTTTTCAGGTCCCCTTTGGACCTTTCATCATTCCATCATCATCATCAGTGTCTACTTGATCATCACTCTACTATTTTCCCTTGTGCCTTAGTTGGGGTTCCCTCATTGCCTCACCTATGGCGGACCTACTTCTGTCGACATCAGCTCATTTACTCCAGAAGCCAGGTCTAAGGGGCAGTGTACCTTGGTTCGAGCCCTTCCTAGCATGATTGTGATATATACACTCGATGGTCCAATGACGCAGCAGCAGCTATTGGTGATTCTCGGGCATGTGTGAGATGTCTCAACCCTCACGAGGGGGTGGCCCTACAGGTAGCCCCCCACATGCCTGGATGACTTCTTCATTTATGCCCTTGATGCAACTCCTCTCATTTGATGATATCGGCCTCAACCGCTTGCATCACCTTTTCGATTCGCATGTATCTGTCAGATTTTTTGAGCACTTCCCCATGTGTAGGGGGCATTTGGGTGTATTTGTATCTCATGTACTAACAGATTATTGTATAAGTCCTGACGATTATTCCAGGCATCGCATGTATGTGGGATTCATCATGTTATTTATCTGGCTCATGTTTAGGCCAGCACATGCTTCATTATTGCGTTCCATGGTTTTCTGGGTGCCTTATTCTTTGTACTCGTCCTGGCGGGCATAGGTATGCCTCCCTCGCCGCATTTAGCACATGTACCACTTCATAACTTAGAGACTTGTTGCACTTGTAAGTCTCGTCTCCTCAAGGTCTAGTCCTTTAGCACATCAGACATCCTTACATTCCTCTCTCTCACTTCCCTATGGATGACTAGTGATTGAGTTCTTACAACGTACTTCGGTCATACGATTTGATCCTAACACTTGTACGTTGGGGGGAAATCTGTTACACCATTTTTTGGTCATCTAACCTATTACTATTAGATGAACCCAAGTACACCATGTAAGACCAATTTTACCCTAAGTAAAATTGCTTTCACCATATAAAATAACTTATTTGTTTATATTTCCTGGTCATATTTAACCCAAAACAAAAGAACTTAATTAAATAAATCCTTATTTATTTAATTATTTCCTAAGAATAAGTTATTTAAATCATTATTTAAATAATATTCTTAGTTAAATTTGACTAAATCATCCATAAATAATTAAATAAACCATTATTTATTTAATTATATTCCCATCATTTCCCTAAAATGATAGATAAATCATTTATTTATTTATTATTTATAAATAAAGGAATTGACCCAAGTCAAGAATCCTTTTCCCTCCAACAAATATAATAAAATATTCCTAAAGGGTGCTTCTAGAATTCGATTAATAATATTTTATTCATGCACCGAGTTCTAGGCCGCCCCAATATTTTGTTATAAATAGGAGGGTTTTCCCCATTCATTGGTCACCTCCATTGCATTAGATCACTCTAGATCTACTCTTGGTCACCATTTTTCCATTTTTGCTTTGTGAGCTCCCACTGAGTTCTATGTTTGTTTTTCTACACCAATAAGAGAGAGGAATGTTAGATCTGAAACACTGAGGACTTTCAAGAACCCATCCCACTGAGGAGAACCGGAAAACAAATTTCTTATTTTTCTCTCAGGTGCCCCATTCTTTAATATAATATAAAATTCTTTTAATTACATTGTTCTTGTCTTGTCTATTGGATACATGGAACCATATTATATTTTATCTGCTTAATGTCTTTTGTGCTTAGATCTGAATTTGTGCAGCAAACTTAAAGATATTTTGCAGCCATAATCGATGTTAGGGCTATTTGTTATGCGTAGCTAAAGTGATCTTTTACGACGAAAGATTCATTCTAACAGTGATTGTAAAGGGCCATGTTCCGTGGTATGAGAGCTCTAGCCTATTCTATTATAGTTTTTAATTTAACGAAGAAAAATTTGAAAAATTTATATTTTTTCATGTGCACTAGTTGATTCCCTAATGTGTGTAGATTTAGTTTTGCAAAGTAGATGTGTTGCGGAACTTGAGTGTGTTTTCATAAAATATTCTAAGACCAGACCCAGATTCTCATGTGTCGTGGAAATTCAACATATGCGTTGTTCACCTAAGAACTACATGTAATTCATATTAGACTACTAATGTACAATCTCAACTGATCCCATTTAACAAGTTACAAAGACAAGGCTCATCACATCCAACTGTGGTCGTAAAAAACTAAGCAACGTGATTTACATCTTGACATGCCATAACACTTGACATGTATTAAATGCCTTGGCATTATGTGGCATGTGTTAGCATCCCATACATTCCTTGACATGCTTTTACATTATCTAACACACCCTAGCACTTCCTGACATGCCTTGGTAGTTTAACATACCTTGGCACTGTCTAGCATATAACCCTGTCACTCCCTCCTTAACACACCTAGACTCATTGACACTCCCTATCACACACTGTTATTAGTTTATTTCCACGCATTTTTATCTAGCACTTCCTTATGTTTACCTGACACTACCTAACACTCCCTAGCACACATTGGCACACCAGAACACCTGGCACATCTTGGCATGCCACCCTAGCACTCTAGTATTCCTTGGCACTTCCTAGCATACCTTGTCTCTCTCTCCTTAGCACACCTATAGCTCATTGAAACTCCTAGTCAAAAAATCTTATTCATTCATTTCCATGCATTTTTACCTAGTTATACCTTGTGTTTCCTTAATATTACTTAACAATCCTTTGCATGTGTTGTTACACCCTAGCACCTAAGACATCTTGGCATGCCACCCCAGCATCTAGCATGCCTTAACACTGCCTAGCATACCTTGTCACTCCCTCCTTAGCACTCCTGGAACTGATTGACACTTCCAATAAAAATCTCTTATTTGATAATTTCCATGCATCTTGATGTAGTGCTCCCTTGTGTTTCCCTGTAACTCCTATTTAACATTTCCTTACATGGGTTGGCACATCTTGGTCGCATGCCGCCCTAGCACTCTAGAATTCCTTATCACTGCCAAGCATGCCTAGTCACTCCTCCTTAGCACACTTGAAAATAGTTGAAACTCCTTGTCACACACTCTTATTCATTCATTTCCATGAATTATGACATAATGATCCCTCCGTGTTTCTATAGCACTCCCTAACACTCCTTGGCACAAATTGGCACACCCTGGAACTTGGCACATCTTGGCATGCTTTCCTAGCACTTTATCATGCCTTGTAATTTCCTAGCATCCCTTGTCACTCCCTCCTTGTCACACCTATAACTTTCTAACACTCCCTATCACACACTCTTATTCATTCATTTCCATGCAATTGAAACTAGTCCTCCATTCTGTTTCCCTGGCACTCCCTAGCATGCGTTGGCGCCAAACCATAACACCTAGCACATATTGGAATGCCTAACATGCCTTGGAACTTTCTAGCATGTTTTAACACTGCCTGGGATTCCCTACACACCTTGGCACTCCGCAGTTGTCATGCCCTTATAGATAACCTTACTTTTTTTGTGACTTGGGAACCCAACCAAGTCATTGAAAAAATAGTGCTGTGTCTAGCACAAAGTATCCCTTTGTTTGAAAATTATTTGTCCATCCCCTTATCACAATCATAATATTGCCTCCTGTAAGTCCTATTACGAAATTATCCTAACACACTTCATCCATGGGACATCTAGAATTCACTGACATTCCCTCACAAACACTCTTATTCATTTGTTTCCATGAAATTTGAACTAGTTCTCCCTTGTGATGTCCTGACACTCCCAAAAAATCCTCGTCATGCATTAACACTAACTGGCATGTGTTAGCACACCTTTTCATTCCTTGGGACTGTTTGGTCTCAATCTAGTCTCCTAAATTGAGCTCATTTAATTGTTAACCAGGGTTGGTAAACTGCTGAAGTGAAGTGTACTATATGTACCTAGGTGCTTGTTTCTTAATGCGTTGTGTGTAGTGTTTTGTGATGTTTTTGGTCTTTTTGGAAATTTTATGTTCACAAGGAAAATGACTAGAAAGCTAGTGGAAGGAAGCTAATGATTAAAAACAGAGTGAAGCCTAGTTGGTTGATGACAAATGAAAAATGCAATTTCAGATATTGAAACAGAATCATATCCAAACTATGACTAAGCAAAAACAAAGCTTGATAATGACTTTTAAGAAAATGATTCAAAGCATAAACTCAATTTGTCAAATTCTTTCATCAAAGGTGTCTGAGAGAGAGCTTGATACATGGTCAACTAAGTATGCAAATCCTCCTAACTAAACAGTTAAACAACTAACTTATAATGATGCAACATTTTATCCTTGATTAGAGATTTGTTGAAGCATAATTGGAGTAAAACATTGATATCATCATAAGATCTTCTACTCTAAGTCTAGTTCCTAACTCTATTCTGCAACTCAGTTTTATAGCACTACACTTCACTCAAAGGTTATAGATTTTTGAAATAGTTTTTTGAGGAAATGTTTGTTTGTGAGATGATAAGGAAGTTGCAGAATTACTTTAGGCCTTAAAATGATATTGTCTTCTGTTCATATGGTTATGAATCAATTATATATTTTAGAACAAGAAGAGGTTTGTAAATAATGAAGGCTATTTTGTTAAGTTTAACAACTGAAGTAATCTAATATGTAGTGAATGACAACTGAATGTGGAGTGCAAATGCAATGAGTTAAGCTAAAACTGAACTTAAGATGTCACTAATCTAAAACAGTGCTGAACTAACAAGTCATTATCAAACTTAAAACAAAATAACTGAGCATGAGTTAAATGCAATTAGACTCCGGAGTATCCTAACTAAGTTATCATGCATTATTCTATGGAATCATACAGTCTGTTTGTCCATCATGATTGGTATTTTGGAAGAGTTTCTTAGAACAATCCTAACTGTACAATTCAGTGCAAATGCAAACATAAATACTGAAAGCAATGAAAAACTAAGATATCATAGCTATCTCCTACCCATCATTATGATATTTTGGAAGAGCATTTTAAGAGCAAGAACAGCTATGGTACTTAGTGCAAACACACAACTGAAACGTTCAAGATCACAATCATGCTTAAGACATTATAAGGATTTTTTGGAAGAGTTTCTTCTTTTGGAAGAGTACTTAGCATAAGTATAACTGTGATGGTGAACAAAAGAGATTGCAATTAAATCCTACAATACTATAGCCATTTCCCATTCATGATCATAATCTTTTGGAAGAGCTTCTTCTTTTGGAAGGGTTTTTAGAACGAGTATAACTATAGTAGCTAATGAAAACAACTACGAATTCAACTTCAAAAACGTAAAAGCAACTAGAATACTTATCTAAATTACGCAAATAAAACCGTGCAGGAGGCAGGGGCCCTCTACCACCAGACGGAATCTAACTCCAAATCAAATCAACGCTTTCAAAACAATACTGTCTGCTTCATTAAAGGAGAAATAACTTGAACAGAACAATCTGCGTCTTCAGAAATGTAGCACAGAATCTAAGCAAAATCTAGAACAAAATCTAGCCTAGCTCTCGGTTTCCCAAGTGTTTATATAACAAATGTACATAACAAGAATTGCAACAATTCCAGGATCATTGTCTTTCCTTATCGAAATCACATTAGGACTCTTGAAGTGGCTGCGTAAAAAGGAAAAAGACATATGGACTAAGACAGTCCTATTAGAAGTCTGCCTTCTTAAATGTGTTCCCACGTACCAAAACAATACCCAGAATTCGTTTCTTCCTTCATGGTGAGCAACGAACAATGTAGACATGAGGTGGAATATACCCATATGCGGTTTTTCTTGAGAGGCCACCTGGAACATACCCAAACGTGAAGACAGCTGCAGAATCGCCGGTTAGCTATGGAATGTCTGCATTCTGCAACTAGTTCCGGTCAAAATGCATTACAATGACAAAAATCATAAAACTTAGCAAGTCAGTCATGTTAATCATTCTAAAAATAATTTTAACTAAATTCATTGATCAATTGGGTCTGGAATAGCAATGGACAAAGGAAAATGAGGTAAAGTAGAATGAAAGAAAGCACAATCTTGAGGCTCAACATACCCCCACTGCTGACTTCTTGCATGTCCTCATGCAACTTATCCTATAAACTCAGAGGCTTCTGCAAGAACATCTAATCCTCTCCTTCTCCTTTGCCTGGAAGCTAAAGATCTTCTGGGTTTTCTGATGACAAGTTTGAACCTTAAGTTGGTAAGTGCCCTGATTAGCTTCTTGTTCCTCTTTTTCAACTTTTCACTAGCCTTTTCCACTTTGTCTATATGTAGAGATAAGGTTGAGTTCATATCGGTTTTGAGCTTGACTTGTTCACTCAAAATATCATTCTCATTTTTGATGTGTCTATTAAGTATTTCCAGCTCATACCTATCCCTTATTAATACATCTATTTCGGACAGTGGAGGACTAGGGGTTATCTCTCTACTCTCTGAAGCTTTCCTTTCCAAAGTTTCAACATAGTCATAAACTTCTTGCTGAGCAGGGTCAATTTCAGGGGTTCCTTCATTAAAATCCTCTTCAACATCTTCTTCAATAGATGTTTCTTCATCTTCTATATCTATCACCCCTGTTTGTTTGATTTGAGTTTTCTTTAGTTTCCCTTTTAGTCTATGGCTTCTTCTTGGCTGAGAAGATCCCTCTCCTTTCTCTGTGGCAGATTTCCTGATTACCTTCTCTTTCTTAAGTTGTCTCTTGATTTGAGTCAACTTCTCTGAGATGATTTCCTTACTACTTTCTTGGACTGTTTTGTCAATTTCAATTTTTGAAGCCCTCCATTTTCTGCTTCTCCTTGTAGGCTGTTGTTCAGGTGAGGGCTCTTTTGGCTCTTCAAAATGATTTCTTATCAATAAATTGTCCCAAGTATCATTTGTTTTGGCTAAATGGTGTTCAATCAAAATTTTAACCAAGCCATGATGATATAGAGTTGTCTCTAAAAATTGAACTCTTCTTTGAACACATGAAGCCATCTTTTTCAAACTTTGAAGCAATAAATAGGGTAGGTTTAAGTCTTCCCCCAGAAAATGCATTATCAGTCTAATGTGGTAAACATAAAATGTGCCATATCTACCCTCACATGTAATAAATTTTTGTAGAATAAGCAGTATGTTTCTCCATTTATTTTTCAAGGCAGAACTTGGAATTCCTTTCTTAAACACAGTGACATCCATACTTGGTGATTTTAGAATTTGCTTCCAGGATTCATGATGGAATTCTCTGTTTTTGAACCATCTCTCTCCATTTCTAAGAAACCCTGTAGCTTCTGCAATGAAAAATTCAGTGACAGTGAATTTGACATCCCCCACTTCAACCTCAGCTCCTTGAAATGACCTTGCAAATGTTTTAGTGACTTCTTTGTGGAAGCCATTAAACTTCTCAAGAAATTGTAGCCATCCTATCTGTTGCAACATTTCTTTACATTGAGGGTAGCCTTCTAGGTATTTTGTACCTATTGGTTCAGTTCTTACAATGAAACCCATAATTTCTTCTTCAATGTTCAGATTAATGCTCTTTCTACCCACTGAAACAATAACTTTCACCTTCGAATTGATATGCCTCAGGTTCTTAATGACAATGGCTTCAAACTTCAGACTGATATACCTCTGCGTTATAGTGACAATGGCTTCAAAATTCGGACTGATATGCCTCTGGTTGACAGTGACAAAGGCTTCAAGCTTCGGAATGATATGCCTCTGGTTGACAGTGACAATGGCTTCAAATTCCTCACTGATATATCTCTGTCTCTCGGTGATAATTGGCTTCAAATTCCACACTGCTATACCTCTGTCTCCCGGTGAAAAATGACTTCAAATTCCACACTGCTGTACCTCTGCGTTTACAGTGATAATGCTCAATCTCTGCCCACGGTGATAGTGCTTTGATATTCAAACTGATATACCCTTTTGCTCTTCTCACGGTAATAAGAATATCTCTGTTTGCGGAATGAAGTGCTGGCTTCAGAATGGAGTGATGGAAGTAGTTACGGAATGAGTAAATGGAGTGAGGTGGAGGAAACGAATTAATGATTGAAAAGAAGGCGGAGATTTTTACAACGGAAAAGAGAATCATCATTGAATGATTTGGTTAGGTGACGTGAAGAATTCAAACACTTCAGCCATTTTAACCGCTTAAATGATGTCGGGTATGGAATTTGAAATGAGAGATTTTAATCCAAAGTTTGTGGAGGGTTTATTGGTCTTGATCAATAAAAATAATTAAAACAACCTTTTCGAACAATTCATAACTAAAACTATGCTAAAATTTTATGAAATGCCATTATAATCTAAACTTGTTACCTCTGCTTTTCATTTGATTTTTGTAGTCTTTGTCTTCTTTGTTCACCTTTGGAAGAGTCTTCATAATTCTTCTTGATTCTTCTTATTCATGGATACACTGGATCATTTTGTTGCAATTCTAATGTCTGCTGATTGGTGCCTTCAGGATTTGTAGCTACGGAATGACTGTCTGGCTACGAAAAGTCTGATCAGCTGCAGAATGTCTGTTAAGCTGCAAAATGTACCTGTAGAGCATTTTAATCATGAAATGGAGTGTTTTTGGAATATAAGTGAAATGTTATATGGCATGAATGAAGATGGATGATGAGACATGATATTTATGAAGTGGATGATGAAATGGAATGGATTTAGTTTATGAAATGGAGTGAAAGAACATAAGAACTGCCCTGCAATCCATGACATGTATTATTCATTTGCAGTAAGACATCAGACTTTAAATTTTGACATGAAAATGAGTTGAATGGAGTATGGAATGGGATGAATGAAATATGGAATGAAGTAGAGTATGAAAGAATGAATGAAATGGAATATAGATGGATAAGTGAATGGAGTGAAATGAAATGAGATGGATCATAAGCACTATGGATCTGAACTTATGATTTTGTAACAGCTGCTTGCAAAAACAAAATAGAAAAGTTAGAGTGTCAGAGAGACTCTGATTTTCACCCTATTTTTTCTATATAAACATGCCAATTAGTGATTGGTTTTCATGTTTATACTTTTATTTATTTATTTACTTATTTGTTTATTTATTTATTTATTTATTTTTTCAAAATAAATGCTTCAGAAAATTCAATCAAGTTGATGAAGAAGAAATATTCTTCTTCATTAACTTCACATCACTGCTTTCTTGGAACTTTTGGACAAATTCTTCTCTTGAGAGTGGTTTGTGATACAACTTCAATCTATGACCATTCACAAGAAAAGTGACCTCTTCTTCATCTATAGTTCTGATTTTTACTGCCCCATTATCAAAAATTTCAACAATTTCATATGGCCCAAGCCAATGTGTCTGAAATTTACCTTGAAAATCCTTGAATTTTGAATCAAACAAAAGAGCCCAGTCACCTTCTTTGAATTTCTTCTCTTTGATGTACTTGTCATGCCATCTAGTCCTTTGCTGTTGGACTAGACTTTTTTTCTGAACTGCATCTTGTCTGATCTCATCCAATTCATTAATTTGCTCCAATCTATGCTTCTGTGCCTCCGTCAAATCAAGTCCTAGCTGAACTGCCATTTTGAAGGTTTGAATTTGGAACTCTATGGGAAACAAAACTTGCTTTCCATAAACAAGCTCATAAGGAGTATGGCCTATTGTGTTTCTCCATGTAGTTCTATAGGCCCACAAGGCTTCAGGAAGCCTATCTACCCAATCTCTTCTATGTAAATGAACAGTCTTTGTTAGGATTCCTTCAATGAACTTATTAGTAGATTCCACTTGACCATTTGCTTGTGGATGATAAGGAGTAGATTTTCTATGTCTGATTTTGTACCTCTCCATCATTTGCTCCACTAGCCTTGATGTAAATTGAGCTCCTTGATCTGTAACAATTTCCCTTGGGACACCAAAACGAGTAAAAATATCCTCAAAAATAAAAGTAACTACAGATGATTCATTATCAACAAGTAATGGCTTGGCTTCTACCCATTTAGTAACATAATCGGTGCAAACTAATATATACCTTTTCTGTCTTGATGGAGGACTAATAGGTCCTACAAAATCCAAAGCCCATTTTTCAAAAGGTTCAATATGTACCTGAGTTTGTAATGGCATCTCACCTGAAGGAGAAGGTTTCCCTACCCTTTGGCAACTGTCACACCTTTTGACATACTCTTTAGCATCTTTAAACAAGGATGGCCAATAATATCCTAAATTAAGGATCTTATAAGCTGTCCTCTTATCTGCAAAGTGTCCGCCACAAGGTTCATCATGACATGCCTTGAGAATCTCAGGCATCTCATCTTCACGAACACACCTTCTAATGATCAAATCTGGACCTGTCTTGTACAACTCATTAGCAACCCATGAATATTTTGCA
Organism: Pinus albicaulis; assembly: GCA_034641835.2. Lineage (NCBI taxonomy): Eukaryota > Viridiplantae > Streptophyta > Pinopsida > Pinales > Pinaceae > Pinus > Pinus albicaulis. The sequence continues at coordinate 126,632 of JAXQQM020075851.1, forward strand.
CTATCATTAATGATTTTTCCTTTATCCCTTGCATTCATTATTGAAGGAAATTTTCCTGAAACTAAATAATTAGCAATATCAGCAAACCATGGAGTTTGAGTAGAAATTGCAAAAAGATATTCATCAGGAAATTGATCTTCAACCGGAGTGTCATCTTTGATATTTTGGAGTCTAGATAGGAAATCAGCTATTGTGTTTTTTTTTCCAGGCCTATCTAGAATGGTGATGTTGAATTCTTGTAAGAGCAATAACCATCTTATAACTCTGCCATTAGTGATTGATTTGTTCATTAAGTATCTAATTGCAGAATGATCAGTGTGAACAAAAGTTTCATAGCCTGTTATATAGTGTCTAAATTTGTTTATGGCATGAACAAAAGCTAAAAACTCTTTTTCAGTTACAGTATAGTTTAACTCTGCAGGAGTCAAATTTTTACTGATATAATAGATGGCATAGGGAATCAAGTCTTTCTGTCCCAATACTGCTCCTAGAGCTGTATCGGAAGCATCTGTCGAGATATGAAAAGGTAACTTCCAGTTAGGTCCCCTTAATATAGGTGCTTCAGAAATTTTGGTTTTTAGGGTTTCAAAAGCTAACTGGCAATCAGAAGTCCATTTGAATTCACAATCTTTGGTGAGTAATTTGAAGAGTGGAGATGCTATTTTGGTGAAGTTTTCTATAAATCTCCGATAATATCCTGTAAATCCTAGAAAACTTCTAACATCTCTTTGACAATTTGGAATAGATAAGTTAGATATGACTTCAAATTTAGACTCATCAACTCTAATCCCATCCCCTGAAATGTGATGCCCTAAAACAATACCTTCAGTAAACATCATAAAACATTTTTCATGACTAAGTGAAAGGTTTGCTTCTTGACATCTTTTTAAAACTTTTTCCAAGTTTTCTAAAGCTTCTTCAAATGAGTTTCCATAAACTTTGAAATCATCCATGTACACCTCTACACAATCATGTATTAGATCTGAAAAAATTCCTAATACTGCCCTTTGGAATGTTGCAGGTGCATTGCATAATCAAAATGGCAATACTCGGTAAGCATAGGTACCCCAAGGACAGGTAAATGTGGTTTTGTCTTGATCCTCAAGTGCTACTTGGATTTGATTGTAACCACTAAACCCATCTAGGAATGAAAAGTACTTTTTGCCAGCTAATGTATCTAATACTTGATCTATGAAAGGTAAGGGAAAATGGTCTTTAAGAGTAGCTTTATTTAGTTCTCGGTAGTCAACACATACCCTCCATTTTCCATTTTTCTTTGGCACAATTACCAAAGGAGAAACCCACTGACTATCTGAAATAGGATAGATGAAATTATCATTTAACAATTTTTGCAATTCTTCTTTAACAATTTCCCTAAGATTTGGATTCATCCGTCTTTGAGGTTGTCTGATTGGTTTGCAATTTTCCTTTATATAGATGTGATGAGCGCAAGTCTTGGGACTTATCCCTTTCATGTCAGTGTATTCCCATGCATATGCAGAAGAATGTCTCTGTAATACTTTGACTAACTCTTCTTGTTGAGATTTTTCTAGGTTCTTGTTTATGTTCAAAGTTTTGCCTGGGAAAATCTCACTTGTAGAGCTGCCAAATTTGTCCATAGATTGAAGAGACATCTGCCTAGATGAAAAAAACTCAATATTGGATCCCCCTTGAAATGATTCATGTTTATGTTCTGGAGAGGATTCAAAATTTTCTAGAGTATTCAGAATTTGATTATCTTCACTAATTTCTGGCATTGTGAAGAGAGGTTGTAAATCTTCTTCATCCTCTATCCATTGAGTGTCATCCAAATCTGTAATTGTCCTAGCTGGAGGATATAAAGTGAACTTCTTAGTTGAACTACCATCAGAGATGTACATATCACTGGATCTACAACTAATAAAAGCATCAGCTGTAGCCAATCAAGGTCTTCCTAATATAACAGGATGGCCTCCTAGATTATTCTTAGGAGTTAGGATCATGAAATCCACAGGGTACTCCCAAGAATCTAGGGACACCGGAATGTCTTCTATGACCCCATCTGGTTTGATCACAGATCTGTCTGCTAATTGTAATAGTGTGGGTGTAAAGAGAATATTAGGAAGTTTCAGTTTATCCATGATTTTTCTACTCATGATATTGATTTCTGCTCGTAAATCAATGAGTGTGTTCTGGATTTCAATTCCATTGATGTGAATTTTGACAACTGGATTTCCTGGGTCAAGATACTTTGGAATAGAAATATTTCCCATCATAATTTCTGCTATTTGTCCTGCCATTTGTATTTTCTTTGTTTCTCTTATTCTTTTTCTTGTTGTCTTCATACTCAACTCATTTATTGTTTTGGCTAAAATTGGAATTTCCTTGATGGCTTGTAATAATGGAATTTTAATGCAAACATTTCTCAGCTCATCCAGGAAATCATAATTAGGCACCATGATTTGTTTTTCTACACCTCTATCAATTTGTAATCTTTTCGGAAAGGGAGGTATAGAAGTAAATGTAGATGGTTGCTCTAATATAGGAGTTGAATTTATTGGATCTTTTTGTTTTAATTTTTCAGTGTTTGGGTCTTGAAAGGATGTGTCTTCCTCAAGACTTTTATTCACCCGTAGAGAGTCTTCCTCAGAGTTATCTTGTTATTGTATGACCACAGAAGGCTTCCTCTTTTCAAATATCCTTCCAGACCTAAGTTGAACTTCACTAAGGTCTAGAGGAGTAATTAAATAAGTTGGAAATTGTTGGCCTTCTATCATGTATGTGTTCTGAGGATTTTTATTATTAGGGTTTGGTATGGGTTGAGCAGGGAATTGATTTGATTTTTGAGGTAATGGTAATGAAAGTGGTTGATTTTGATGTGGTTGGTTCTGATGATGTTGTTGAGGATTTTGTTGAAAATTTTGTTGAAGATTTTGAGGAAATTTTTTTTGAGGATTTTGAGGATAAAAATGTGGGTATGGTGGATAGGATGGTGGATACTGATAATATGGGGAGTATCTTCCATAGGGACTTTATGTTCCTTGTGCCCAAGATTGAGATTTATTTTGAAATTGGGGCCAAGGTTGCTGCCAAGAATTCCAAGGTGGAGGTTGATTATATAATTGATCATGAAATCCTTGTGTTTGAGGTCCCTGCCAAGGTCTTCTAGATACAAAATTGAGAGACTCTGTGGAATCTATAGGAGTTTCCTCCTGAAAGATAGATTTGAGACCCGGAAGAGAAGGAAAATTCTTGGTCTCATGTTTTTCAGAACAAATGACACAGGTTTCTACAACTTTTACATGCAAAGGACACTCTCTCAAGGCATGTTTCTTTCTACATTTGGGACAAAAGATTGCCAAAGCATCAGATTCAGCCTTTTGCTTGTTTTGTATCTTAAGGGTGTCTATTTGTTCAATAAGACTCCCTAAGATGTCATATTTAAAATCATCAAGCATGTGTCCTATTTCTGATCTACTTACTGTCCCAGAAGCAGACTTACTTGCCCTTGCAAGAGCAGGATCTCTTGGACCTTTGACAGCTTTAGATTTCCCTCTTGAAAGGTTGATACATAACTCAGATATTTCAGGTAATGTGAGCTGTGATATATCCCCTTTTCCCATCATGTTAAGGATATCCAACCATTCATCCCTAATTGTTTTCAACAAAAGAGATTTTAAGGTGTCTTGATCTAGGTTTTCCATTTTTGCCCTTTTGATGTTGTAATTAAATCTCTCCAACAAATCTTCCAAATTTTCATCTTCTTTTTGTAACATCTTGAACACTTCTTCCTTATGATTAACCGGCATACAATAATCCAAATATCTCTCTAGAAATGTTTGTTTCATGTCTTCCCATGTTCTAATAGAACTGTTGATCAGACTCATAAACCACTTCAATGCTGCTCCTTTCAAGGTTGAAGGGAATAATTTCAGTTTTTGAGCATCTTGTAAGTAGTCATAAGTTCTACACATCACTTCAAATTCAAATAAGAAGGTTTCAGGATCTTCAGTTTTAAGTCCATAGAAGTTTGGAAGGACAGAAGGTGAAATGTTTTTCATGGTTGTATTGGTTTCTTCATCAATTATAGGGAACCCAAAAGAGCTTCCTATTCTACCTCTTCCTCCATCTGCACCTCTACCTCCTTCTCCTCTACCTCCTTCTCCTCTACCTCTACCTCTACCTCCAAATAGTGTGTGTTCCCCATTGAAGACTCCTCCTCCTCCTTCTTTTGCCATAGTTGACTCTCCTGTGGAAGTAGAAAGGTTTGTGTCCCTAACAGGAGTTTTTAGATCTTCTTCTATGGCAGGTTCAGTGGATGAAGTGGAAGGTTTCTCTAATGGAATATTTGACCTTAGATATTCTAGAAGTCTAGGATCAGGAGAGGATGGAATATGGGTATGAGTTGAAGGTGTACTAGCTCTGGATCTAGATGAAACAAGTGGTGTTCTAGAAATCAAACTTCTGCCTCTGCTGCTTATAAATCTTCCCCTTGAATATCTCTCCCTACGCATATAATTTTTTTTCGATACTAAGAAACAAAGGTTACCTAGTTTTCAATTCCCCGGCAACGACGCCAAAATGTTTGGTCTCAATCTAGTCTCCTAAATGGAGCTCATTTAATTGTCAACCAGGGTTGGTAAACTGTTGAAGTGAAGTGTATTGTATGTACCTAGGTGCTTGTTTCTTAATGCGTTGTGTGTAGTTTTTTGTGATGTTTTTGGTCTTTTATGATGATTTATGATGTTTTTGGTCTTTTTGGCAATTTTATGTTCACAAGGAAAATGACTAGAAAGCTAGTGGAAGGAAGCTAATGATAAAAAAAAAATAAGGTTTTCATTATTGGCCTTCGATCAGATGATTCTACGGGTGTTCGACACCAGCTCACTGTTCACATTCCGTGGATTGTACCTATAGTACCTTGAGAGCCATTGTCATTATTGGTGGTTCCTCTCGCGTCTGTTAACAAATTTCATCATTGGCTGGTAATCAGACGATGTAGTTGCATGTTTGACTTCAACTCACTTATTCGCATGCTTTATCTTGTACTTTTCTTGGGTCGAGATGGAGCGCAAGACCCTGGATTTTGTCTGTTAGAATCTAGGCTACGATTTTGTGGATTATCATGATTAGTTACATGACTCATTCATTGTATGGCTGCGACCATACCTGAGTCTATTTATTGGTCCTTACTGGATGGCTGCCTCCATACCTTGGATCTAGATTATTGTATACTCTGTTATGGATGGATGTGCCCATACCACATATATCATGTATATTGAGATATCAGTTTTACTTCTCTACGTAGGTTTTACGATGACGATGTTTTCAGTTGGGCACGTTCTCATAAAGCACTTCACCCCTATCTCTCATTTGGGCCTCATGCTTTAGGGGGCATCTGTTACACAGTAATTTGTCACCGTCCCTGCAATCCCCCATATCGCACATTTGAGGGCTCATTCTGTGAATTGTGAGCAATGACATAACCTGAAAACACTTTCATGGCATTCCCCTAGACATGGAATTTCATTCCCCTGAAGACATATCCTTGTGAAAAACCCTAAAAATAGCCTTTTCATCCTTGGCGCGACTAGCCAGTGTTATACCCATGCCAATGGGAGAAATCCTCCAAAGAGGGCAAGCCAATTGGTGCTCTGTCTCAGAGTCCCACTCGTGCCAGGATTGATAAAGGGTGTTTTAAAAAATAAATGGTGGAAGATTGACTTTAACCAACTCCTGAACTGGTCTCTAAATTGAGTTGGGACGTTTGGCTCCAGATTTCCATGTAGAGGAAGTAGTTTTCCACATCTCATGGAAGCTTCCTTGAGGATAGGGCCAATCCCATGATTATAGTGATCCCAACTCCTCTTCCACCATCTATATAAGCTTTTCATTTCCCTCTGCAAGCTAGTCTCCAAGAGTCTCCAATAATCTCCAAGAGTCTCCAAGAGTCTCCAAGAATATCCAAGAGCCTTCATAGCCTAAATAATGCTGCAATAGCCCTCATAGAGCCAAATCTATAGCAAGGAGATTGACGATCGAAGAGAGAGGCTTGTCCCCATCCTTGACAGGGTTTACCGAGACGTATTCCGCTGACGACCCGTTGAAGGAGAATTCAGCGTCAAAGCTAGGTTGTATTTTCCTTTGTATGAATTAATGATAAGAAACTATTGGTTATGGTTCCACTCACTTTTTTCATTATGATCATGAGTTGTGTCCTCTCTGACTGACGCATAATTGTATATATAATATTTTACGCTTGTGTTTGTTGTGTTTCTTACGTGTGTAGGTGTTCGATCGTGACGAGCGTGAGGATTGTGATCTGCCGGAGCAAAGGAACGAGAGCGCTACCTTCTCTACAAAAAACAGTGTTGGATTCGAGGTAACCTTCTTCGCAAGTTGGTTTATTGCAATTAGGGACCTGCACCATAGCGTGTTACGATTGTTGCTCGATCCGTTCTTGGCTAGTAGGGATCACCTCTATCCTCAAAGGGGATTTACCTCTACAACAGGAACTCTAACTGGTCTCCCAACACCACACCACACCACACATCACACCCCCCTCATCCCGTAGGGGGCAGAAGAGTGCATCCCATACGGGAAGATAGCTGAATTCACAACCGGGTACATCACAGACTAACCCTCTTTCTAACCAGAAATTCGTGTCTTCACACGTTGCCATGGCGTCAACCCCTCAATCACCCTTCTTAGCGGCGTTAAATCTATCGAATTTAACCAAGCTCACCAATGACCCCATTGCACACGACCCCAATTGGCCTCCCATGCCCATGAAGCTCCATTCAGACATACCAAAGTTTGAGGGAAAGTAAGCAAAATACCCATGGAATCATATAATGACCTTTCACCTATGGTGCTCATTGAATAGCATCATTGATGATACTATTCGATTGAGGTTGTTTCAACGTACTCTCACGGGAGTGGTCGCGAAATGGTATGTCGAGAAACCCCCTGCTTCACACAGAACCTTTAGTGCCCTCGCTACCACGTTCCTCACTTATTTTCAGTTACCTATTCACCATGATTCAGGAATGGAATTACTGACTCATTTTAGACAATCTACCTCTACCCACATTTTAGACAATCGTAGCTTATGCAAAGCTCAACTCGACGACCAAATCCTTTTAGATTTATTCTTGAAAATCTGACAGTGGGGATTTCAAATGATGTGGCGCAACGTAACCCCACATCCGAAGAGGACACAATAAGTAAAGCCTAGCAAATTGAATTGATTTATATGCAATCAGGATACATATACAATATCCTACCTAACGCACCGCGCCTACAATATTATCAAGAATTTCTAGGTGTGTCGAACTCTGCAGACAGACTTATTGGGTCGATGACCCAAGGGTACCTAGGCAGCAGCAGTCAGAATCCTAGTTATACACATGGATCTACCCAGGACATATCTCAACCCAGATTCCAAAGTCATCATATGCAACAACAAAATTTGACTAATAAGGCGCCCGCGTATCACCAAGGAGGAACTTACCCTCCGGCCAGGGGGGACCCAGTACGTAGGAAGAAAAATGACAGAAGAACTCCCCCCCAATAGCCAAGTGTAGACATGGGACAATAGTATGCTCAGTCCCAAGCACATAACCCACCAATGAAAAAGAATGCATAGGTTAACTTTGTGCAGCCGTCCCAAGATCAACCACACTAGTATGATCAGGAGAATTATCCTCCTAACGTGGTCAAAATAAAGCTAAAAAAAAAATCCAAAGGGAACCCTAGATAGGGGGGCATCAATCTACAGTGCCCACTGTGACCCCAGCCTGGAGATAACTTCAACCAAAATCAGAACCAGGAGCCAATAAATGCTCAAAAGTAAGGAAAAATTCCACCTCTACGAACAAACCATTCTTGTTCGATATGTGGTGAGTAAAGGCACTATACTCACCACTATCCCTAACTCCCTGAGCTTAAAAAACTCCAGAGTAATCGAGGACAAGGAGGATCTTCCCAGCCAACTGTAGTTATGAAATAACCCTTCCCCCATCAAGGAATGGTGAGCACTCAACAACAAAACGCCAATGATTCCGAGAAAAACAACCATGAAATTTACATGGCTGGGGAAGAAATGTTTTTCCAAACCCGGAATCGTAGCTATGACACCCCACCATGCGCTGGTATGTCAGGGGCTAGTACGTCCACACCGAATGCACCATTAACCATTCCAAATATTCCTTTGGAACCATTGCCAAAAATGGTTAAAGGGCCTAATAAGCGAGTAGGTAACTACTCCAAGGCAGCCCACAATTACAGCATCATATAAGATTTAGCCCAGTCACCTATTGTTATGTCCTCTTTGGAGGTATTGTATTCATGCCCAAAGTAGTGGAAAGCCCTTCTTTCCACCTTAGGCACCATCGACCCTGCCGACACGCGCATGATGGCTTTTGATTTAGAAAAAGCCACCCCTAGGCTTCCCTCCATGGTTGCCTTTCAGATACCAATATCGATACAAAATATCACTATTCAATGATGTGTCATAGATGAGGGTGCATCCACATGCATCATGTCAAAGAATTTATGGCAGAAGTTAGGAGCCCCAAAACTCAAACCGTCCATCATCACACTTAGGGAATACGACGGTCGGCCCTCCACCGTCGTCGGTCTCTTCCAAAACGTACTGGTCTGCTTAGCCGGAAAAATGGTCCACATAGACATTGAAGTCTTGGATGCTCAATTAGATTACAATATACTCCTTGGGCGAAGTTAAATGTATGCCATGTCTTCCATAGCATCTTCCCTTTTCCACATCATGATGTTCCCCCATGAGGATCGAATCATTACAGTAGACCAGTTGATGCACACTGAAAAGTGTCCCCTGACCAATAAAAATATGGTTCTACCTTATGTAGACATAGCCACTGATGGTCCTTCATGGTATCAAGAATATGGCCCTGGCTAATTCAAATAGTCGTTCGTCCTAGGATCCTTC
>JAXQQM020074260.1:0-122833 GCA_034641835.2 Pinus albicaulis
CACCTCCGGTTTTCAGGAAATATTTTTTTTTTTTTTTTTTTTTTCTGTGCACATTTAAATTCCCTTATTATGTCCGCTATTCTTCTACAGCTATTTTCATTAAATCCATATCTTTTACATATATATATGACGTAGGATAATGATATATCTGATATACCATATGTATACAGCTTGCATCTATATATATACTTCTATATATAGGTCATAAGATAATTGTATGTCTTTTATACAATATATATACATCTGGCATCTGTAGGTATATATATATGTAACACTTCTATATAGATATATATCATATATACGCCATAGGTTTGTGGTACATATTGTATTCAACATGTACACTTCTTGACTATATATCTACCACACCCATATGTATCAAGTGCGTATATCTACTATACATACTTTCCATTTCATATGCAATGGTGTATCTATATAGAATACTCGTACTTCTCAAATCCATATATATATAGGGTCAATTAATTAGACATAAAATGATAACAATTCATAAAGCCCATTTAAATTTTGAGCGCTAACCTATGTAGTTGAACCCGTATATATATATAAAATTTTACATGAAATCTCAGATGTATATCATCCTACCACTCGATTTCATTATGGGAGGTCGAGTTCATTATCACCCGGCATAACTAGTTATATGTATCGACGCGTTATCCATAATTAGTTTCAACCTATGATAATATCAACGTGCATCCCACGTAAAGGTTTGATTTAGAGGATCACATCTTGGGTCCACGTCGCGCCTGGCAGCGTACTAGCGCCAACTGAGGAACTGTCAACTCCCTTACCGCGTTTGAAATGGGTGATACATGGCCCTATTACACGAACCCTATTTTGACTGCCAATGCACATGTTCTGGCGTGATTTTTTTTTTTTTCGGCCTGTCATTCCTTTTCCTGCTACGGCGGTCCGCAACACCTCAGGCCAATTGTCGGCGTTTGTACGTTTCTCAGTACCAGAACGACACCGGAGCTGTAGGTGTCGCCTCCTTCAGGATTCAATACATCACGGTATGACGGCTAGGTATTTACAATTATTTAATTGGTTCTCTGTTGCAGGTGAAACGTATCAGTTGTGGAAGGAAGGGCAGTATGCCGTAGCCATAGTCCACAGAGAAATCGACAGTTGGCGGTTTTGATGGATTTGCCAACCAAAATCGGGATTCTATAGGGATTTGCGACCAGGAAATTTAGGGTTCAATTGTTTCTTTCTATGAGAGGCCCTTCAGTTGACTTCATAGCCAGACCTTTCCCATAGTTTTATTTCTGTTCTCATTTCTCTCGCCAGTTCCTCTATTTCGCGTATTGTGCAGACAGAGGGGGGGTCTGCCTATCCCTCGGACCTCTGTGACCGAGGCTAACGATCATTTGGGCATTTAACTTCTTGGTTGGAGTTTGTTCTGCAAGAGTTCGGGTTGATGATTTCTTGCTTTTGCTGTTATGTCCACGGTATGGGTTTGAATCTTTGCGAGCGTGGGGTACGTTACGCACAGTTTTCTTGTGCCCTGTTTATCTAGCTCTGCTTTCGATCAAAACCTTCCCCGTCAAACTAAATTGATGTTTAATTTTGGATTATATGTTTACGTTTGCACTGGTATCGTTGTCAGACCTCAAGGGCGAGTTGGATACATTAATATCTGATTTCGCCGATCGTATCGATCTTAGTTACTGGCTATTATAGAATGGATTCACCTGAGGCCAGGGTACCGATCTACTATATCGGTGGTCCACCTCCCCAAATGCCATCTCTCCGCCTATATTCGGACGTTGTGGTGATGATAATCTATCTTCAGCGCGACAGCTCTGTCACGCAACTGAAGAGGGAGTGAACCTCATGCTTCTGGAGTATAAAAATCGGTTCAGTAGGATTGCAGAACTTACTTGTAGAATTTACTCCTGTCGTTGCTCAATAATGTGGTTGTGTCGAATCATATTGATTTATTTTTGGTACGAACTCACTCTGTTACCGAACTCGGTTGCTATTTTGGAACAGAGAGTTAGGGTGTTAGTCCGAAGGTGGGTTTCTATCATTAGACTTGTTTTTCTGTGATCGTCACTTAATTGAAATCCGGTATGGCTTACGTAGCAATATTTTTAAACGCCCTTGTTTCCTACCTCATGGATCTAAGGGTTTAAAGTCATGGCGCCAGATGTGTGTATTGATACCGGGGTTTCTCTTTACGCATTTTTTTTCTATACAGGTGTGCCAACATCATTACCCGAACTGTTGTTTTTCCCCAGCAGCTAAGTCGCCACAGGGAGCATATTAATTTCGTTTACTCTGTTATCTATTGCCATTTTGATTTAACGTTGTTCACAGACATTCAGGATACTGTGGATTCCACCCTTCGGTATTATTTCCCAAGTTCGTTTGACCTGTCATATCTGCAAATTAATTTTTTTTATTATCCCTCTGTTACATAGATTTCCCATACGTTGCTTTTTCCATTATATAAATCATATATTCTGTATTCAGTTTATAAATTCGTTTGGCCCATTTGTTTGTTTTATTTCTGCAGGCGTACCGTGTTTCTATATACCAATTTCATTTTCACAAAACGAGCCGTATCTGCCTTTCATTGTTCATGTATATTCCCATTTGAGTTTCGTGCTCAACTATCTTTGGATTGTATGCATTCATATATATATATATATCAGATGTGTTGGTATCGCCACTTCTTACGTTCAGGTTTTATGGTTATATAGTCAGCGTAATTTGAGACTCGTTTGTTTCTCGTTTACCCATGTGTATATTTTTATGAAATGAATCCCCATGCCATAGCCTATTCGAAGAGATGCGTGGCGCATAAATAAAATATACAGACTTCTTACTTCTGGCAAGGATTTAGCTTAACTATAAATTGAACCTTCTAGTATAGTTATTTCAAGGTTAAAGGAGTACTTTGTAATGTGAGGTACGTGGATAAAGAAATCCGATTTATTATTCTCGTACCATAGTTTTTTCTCTTTTATACATACCATAAAAAATTTCGGTTCGATTGCCATTCTTTACTAGTATACTAATGAGAACATCATGACACATGCGTAGGTATATTTATATATATACATATAATGATCATTCCGTCATATAAATAAATTACAATTTAGTTTTTGACTATGATACTTTAAATCAGGGTTTTGAGAAGAGTTTCAAACATAATGAGCTCTATATATAATTTCGATATAGGATATATTTCCTATATAGGAGGTGATGCCTTTAGCAAATGTTGGCATGTAATATTCTACCTCTTAGATTTACTTCTATGATATCTCTAGATCAACTATTATAGTTTTTATATTTTATTTTTTTCAAGTATCCAAAATGCATTGTCTTCACTTCCAGCAGTTAGTGTGTATACCAAGTAAGCTCTACTACTGCTATTTGTTTCTTAGCAGATTTATAGCATAAACTATCACCATTTGTGCATACCATTAACAAGTAATAATTTATCATCTATAGGGTTCAAGTAACTTCAGATTTAAACCATCCTTGGTTTAGAGATTCTGGAGTTTCTACCCTAGGGATTTTTTGGTCTACAACTAAACAGATCTGGAAGGTGAATACCTAAGGATGGGTTCTGGTAAATGTAGTACCAAGCTTTTGCAATGTAATAAAATAAAAGTTTATATGTAGCCAATTCATACTGTAAAAAGACAAAGCAACAAGAATTTCAGAACATACCACACAATCTGCAAAATGACCAACCTCCCAACCTTAGAATCCTCTTTATCTCCCAGGATTCACCCCCGAGCAGAGATCACCTCCTAGCACAGATCAACCTCTGATATGTCTAGGAGCAGCTTATTTAAGCTCAAAATTCCCCAAAGCATGTTTCTAATTCTGCGTCCAGAATAGCAGGATGCTTTCTTTCCTGTTTAGCCTAGGCTTCCCATCTTGGGATTCTTTAAAGCTGCTTTAAGCTTTTCCTCAGCTTTTCCAGCTTTTTCTCACCTCTTCCCAACTACTCCTCTTCATTGGGGTGATTTAGATTCTCCTCAAATCTAAATAATTTTCTTTCAAGGATTTTTGAAAGATTTTTGGGGATTTGTTGCCTTATTCATCCTCATGGATTTAGCAAGTGATCTCAAATTCTCTTTTTTGGTCAAACTGCACAATCATTTTATTTATTTCCTCAAATAAAATATGAAATTACATTCACAACATACTCATCCCTTGGGGTCCACCCCCTTAGGATTAAAGTTCAAATGTCTATCTTTAAAAATTCCACACACAAATTGGGGGTGTTACACTGGCCGATGACAACCTATCATTCTGGCTTCTTAGTTCAGCCAATTCCCATTGCAACCTGTGCAACATGGCCATCATCGTAGCGTTGGGATCTGGTGTAGCAATATCATCCCGCAGATCCACATAAATCCCTTCACCTTCAGCCATTTCAACTGTACACACTCATAACACAGATTAGCAACATTTTTTTTTAAATAAAATTTTCAAAAAAAAAAAACATGTAACAATAGTGAGCACAATAACGACAGCCCAAATGTTTTTACAACTGGTGCTCCGATACCACTTGTCACACCTCCCAATTTTTATTTTTTTTCTCTTTGCCCATTTATCGCACCAGTCCATCCTAGGTTTTCTCCATTCTCAAACCATTTGAACTTTAATTAGGGTCAAGAGGTAGTAAATTCTCTTAATCTATTTATTATATTAACCTTCAGAACCTTTGCCATTATCATTTTAAGAATTTTTATATCCAAAATCTATATACAAAATTTTGATAATAATGATCTACCTTAGGCACTCTTATATTTAAAATCGTGACCCAATAGTCCACCTAGACATTCATGTATATAACATTGTGATACAATAGTCTACTTAGACATTCATATCTAAAAAATCGTGAAACCATAGTACCCCATCATCGTTGTAACATACCCCGATAACCTCGCAGGAAAAATGCATGGAGTTAGGACTTTTTTTCAACATTTAAGAATGTGTAACCTTATAAATTTCTTTATATATTTCTGCATTAACCATTTAAATACCCATTATCATCACTTAGAGAAATATTTAGCAAAAATCATAGTGAGTTACACAACCATTAATTGTTCTTTTTGTAGCATATTAACTTAAATTTCCTGCTATAACTATGCATCGATCCCATGATCATTTTAATTCAATTAGTAGATCACCTAATTGATAATATCAACATCATATCATGAAAGAAATTAACATCATCAAAACGACACAATTAACAATCACATAAACAGACACCGATATACCCTGGAAACCCTGTAGGGTGAAAACCAGCAAACGTTTAATTTTATTATTAAACGCTCGTGAGGGTTGTCACCCCTCACTCAATGGTTATAAGGGAGTCCATCCCTTGACCATTGTAATAAAATTTACATATAAAAAAAATCTTAAACGAAACATAACTAGCTATAAGTTATTACAATCATCATAATACCATTTACCCACGAATCATCAATCTTTGTCTTTGTATTCAGACTGTTTCCTTCAGGGGATCATTGTGCAATTGGAACTACTAAACCTGCATGGACTAACAACTCTTTATCTTTCACAATGTTAAACTTGAAATTTCCTTTTCTCAAGTCATCCTTCTTTCCTGCCATTTCTGTCGTCAGCACACTTGATATCATGATTAGATAAAATATTAATAAACCAATAATAAATCTCTATTTGTGACACTTCAACAAATATTTGTATGCATTTATAAAACATAACCACATTGACATTAGTTTCCTTATTTAACATCATTTCACATACATTAGTAACAAATAAATCAATATCAAGCATCCTCTTTCCACCAAACACTAATAAAATCTTGCATGCACTTTCCTATTATTTCCAAAAGAAAGCTAACATACTATATAATAATACTACGCATGCAAATGCATAACAATATTTTCAAGATAACTATCCCAACAAGCAATTTCTCTTTTTGCCTACTCGTATGTTTTCTTTTCAATATGGATTAATGCAATAGATGTTATACTTACGCATGTGAATACATGTTCTTTTCCAAAAACATATTTCCACCCAAGATCTATTCATAATGGTTACTATGTATAACAGTGCCAACTCTATTTCAAACAAAGTTAACATACAAGTTATAGTTTTGTGCATGCAATAACATATCTTGTTCTTCCTGCATGTAAAACATATATTTCTTTCCAAAAGAAACCAAATAAATATTTCATGGAAAAATAAACACATTTCTTTTCCAAGGGTCAAACACATACCACTTATCATTTCATGCATGAAAAGTAACATTTCCCTCTCATCAAAAAGATATAACCAATAAATATGCATAATATTCTCCCAAGATAAATCTAATACCATAGCTAATCCCTTTAGGTTGGACAAATACATATTATTTTTCCCAAAAGAAGGCTAACACAATAAATATTATGTGATTGCATCTTCCTTTTCTCTAGAAATCTAATACTCAAAAATATATTTTTCCCATGCATGAAAGCATATATGTTTCTCTAAACAATCTTACATAATAAAGCATGTGATTACTCTTTTTCCTCTCTAATAATCTAATCCAATAATGCATACAAGGATATATTTTTATCTTCTATTCATTTTGAAGAGTTTTAACACAATAATTATTTCCTTGCATACAATTATGCAATGTTCCAAATGGAAAAATATAGGCTCAGTAGGGAATATCTTAAGATATTCCACTATGGAATCACAACAATATGGAATTACACCAATAGATCTAAACCAGAGATAGACTGGCAGGGCATTTACTAGATGCATCACCTTCACAAGGAAGGGTGAAATTCAGAGGCTTCCTGGCCCATTCCAGACTCTGTCTATAGAAGAATGGTGGAACACAACAAGTGTGGGAATGACACACTCATCTTAGAGTTTTCTGCTCTTAGGAACCTTAGATCCATAGATCTAAACAATGGATCCAAAAGAGAAGTAAAAACCAACCAAGGAAGAAGCGCTAAATTCCACTCTCAGGAAAATCTGCAATAGGCTCAAGGAGGACATTGTATAAGCAAGCGAGTGTGAAAATAATGTAGAACAGGGTTGGGTTCCCTTATTTTAGGCTGTGTCAGACCTCAAGAAAAGTTTCAGCAAAAATAAATGAGTTTAGAGGTTTTAATAGATCTCCCACAATCAACACTAGCTGAAAATCAGCTAAAGGAGAGAGTTGGTAAATAGAGAAACCGTCCTTTAGAAATTGCGCAGTTTCTGCTGGAAGACACTAGAAATCAGCCATTAGACTCATGTTATAGTATGGCATCAAGAAATCAGATCTATAATCAATTTCCTTTGTAGAAGTATTGGATTTACTTGAAACAAGAGCAAGAATCCTTCAAAAATAATAGCAAAAACAATTGGAAAAGCTACAGAAAGACTTGACAGCATTTTATATGAGGAGCTTCAGCTTATGTAGGTTAATATTCAGATCTACAAATCATATATGGCTGAAACATTAGATCCATACCATATCTGGAACTACTCAGCCTTCTAAACAAGATCCCCCTGGGGTTTTATCAAAATAATGCATAAATAAGTGTAGATCTAGCTTTTAATACACTGAAATTTTTATTGCAAATAAATTCAATCATTATATAATCACGGTCCATATGCAAACAAATATATGTTCAAAGGATATGGTTACTCATCTCTTGATGCATGCTTGAAATACTCTCTTCCTCTTCCTTGGCTCCATTCTCCATGTATTCTCCCATTTCCCTCTTCTATTTCTCTCATGGGATTATAATAAAAAAATAGAATTAATTAAAATGGAATAGATTTTATAAATCATAAAAGTATTCCAAATTTTTTCTAAATCATAAAATAATTCCATCTTTTCTAAATCATAAAAGCATTCCAGCTTTTCTAAATCACAAAAGCAATCCATAAAGCCTCCATAAATCTGATTTTCCTAAATCAGAAAAGCATTCCATAAATTCCTCATGCTTTTATTTTTAAAGGTAGATTTTCTTTTTCCTTATGAGAAAAATATCACTTATCCATACTTTTTCCAAATCTATTACTCATTATTTCTAAAAATCATAAAATATACCAACTTGGAAATATAAATTATTTCCATGGAAGAATATAAATTATTATAAATAAAATAATTAAGAAATAATTCTTCCAATATTCTTATAATTAACAATTACAAGAATATTCTTCATTTAATATCAATATAATAATTAATAATATTTAATTATTTAATAACCCTCATTTTATGAGAGTTTTTATGGTGGCTTATGCGAGGGATATTACAAACTCCCCCCTTTAAAGAGAACATCGTCCTCGATGTTCTTCTCTTGTTGGAACATTAATCTTTAATTTTCATTTCCAATTATTTAGGAAATGTAAAATAATACCTAAATCCTAATACTTTCATAAAAACTCAGGGAGCACTTAGCTCTTTAATCATCAAAATGATAAGAAAACTCTATCAAGTGCACATTGCATTTTATTTAGGAGTTACACTAGTCTTTCTCTCGCACTAGTGTTTTTGCAAATTATTGTCTTTCTCTCCCACAGTAATTTCATTCAAATTCAAACTCATGGTATTTATCTCCAACCATTTCCTTTGCAAATTACTGTCTTTCTCTCCCACAGTAATTTCATTCAAATTCAAACTCATGTCATGAATCTCCAACCATGTTCCTCTCATATGTTAGGAATTTAAAGTTCAATAAATCATTATTTTATCTAACATGAGTTATTTCAGTCGCCTATATATTTCAATTAATCAATTTCACATTCATACTTTTATCAAGTCTTTAATTTCTCTTTGGTAATTACAGACACTCTTGGTATTATAAATATTCCCATGAGAAATTTTGGCTTAACCTCAATTCCTATCAGTCAACCCAGTCGACTGATATTTATATGTGTATATAAACATATACTCATTTGTATTTCGCAGATCTGTTTTTCAGAGTTTTGTCCAACTCTAACGGATCAATATGTCCCTTTTCTCTAACTTTTTCAGTTAGCAAGCTTTATAGACATTCTAACCTCTATAATTATAAAATTTCAGCATCTATGTATAGATATCTACATATACATCTATCTATATTCAGTTAACCTTCTTTGCTTCAACTACTTTTACAGCAGTTTATATTGAAAGTGGATAGACGCTCTTTTCCCAGTATTTTAAATATGTTTACAATCTTCCTTTACCCATACTTTTACTACATATAACAATAGGGCTATTCTCTTATGTTATTGTTAATATTATTCAGCATACTTGTAATTCTGGTGCATATTACAACTCTTCCCTTGGACTGTACTTGCTGTTCCTGTTTACCGTTTTGTTAAAAATTTCAGTTTATACACACAACAACTCCATTTTCATTTTAAAAGACAGCAAGCTACATCGGTACATTTGTTATTAGATTTGACATTCAGGAAATCTATCATCTCTAACTTTATTACTACAGGGTACTTATCCCCGGAATCCAACCATTTGTCCCTGCTATTAACCTACTGGATTTTCAGCTAATAGCTCTAATTTGCAATTGCATGAGGTACTGAACAAACAGTCAATCTAAACTTTGCATAAGAAATCATAACATAATGATTCATATAAACTTTGCATAAAAAATCATAACATAACAATTCATATAACCTTATATAAAAATTCATAGATAAATCTCCAAATTTATGTATGCATATCGATACTATGACCAGTCCTCCCAACCTTAGAGTTCATCTATCTCCAGAACTCACCCCCGATCTGAGATCCTCCAAGAACAGACTAACCTCAATCTGTTCTGGAGCAGCTTATTTAAGCTATGCTCTCCCCAAAGCCTGTTTCCAATTCTGCGTCCAGAATTTCAGGATGCTTTTATTCCTGTTTGCCTAGGCTTTCCTTATTTAGGGACTTTAAAGCTGCTTTCTACTTTTCCAGCTTTTCCAGCTTTTTACCTCTTCCCAACTACTTTCCTCATCATTGGGGAATTTAGATTTTTCCTCAAAAATCTAAATTAGAAATAACTTCTTTCAAGGATTTTTGAAAGATTTTGGGGAAAGTCTTTACCTTTTCCATAACCTCATGGATTAGGCATGTGATCTCAATTTCTCATTTGGTCATAGTGCATACACAATATTTTATTTATTTTTCATAAATAAATAACTAACCACATCCACACAATAATTATCCATTGGGGTCCACTCCCCTTTGGATTTATGTTCAAATGTCTAATTTGAAAAGCATATAACTTGGGGGTGTTACAAAAACTCTAGAGTTATTTCCTGAATACCCCAACTAAAGTATTCATTAACTCAACAATAAAATAAAATATTACCTCATTACATCAATCCCATCATAGCTTCCATAGACATTGAATCCAATAAAAATTCAATGTCTAAAAATAGTCAATGTCTACAAATCCACTGTAATTTACATAATTTTCCATTGCATATTTTCATCAAGGCAAAGGAACATTTATGTACACCATGCATCTATACTTGACCCACAACATGGGGTCCAAAATTTGTCAAAGCACATTGACAACAATTCATCGCATGTAATATAGGTGGTATACATTCAAAATTTCCACATGATAACAATAATAATGTAGCTTAGAAAAAAGACATTAACATATGTTGCATACCATAGCATGATACTTTATTTAAGGTCTCACCTTAGCAGCCATCAATATTGTAGAGAAGTAACAGTCCCATTGAACACTAGGACACAAAATGTGATTTTTTTTTTTTTTTTCGCTTACCATTAGCTTGCAACCATATAAGCAACAACCATTGAGGAATTTTGTGAAAATAATTTGCAATCATGAAATCTACAATCACTGTAGACTTTTTTTCAAATAGTATGCAAGCATGCAATCTACAACCAATTCGACATTCCATCAAACAATTTTCAAGCATGCAATCTACATCCATTGAGGAATTTTAACAACAATTTGCAAGCATGCAATATATGGTGGATAAGGCATTCTTCCAAATAGTTGGCAAGCATACAATCTACTACCATTGAGGGACTAGTTAGCATAGATGAAATAAATTTCCATAAATATGTTTTATACTCTCATAGAGATAGTAAAACTAGAATTTCTAGAACATCATGAATCATATTAATATCATCAATGGTAAAATTTCTGCTAATAACAGAACCAACAATCCCTACAACAGCGTCTAATCAGGAAATTTGACCAAATTATGGATCCATTTCTAAACATAACTTTTTCTTGGAATCACCATAGGGGTTACATGATCTCAAGGTATGAAAACCCCTTGATATTAAAGATTAATCACATCCAAAACTTCCATGGATGAAATTATTTAAAATACAAAACCGTGGATCTCAATTACCACTTTTTGTCGAACACATTGAATGCAAACTTTCCTCTACAACTCTAAATGAAGAAAGAGAACCCACAATTATTCTACTATGATTTTTTCATTGAATTTAAGTTCACTATGTGAGTTCTATTTCACTCGTTGCTTATTTCTAACAACTAAAGAGTTTCGTTCAAGTATATATATATTTTGTTTTCAACATTCCATTGTCCTCTTCAGGGTCAAACCCAACTTCTATATTATTTAGTTATCACACCAGCCATACATGTATTCATTATTTATAGGTAGTGCATGATAACTTTAGCCATGTTTTTCCCATTTTTTTTTTTTATGCACCATAATAATTTTTCTCATATTATGCATGCAAAGGTTGGTAATTAATCTGCAATATAAACAGTGAGTGCTCAAGATGGTTCATAGGTACAATAGAAGTTTTATTGTCTTTTATCCACATCCATATTAAAATTTCATGAGCACAACTTTTAAAGAAACATTATAACTGTCTACTCTTTCATGCAGTCATTAATCATGCAACATGCATCTCATGTTAATTGTAGTATACTACAAGTTTAATTAAAATCATACCTAAGATGATGCCCACTAGCATCATACCTCTACTTCCTTTTTGCATAACGATTCCCAAAAGGCGCCAGTGTTGCAACCTTTTGCTATGATACCATTTGTAACATACACCGATAACTTCGCAGGAAAAATGCATGGAGTTAGGACTTTTTTTCAACATTTACGAATGTGTAACCTTATAAATTTATTTATATATTTCTGCATTAACCATTTAAATATCCATTATCATCAGTTAGAGAAATATTTAGCAAAAAATCATAGTGAGTTACACAACCATTAATTGTTCTTGTTGTAGCATATTAACTTAAATTTCCTGCTATAACTATGCATCGATCCCATGATCATTTTAATTCAATTAGTAGATCACCTAATTGATAATATCAACGTCATATCATGAAAGAAATTAACATCATCAAAACGACACAATTAACAATCACATAAATAGACACCGATATACCTTGGAAACCCCGTAGGGTGAAAACCAACAAACATTTAATTTTATTATTAAACGCTCCTGAGGGTTGTCACCCCTCACTCAATGGTTATAAGGGAGTCCATCCCTTGACCATTGTAATAAAATTTACATATAAAAATAATCTTAAACGAAACATAACTAGCTATAAGTTATTACAATCATCATGATACCATTTACCCACGAAACATCAATCTCTATCTTTGTATTCAGACTGTTTCCTTCAGGGGATCATTGTGAAATTGGAACTACTAAACCTGCATGGAGTAACAACTCTTTATCTTCCACAATGTTAAATTTGAAATTTCCTTTCCTCAAGTCATCCTTCTTTCCTGCCATTTCTGTCGTCAGCACACTTGATATCATGATTAAATAAAATATTAATAAACCAATAATTAATCTCTATTTGTGTCACTTCAACAAATATTTGTATGCATTTATAAAACATAACCACATTGACATTAGTTTCCTTATTTAACATCATTTCACATGCATTAGTAACAAATAAATCAATATCAAGCATCCTCTTTCCACCAAACACTAATAAAATCTTGCATGCACTTTCTTATTATTTCCAAAAGAAAGCTAACATACTATATAATAATACTGTGCATGCAAATGCATAACAATATTTTCAAGATAACTATCCCAACAAGCAATTTCTCTTTTTGCCTACTCGTATGTTTTGTTTTCAATATGGATTAATGCAATAGATGTTATACTTACGCATGTGAATACATGTTCTTTTCCAAAAACATATTTTCCACCCAAGATCTATTCATAATGGTTACTATGTATAACAATGCCAACTCTATTTCAAACAAAGTTAACATACACGTTATAGTTTTGTGCATGCAATAACATATCTTGTTCTTCCTTCATGTAAAACATATATTTCTTTCCAAAAGAAACCAAATAAATATTTCATGGAAAAATAACCACATTTATTTTCCAAGGGTCAAACGCATACCACTTATCATTTCATGCATGCAAAGTGACATTTCCCTCTCATCCAAAGGATATAGCCAATAACTATGCATAATATTCTCCCAAGATAAAGCTAATACCATAGCTAATCCCTTTAGGTTGGACAAATACATATTATTTTTCCCAAAAGAAGGCCAACACAATAAATATTATGTGATTGCATCTTCCTTTTCTCTAGAAATCTAATACTCAAAAATATATTTTTCCCATGCATGCAAGCATATATGTTTCTCTAAATAATCTTACATAATAAAGCATGTGATTACTCTTTTTCCTCTCTAAGAATCTAATCCAATAATGCATACAAGGATATATTTTTATCTTCTATTCATTTTGAAGAGTTTTAACACAATAATGATTTCCTTGCATACAATTATACAATGTTCCAAATGGGAAAATATAGGCTCAGTAGGGAATATCTTAAGATATTCCACTATGGAATCACAGCAATATGGAATTACACCAATAGATCTAAACCAGAGATAGACTGGCAGGGCATTTACTAGATGCATCACCTTCACAAGGAAGGGTGAAATCCAGAGTCTTCCTGGCCCATTCCAGACTCTGTCTATAGAAGAATGGTGGAACACATCAAGTGTGGGAATGACACACTCATATTAGATTTTTCTGATCTTAGGAACCTTATATCCATAGATCTAAACAATGGATCCAAAAGAGAAGTAAAAACCAACCAAGGAAGAAGCGCTAAATTCCGCTCTCAGGAAAATCTGCAATAGGCTCAAGGAGGATATTGTATAAGAAAGCCAGTGTGAAAATAATGTAGAACAGGGCTGGGTTCCCTTATTTTAGGCTGTGTCAGACCTCAAGAAAAATTTCAGCAAAAATAAATGAGTTGTAGAGGTTTTAACAGATCTCCCACAATCAACACTAGCTGAAAATCAGCTAAAGGAGAGAGTTGGTAAATAGAGAAACCGTCCTTTAGAAATTGCGCAGTTTCTGCTGGAAGACACTAGAAATTAGCCACTAGACTCATGTCATAGTATGGCATCAAGAAATCAGATCTATAATCAATTTCCTTTGTAGAAGCATTGGATTTACTTGAAGCAAGAGCAAGAATCCTTCAAAAATAATAGCAGAAACAATTGGAAAAGCTGCAGAAAGACTTCACAACATTTTATATGAGGAGCTTCAGCTGATGTAGGTTAATATTCAGATCTACAACTGATATATGGCTGAAACATCAGATCCATACCAGATCTGGAACTACTCAGCCTTCTAAACAAGATCCCCCTGGGGTTTTATCAAAATAATGCATAAATAAGTGTAGATCTAGCTTTTAATACACTGAAATTTTTATTGCAAATAAATTCAATCATTATATAATCACGGTCCATATGCAAACAAAGATATGTTCAAAGGATATGGTTACTAATCTCTTGATGCATGCTTGAAATACTCTCTTCCTCTTCCTTGGCTCCATTCTCCATGTATTCTCCCATTTCCCTCTTCTATTTCTCTCATGGGATTATAATAAAAAAAATAGAATTAATTAAAATGGAATAGATTTTATAAATCATAAAAGTATTCCAATTTTTTTCTAAATCATAAAATAATTCCATATTTTCTAATTCATAAAAGCATTCAAGTTTTTCTAAATCACAAAAGCAATTCATAAAGCCTCCATAAATCTGATTTTTCCTAAATCAGAAAAGCATTCCATAAATCCCTCATGCTTTTATTTTTCAAGGTAGATTTTCTTTTTCCTTATGAGAAAAATATCACTTATCCATACTTTTTCCAAATCTATTACTCATTATTTCTAAAACTCATAAAATATACCAACTTGGAAATATAATTTATTTCCTTGGAAGAATATAAATTATTATAAATAAAATAATTAAGAAATAATTCTTCCAATATTCTTATAATTAACAATTACAAGAATATTCTTCATTTAATATCAATATAATAATTAATAATATTTAATTATTTAATAACCCTCATTTTATGAGAGTTTTTATGGTGGCTTATGCGAGGGATATTACAATCGTAAATGATTTGGTATACCACATAATGGTTATATATATTTAAACCTATGTATATCGGTCCTATGTATTTATACCTACATGTATGATTACCGATTGTGAAATGTACATTATACCAACCTATCGCTAAGCCGATATTATATTCACCATTACGTATGATTAAGCCGATATTATCGATAGGTTTTGTTATGAATACCTCGTTCACGTAACCATAGTATTGGCCAAAACCCTAAACCGCACTCTCTCTCACGTTAAATTACCTATACCCACACGTATTGAAGATTTCCTGTTTCAGATTTATATCTAAATGACGGTTTTCTTAGCATGACAGCATTGTGTGCCTGAACACGAAGAAATGGTACAAACAGAGATCGCCACCAGCTTCAGGTTGACGTGTTTCGGGTTCATGACTGTGACAATTCATTTCATCAATTTCCCAATAGCTTCTGTACTGAAAACACGTTTCATCAACAGCTGGAGGAGGAAACGGGAAGGGTCATTTCGGTGAGGATAATCTCATGAATTCGCCGGAAGTCCGCTTGTCAGGTAATCTGAACAGAATTTAAATAATATTAAAACTGACAGAATTGTACCGAGGTTGCGGTTCAGCTTGATCCTTGTAATCCCCCTCGGGATTTCGTAAAACTTGAGGTCGCTGAAGTGTAAATACGCAAATCCTTGAACTGGATTTTACAAGTACGTTTATCGATTTCGTCTTAGGGTTTCTAGTTCCCAATATTAACCTTTCATTGCCCAGGATTCATTACTGTTCGTCTCATTCATTTCGTCTCGTTTTTTTCTGTTTCAAGCCTCTCGGAGTTAAAATTTTCTGAACTTGCATAGCCGGCTTGCGTTCCACAGCCAACAGACTGGTAATACCCCCTTACTTGGCTATTCCCCTTCTGCGTTCAGTTATTTATGGATTTCCTTATACGTAGAATGCATCCTTCTTCTCTATTCTGTCCAGTCACTCTGATTTTGTTGTTTTGTGTAAGCTATTCTTATGATGCATTTCATGTTTGTTGCACAAATGCGTTGCATGTTCCAGGTTTTTAAATAAGGTGTTCTGGGTTCTGCCTTATGATGAGTGAAGGGTTTTGATTATCCAGACGCAAGATCGTTTTCGTGCCTACAGATTTTATCCATGTCGAGTAACCCTATTCTCGTGGGGCATTTACCCTAGTCCCTGCTTGCTAATACTTTTATTTTCCATTTCCTCTATCTTTTTATGGCGCGGTTGTGTTTGTTTTCTTTTTCGTGGTTTATATACCTACTCTCGGCGTTTACCTCTACGCCCTGCTAACTCGCATTTCCGGCGGTCTGGTGTGCAGGTTTCCCACATACCGATTCTTCCAAGAGCGATTAGGGCGCGGATACAGTTGTCAACTATCAAAATTTTTTTTCATTTATTCCAGTAAGTGTGCTGGGGTTCGGCCTTCGTGTTTGCAGGAAAGGATTAAGAATTGCAATCCTATCAATGTCGTGCCCCCATAGTGTAGTTGTTTTGTCATTTCAGTATTCCTGAGCTAATATATCCTTAACAACTGAAGAAAACTCAGTTTAATAACCTTTCTACTGTAAGATGTTTTTTTTTTCATTCAAGATTTTTCCTCTGTCGGTCGCATATCGTTTGACAGAACTCAGGTTAAATTGTGCAGGAGTACTCGGCCAATTTTCCAACCCTATGCACACGCATAAGCCCTTCTTTATCTAGTTTATGTTTTTGTGATTTACATTCGTGAAGTGAAATATTCTTTCATATTTCACACCTATAACCCTAGGCATTAATCTAAAACGATGTTATAAATTTAAACGCCCTATTTTAATAACAATGTTAAACAATCGTGTTCCAAATTCCAGAACTATTACTAACATAGCAGGAATTTTTATAGGCTGCAGGTGCTAAATAGTTCAATACCTCTATATAGTATATTACCTTGGCTATCTAACCACAACTACTACGGCCTTCGTTATAGCCCGAAGATTCTTGCCGCACTTATGAATCTAGTTAATACCTATGTTTTACCATATATTTTTTTTTGTTGACTTCTCTTCCAGGTTGGGAAACTGATAATTTAATCATCGTGAAATTTCGATGGTTATCTTTTGGTTTTTATGTCCATTCATATGATCGGTCTCGCGCTTATTTACTACTTCGCCTTGCATAGTTTTTAAATCTGTAATGATTGGTTACTACCGTAAGTTGAGGTCATAACTTACTCGCGTTAAAAAAGTTATTAACGTGTTGACTCGGCGCTGTCATGAATTTTATGGTTGTGATATAACAATGATAGATAATATGCAGGAGATGTACTATAGGTCATTCTCAAATTGGTATCTCATTCATGTATAATACACACACTTATAATGAATCAATTATTATCTACTTATTTTAAAGATATTCTTGGTTAGTTTGTTATTTGTTTATAGCAAGGTAAAAGGGAAAACATCGTTCACGTAATAGAGTTAGTTTTTTTTCACTCTTTTATCTACATTTTGTGAGTCATGTTGTTCTACCAAAATCATAATACATATGGTTTCATATGAGGTGCTCATCTTTTAGGGGAAAAATATCCCCAGCCAATTTACTTTGAGAAAACTATGAAGATTGCAAAATTTATTCATTTCTACTTTAGTTTCTTGCATGCTCAGTAAAATTTATTCATATAGATCTAGATCCACTATAGTATAAGGGCTTTAGAATTCTCTATGTATGCATAAAATAACATTATTATATGAAACCGAAGAAGATTAAAACTGAATCATTACGTTTTTTTGTGGAGATAAATATCTGTAGATTCAATCCCGTTAGGGTTTGGAGATTCTATAAGATTTTACTCTACATGTTGATATTTTACAACTATGCATAATGACAAGGGTGCACCCCCTTGAGATTCATTCTGCTAAATGTAGAACTGAGAATGAATATAAAATCAAGTAACTATTTTTTTTTATATGTAGCTAATTCATACTGATTTAAGTAGATGAAAACATCTCATTTAAAGACATACCACTCATGCAGTAGACCAACCTCCCAACCGTAGAGTTCTATTTTTCTCCCAGAACTCACCCCCGAGCTGAGACCACCTCCACCACAGATCAACCTATGATCTATTTAGGAGCAGCTTATTTAAGCTAATAGTTCCCCAAAGCCTATTTCTAATTCTACGTCCAGAATAGTAGGATGCTTTTCTTCCTGTTGGCCTAGGCTTCCCATTTTTGGGATCCTTTAAAGCTGTTTTATGCCTTTCCTCAGCTTTTCCATCTTTTCACCTCTTCCCAACTACTTTCCTCATCATTGGGGAAATTTAGATTCTTCCTCAAAATCTAAATTAGAATTAATTCCTTTCAAGGATTTCTGAAGGATTTTAGGGGAATACTTACCTTATCCATCCTCATGGATTTAGAAAGTGGTCTCTAAATCTCATTCTTGGTCCATATGCACACCAGAAAGTTTATTTATTTCCTCCACTAAGATATTGAATTACATCCATAATTTATTTATCCTTTGGGGTCCACTCCCCTTAGGATTAAAGTTCAAATGTCAAACTTTAAAATTTCAACACATAAATTGGGGGTGTTACAGAAAAGTCGCCGTGGAAACCATTTGGGTTCACTGAAATGTATTTCCTTCCAAATGGCTTAGCGCTTTAAACAATATTCTCCTTTTGCTACTGAACCAATCCAACATGTGTTGGTTGATTATTCACTTATATAACACTTTTATTTACCAAATCAATCCCTTGGTTCTTGGAAAACTAACTCATTTGCTTCCCTTTGAGAATCATGTTCTTTTTTTGCACATACATGCATTTGGTGCAAGCTTCTCCTTGAAAACCACTTTCCAAAGTTAAACACATTTGAGCGAAATGAAACAATGAGTTCCAAAATCTGCAGTAATAAGAAAATAATGGCCATTATTTTACCTCCATGGTTCCAAATTCCACATCTGTAATAATTCATTCCTCACCTCTTTCGCTTCTTGGCGTCAACACATAAAATGTTCTACAATGGCTACAAACATTTTGGTTGCAAATTCATTGACATATTTTCCCTCTTTCCCTCATCCTCCAATTTGACATGCTGCTCATGCCATGGATTTTACAATGAACGCTAAACAGAACCTCTTTCACAATACTCGACCTTTAAAAATCCCATGACATCTTGTCACAATCACAACTATCAATATAAAAAACATATCATGCAAGAAACATAACCTGAATACATATCCTTGTGCTCCTTCAAAGAAAAAAAATTCACATCATTTGAACATCTCCATTTACTCTTTGATCTTGGTGTCAAAACTCATTGAGAAAACACAAATAAAAAAACAGGCCTCTTCGATCAATCGACCAACACAATTCAACACCCATGCATGAGTAAATGATCAACACTCTCAAGTTGACATACATACCATCCTTAGCCAGCATAGTTGCTCGAGATTTGTCTGCTACTTTAAATGGGAAATCTCGGAAGATATGGCCATACTCATGACGATAATGACATTTGAAAGGGACGAGTTCATAATCCAACAGTTCGGTCCATGTAGAGTAGTGGTAGATTAGATCAATGGATTCTGGTAGCGGTTGAGATATGTTCATATGGACACAGATCGGGGCATAGATCACATGCCATTGGTGTTTGGTGATCTGCGAGTTTTTTACAAATGCTCCTATTGAGTTCCCGATTCCTTCCAGGATGCGAGGTTCAAAAAAATCATTTAGGAGGGAATAGATCCAGATGTAGAGAAGAGCCGCGGTGAATTCTTCTTTGTCTAGGTTGTAGAATTCCTGCCAATAGAGGATGAAGAGGCTTGCACTTCCCATAAAATATGTTTTGTTTTTGAAGATCCTCTTGCAATCCTTTAGATATTCAAAGATCATGGTGAAGAAGCCTTTTCACGTGATTCAAAGCTCAAAATTTCCCATTGTGGACCACCTTTTCTTGAGGCCAAATCCCCAATAATTTGTAGATCAATGCATGATATTTCATCTACTATCGAGCATTTTCCAAGTGATTGTTTGGGATGAAAAATTTGTGACTGATTTCCACCTTAGGAAGGCATCAAATTTGACCTTCATTTGCTTGGCACTAAACCCCCATAACTAGGGTTTCTGTAGCTAAGGAGGAGTTGTTCGATCCATTAACATGATGACCTTGCACAAAGGGTGTCTAACTTTTTGCATCGCAGTAGGAATCTTACCCCTCTCACCACGACGGTCCTGACATTGACCCTTCCACTCAGGCTTGGAGAGGTTCAGAACCCTACAAAAGTAGTGCATGATGTGTTTAGGGAAGAGAACTAATGGCAAAAAATTTACAACTGTGCTAACAAAGCATTAGTAGAGCACTTTTTTCCATATCATGTACTTTGGCCTCTTATCAATTTAACATTTACAAATAAAAGATAATAAATAATAGTTTCTAAAATTTGCATATCTTATTTTTTGGGCTCTTGTAAATTGACCGTGATCTACTCTATAATATAGGACTAAAAGGTAGCAATTTAAAACATATAGAGTTTTAATGTATATACATTCAAGAAGGTATAAGGATTTAATATTTAATATTTTTATATTTATATTTAATGTATATACTAATATTTTATTTATTAAAGTTAACTATAATAAAAAGATACTAGTTATTCCCGGATGCGGGTGCTTCGGTGGCAAATGAATGTGAAAGGACAGGCGCCACCGGACGGGAGGCCACATGCCCTCCCTCGCGGCAGCATTCACTACACCTGTCCGACCGCAAACGTTAAGCCTGTTATCTCTGCTCGCAGTTAATACATTCCAGATTGTGTTTAATGGAGTTAGCTCTGATGGCGAAACTCATTTTCGGTGAGGCGATACGTTGCTGCCTCGACTGCAGAACCCACATCACGCACAGGATTTGCGAGATTGGCAATTCAATGCTGCCTATGAAGATTTGCAGTCTTTGTTCTTTAAGAGCCATGGAGACGTTCGCCCCCCAACCGCTGTATGCGCATTGCAATTCTGCTCTGAACAGAGCCACCGATCGCACCTCAACTGGTAAGCGAAGTCGGCTCACTTGCTGTCTGCAAGCTGACGACAGCTTACACATTTCTGTTGTTGGCTCCTGTCGCCTCGCGACTGTTGTGCTGGGCATCCCTCCTGTTTCGAGTTCTCAGATTCCTTCGAACTCCAGTCCTGCGAATTCTGCAACTATGCCAAGGTTAAGGCAACGTATGAGGTGCAGGAGGGGGCCTTCGTGCTCTGCCAGAAGGCCGTCCCCCTCTCCCTCCTCTTCACCCTCGGACTCCTCCTCTCACTCTGACAGTCTCCCTCGCCTCCTCCGGGGGCGTCTGCTGCGTTCTGGTCGAAGTTTGGATTCCCCTTCAGGTGATGAGCTGCCCGCTCAGTCGCATACTGCTCTTTTCTCGTTTGATTGTGCATTGAACAAGCCTCGTGTGACGGTGGCCATCTCCGTGGTCTTCTTGGAGGAGCCTATTCCGGAGACTCCGCCTGAGGAGCCCGTTCCTGAAGCCGGTACTCACTTGAACCAGATGCAGCAAAGCGTGGGGAGTCAGCCTGAGGCTTCCGGGGCGGCTCTGCAGACGGACTCTGTTCGTGTTCATGCTTCGGCTGCTGAGGCTGCTCACCATAATGACGATTTCCCCCATGATCACAGCAATCCAGAAGATTACAGCTGCAGGATTGAAGAGGTCCCGCCGGATGAGTAACTCGTCTCTTCTTGCTGGTTGCTTCTGTTTTTTCGCTACCCTCGTGGAGGGCTTGTCTTGCTATATCAATGTCAATCTCAATACTGGTACACTTTTTGTAAATTTCAGTTCCAGTCTGTTTCATAGTCTAGTCATGTTTCAGTTTCAGTTTCCAGTCTGGGTCTTAGCAAAATGTATGGTTACAAACCCAAGTTTTTCTAGCTCGATCCCCTGCGTGGGATTTTTCCATGTTCTGGGTTCTTCAAGTTGGCGCCCCTTGCAGGGCTGCCCTATTCCAGTCAATGTCAGTCTAATTGCCTCTCTGAAGGCACAGTAATGGCCTCGGCCAGTTGTACATTATTTTCCTACTGATAATAGATTAATTTAACTTAGCAAAAAAAAAAAAAGATACTAGTTATATTTATGTGTAATTTATTTTAATAGATTATATTTTTGGTAAAAAAAAAATATTTATTTCTTATATATTTAGTTATCCTAAAATTTTCAAATTAACACAACTACCCTTAAACATTTGTATATTTAAAAAGAAACATTTTCATATTTAACAACAATTTTATTATACTTGTAACATCAATATAACTATTGATATATTACTTTTATCATTAATATAAATATCGATACATTTTAATGTATTAAAATTCAAAAAATTATTAAATAAAAGTATGAATTTCACATTGTTTCATGCTTTCTTAAAATAAGCAATGCTTTATATATTTTCATTTATCCATATATTGTATTGTTTTAAAATTTAAAAAAGATAGTAAATAAAAGTATGAATTTCACATTGGTTTCCTCCTTTATTAAAATAAGCACTAGTTTATATATTTTAAATTTTTTTGAGTTTTTATTATGTTTTTTTAACTTATTAGTTTTATTACATATTTTAATTTATTTTTTTAATTTCTTATTATGTTGTTTTTAAACTATTTTGGTTTTAAATATTTAAAAAATATATGTGTTTCATATATATTAATTTATTATAATTATTAAGTTAGTATTTAATTTTATATTAATTTTGAAGAAGTAATTTTCACATATATTTGAAATATATTGTTCATCATACAAGATTGAAAAGATATTAAAATTGTGTTTTTATGATAATAAAAAATGATTTTTTTCAAAGACTATAAATTCAATACATTCAAAAATTCCAAAATCAAGTGAGTATTTTTGCAACTATTTTTTCTCTCTATTCTATTACATATCACACGGTAAATGTGACATAAAAATTATAAAACATTTTTATATTGACATAACATTAAAAATTACAAAAAATCTAAAACTCATTAGGATCAAAA
The DNA here is from genome assembly GCA_034641835.2 of Pinus albicaulis. Taxonomy (NCBI): domain Eukaryota; kingdom Viridiplantae; phylum Streptophyta; class Pinopsida; order Pinales; family Pinaceae; genus Pinus; species Pinus albicaulis. The sequence goes on from JAXQQM020074260.1 coordinate 23,374, forward strand.
GCAATGCAGTGAGGTTCATGGACGGCCCGACCCAATGCCTCTCTATAAAATTAGGTAGCTTGCAAGTTTAAAAACTCTACTAGGGATAAACTGGAGTGAGAACAACTGGGATAATAAAAATATAAGCTTTGGTAGAGAATTGAGATAAGGCCAAATAGTTAAGTGGGCAAGGAACAAAAATTGGCAAGTGGAGAAGGTGAAGGTGGAGAAGGTGAAGGTCTTATGTAGTGTTGAACCATGTGCTTGTGATAATAGAATATGACATCAGGTAGTAGAGGGGATATTTGGAGATACAAAGGCTAATCAAATTTTCTTATCTTTGATTGGGTGGAGAAAAATGTGGTATATAAAAGAACGTAATCTTGGCGCCAGTGGTAGAGAAAGGTGCGGATAAGGAGAGATTCACACATATACTTGAGAAGATGGACAAATAAAAAATTTATATGTTTGCAATGAATATGAAATTTCAAAAGCCACTAACAACCATTGTTAATCTAATGGAAGATGTCCAAGAATTGAACACAAGGCTAGCAGGCAGATGGATGAAACTGAGGCATTACCTACACAGGTTTATTCTTTACAGGAAGAAATCCATGCTCTGGATGTCGACCTCAAGGAGTACAATGTTGCTAGCAAGAAAAAGGGAGATGAATGAAACTGAGGCATTACCTACACAGATTTTTTTCTTTACAGGAAGAAATCAATGCTTTGAATGTTAACCTCAAGGAGTACAATGTGGCTAGCAAGCAAAAGGGAGATCACTCTCAGACAAAAATAAGCTACCATAGGATGAGAGTAATAGCATTGACTAATATATGATTTTTGCAAAAAAAAAATCTTGTTAGAATGCTATTATAAGATGTACTCCTCTAGACATGTGATGAACAAATGTAACTAATTTCATGGGTACTCGCTCTTAGATTTAATTTTAAAACCTTACTTATTCTCGTTAAAAAATAAATAAATAAAATAGAAAAATAATCACAATAGTTGGGATTTATAGTTATTATCTTTATTAGAATGCCACCTAACTTTCTTCAGAAATTTAAATAATTATCTTGGTTTGAATATGAGGTAATCTTATTCAATATAATTTGTGGACTATCATATATAATTATGATTTTTTTTTCTTAAACCACACCTAATAATCTTGATAGTGGTGAACATATATTTTAATTATTATTTTTCTTTAAAATATTATAATAATAAAAATGATAATAAAATAAAATTTAATCTATAAAAACTTTATAATTAATTAATTAATTTAAATTAATTTAATTATTTAAAAAAAAAAAAAAACTGAATTTTATTGCAAATCAAAGTGATCAAATTTGATTAGATATCAGCTTCTAAGATGACGTGATCTTTATTTTCGATCAAGATTATTTTGATTTTAATTTCTTTTTTTAAATACATTTTATTAGAAATAATTTTTATTTTTATTTGATTAATTTACATAAATTTGAATTAGAGATAATCTTAACTTTTATTTGATTAATTTACATAAATTTGATTAGAAATAATCTTAAATTTTATTTGATTAATTTAGATATATTTGATTAGAAATAATCTTATGTAAAAGGCCATTATCATGTATTTTATTTTAGGTTTGTGGTGAAGTCAACTTCTACCTCCCTAGATTAGGCTTGCTTTTATTTTAATGGAAGGAATATTTAGACTACCATCCATAATTAGACAAATAATTAAAAACAATAGAGAAAAGTAACCGTTAACTGCGTCGAAGCATGTGTGGAATCTATCGTTGAAACATGGATCTCACTGGCGTGCACACAATCAAAATTTCCAATATAATGATTATAAATGATCATATAATTTAATTTTTATTATATATATTTTTTAAATTTTAGGAGTATTTTGTTATTAAGATTGTGTAATCTATATATAAGATGAGGTTATTAGAAATGTGTTAGGTTAGATTGAGTTTGGATAATTTTTAATCTTTATATATTATTATCAACGTTATTTTATAAATTTTGAATTAATAATTTGACAAGATTAAACCTTATATCAACTAACCAATTTATATTTTATAAATAGTAAGACACAATCTTATGACTAAAATTTTAATAAAAATTTTATAATAAAAAAGGAATACATAAAATTTGTAATATTGAATAAATCCACATAAAACACCTAATTTACATGTCAGAAATTTATAAATTATATCTAGCCAATTCACAGTTAAAATTTTATTATTTATTTGTTTAATGTAACAAATAGTAAATTCACGAAGCACATGTCACCTGCATCAATCCAACTTCTCAAACTAACACAAACCCTAATCTTCCTCAAACTGAACCAAGAAACCTAATCAAACTAACACAAACTCTAATCTTCCTCAAACTGAACCAAGAAACCCTAATCTTCCTCAACGAAACACTAATTTTCCTCAACCAGAACCATTGAAGACATCCAGGTCAATTATTTGCCCACATCAATTCTTCAGCGCCCCACAGGGCCACCTCGTCCACAATTGTTCAGCCAAATTCCCATGCCAGGGAAATATGTTCCAACGGGATTATCAAACCATCATCTATTAGGGTTTCATTGAGGGTGCTGCATAGTCTGCGAAATTTTACATTCGATTCCTCAAACCATCTACTCACATTCGATTCCTCAAACCATCTACTCACTAATGGTAAAATTTGAAATAAATGAGTTTTCTTACTGAGATGCAACATTAATGGTTAAATTTGAAATATATGGATCTTCTTACTAAGATGTACATGTCCCGTCAATTTAAACAGTTTGAACGCATAGATCGTCACAACGTGCCAAATAAACACTTGAAAAAGGTACGATTCCCAGTTTGAATTCTTTACATTTTCATTGTGAAATTCAAAATGCTGAGCTTAATTTGATTACAAATTTAATTAACACTCGTTAAAAGGACGATTACCAATTTGACTTCTTTACATTTTCATTGTGAAATTCTAAATTCTGAACTTATTTGGATTACAAATTTAATTTTTAATTAGCACAACTACATTTAATTAATAAAATAAATAGGATTGATATAAATTATAAGTATTTAGATTATATAAATGTATAATGATCAAATATACCTTTAAATTTTCCAAATAAAATTATTAACCACAAAAATTTCCCAATATTAACTTTCTATTTATTGATCTAAATTTTTCATTCACATGTCTTAACTATCTTTAACTCTAGTGTTAGATATTTTATTTCAGCAAAACATCCTAATATTATTGGAAGGGTCTAATTTTAAAATTAAAAAAATTAAAATTAAAAATTTATAATAAATCCCAAACAAAATGTACTTAGATATTGATATGTTTAAGTTAAATATGAGAGTGACTAGAAAAATTATCCACATCATGCTTAAAATGGTAAATATTAAAAGCAAATAATCATCATCGAATTTTTGAAGGGAGAGCCTCAACAACTTCTAACGGTTCATTTGGTTGATAATTACATCCCGAAGCCCTGGTACAGAATCAGAGTTAAATTAGGTTTAAAAGAACGGTCATAAAACTAGTATTGCTGTTAAATTATCCTTCACACCGTTAGTGATTAGAACCGCTACGGCAGAGGAAGCGGTTCGAATCGCCAGATTCAAAATCCAACGAATCAACAATTTTATTATCAATATTTTATATCTCGTCAAATAATAATAATAAAGTTTGATATTTTTTTAAGTAAAATATGGATTTATATCAGATATTTCATTGATAATTACATGCCTAAGCACTGGTACGGAACTGGAGTTAAACTAGGGTTAAAAGAACGGTCATAAAACTAGTGTGTCCGTTAAATTATACTTTCTCACTCCGTTAGTGATTAGAGCCGTTGTTGCACAGGAAGCGTTCGAATCGCCCGATTCAAAATCCAACGAATCAACATTTTTATTATCAATATTTTATATTCGGTCAAATAATAACAAAATTTGTTTAAAAATAAAAATAAAATATGGGTTTATATGGATTATTTTTGTTCAAAATTAAGGAGATATCACTGTTTGAATTCTAGTTAATCTTATTAAATATATTTTCAAGAGATTTCTCTTAACAATAACAGTTTATAATCTTGATAGAGTCAATTTCATTTTTTAATTATCCATTTTCTTTAAAATAATAATATATCATAATAATAAAAATATTTTTTACCAAAAAAATTAATGAATAATATATTTAAATTAATTTAATTAATTTATAAAAAATCTAAATATGAGTAATTATTAATTTAAAACAATTTTTTTTTTTTCTAAGTTAGATTAATCTATTAACAGAGGGAAATATAGTACATCAATGCCTATGAGGAGGCAATTCGAACAGACCAAGACTAGTTTATGGCTGCCCTTCTGGAGGGAAACTAGCCAGAGGAACCTTCAACAGAAAAAATCCCGCGCAGGGGATCAGACCTGGGAAGCTTTGACTGAAAACTGAAAACATGTGCATTATATAGCAGATTAACTGGACCATGACAAAATTGGACCACTGTAATAACTAAGACTGGTCGTTGACAAAAAAGGACCAAAACTGTAGGAAACATAAGAGCAGCATGACAATCCCTCAGAGAGGGCAGAGCAAGAACCTGAGAAACAAGAGAAAAGGTCGAGTTATTCATCTGGGGCGACCTCCTCAACCCTGCAGCCGAAGTCAGCTGGTGCGCCTTGGGCATGAGAACGTTCAGCATTGGGAAGGACCTCAGTAGGCGATTCCGTCTGAAGTGGTGGACCACGAGCCGAAACCTCTGGCATAACCTCCCTGCGCGCGCTAGTCTGAACCCTCGAGTCAAGCCGCATAGCTGCCGGGTTGGCGCCATCGACAGGAGCAGGATCTTCCGGAGGGATTTCAGGCGAGGGCTCTTCCATGAAAACCACAGAGATGGCGACTGTGACTCTAGGTCGATTTAGGGCGCAATCGAATGAGAAAAGAGCTGTGTGAGACTGAGTGGGAATCACATCCCTAGAGGGCGAGTCGAGCCTGCGACCAGAGCGTAATTGGCGGCCATGGAAGATATTGTCAGATGGCAAAGAGATTGTCGATGGAGAAGTGGAAGAGGAGGGAGAGCGCCTCCTGGCGGACCGAGAGGCGCCCCTCCTGCTACGCATCCTGTGCCTCAGTCGTGGCATACTTGCAACAGAGATAGAGCTGAAACGCTGGAACGAAGACGAGCTCACCAGGGTCGGCTCTGGAGGAAAGCTCAGGACCAACGATCCCGAATTGCAGAAACCAACAATGCAGATGTGAAGACTCTCGTCAGGCTTCAGAAAACAAGTATGGCGACTCCTTTTCCCTGTGGTGGTGTGCTTGTTGGCGCAGTCCTCAACCGAATTACACAGCGAAATCCTCGGCACGGGATCCATCTCAAATAGCCCTCTGTTCCTGCAGCTAACAACCTTCTGCAATGAATGAGAAATCTGGTTAACCTGGTGCGAATCGCCTTTGTGGCGTTCGAAAATACCTCTGCCATCAGAATTCACGTCGAGCGGCTTCACCATTACGATGGCCATTATGATTGATCGGGTGGTATTTACTGCGAGCAGGTGGTTGCGGATGGGTTGGCAGGTGGCCTCCCATCCTCACAACCTCTGTCCCATCGCTCTTACGCACATAGCTGTCACCCACATCCAGGGAATTTAAAACAATTTTTCAATAAAATTTGAATAAACTATTTAATGAAACTAAACCCCACACACTAACTAATTTGCTTGTCATAAATTGTATGGCACAAACATATAATTAATTTTTTTTATCCAACAACATATACTTGTCATAAATTGCATGGCACAAACTTATAATATATTTTTTTTTTTATCCAACAACTTACAACTTATGATAAGACAAAATTATAATTTTCTTTTTATTCTTCTTATTAATTTGTTTAATGTGACATATAATAGAATTTGTTCTGGTAATTTTAATATTAATCTCCTACAAATTGTACAGTTGATCTTTAGTCTAAGATTAGAATTTCAAAATGGTGGTTGGCCTAAGGAAAGTAGTTGTCAAAGTTGTTTGACAATCAATCACAAACTATGTGTAACATACCCCGATAACCTCGCAGGAAAAATGCATGGAGTTAGGACTTTTTTTCAACATTTACGAATGTGTAACCTTATAAATTTCTTTATATATTTCTGCATTAACCATTTAAATACCCATTATCATCACTTAGAGAAATATTTAGCAAAAAAATCATAGTGAGTTACACAACCATTAATTGTTCTTGTTGTAGCATATTAACTTAAATTTCGTGCTATAACTATGCATCGATCCCATGATCATTTTAATTCAATTAGTAGATCACCTAATTGATAATATCAACGTCATATCATGAAAGAAATTAACATCATCAAAATGACACAATTAACAATCACATAAACAGACACCGATATACCCTGGAAACCCCGTAGGGTGAAAACTAGCAAACATTTAATTTTATTATTAAACGCTCGCGAGGGTTGTCACCCCTCACTCAATGGTTATAAGGGAGTCCATCCCTTGAACATTGTCATAAAATTTACATATAAAAATAATCTTAAACGAAACATAACTAGCTATAAGTTATTACAATCATCATGATACCATTTACCCACGAATCATCAATCTTTGTCTTTGTATTCAGACTGTTTCCTTCAGGGGATCATTGTGCAATTGGAACTACTAAACCTGCATGGACTAACAACTCTTTATCTTCCACACTGTTAAACTTGAAATTTCCTTTTCTCAAGTCATCCTTCTTTCCTGCAATTTCTGTCGTCAGCACACTTGATATCATGATTAGATAAAATATTAATAAACCAATAATCAATATCTATTTGTGACACTTCAACAAATATTTTTATGCATTTATAAAACATAACCACATTGACATTAGTTTCCTTATTTAACATCATTTCACATGCATTAGTAACAAATAAATCAATATCAAGCATCCTCTTTCCACCAAACACTAATAAAATCTTGCATGCACTTTCCTATTATTTCCAAAAGAAAGATAACATACTATATAATAATATTGTGCATGCAAATGCATAACAATATTTTCAAGATAACTATCCCAACAAGCAATTTCTCTTTTTGCCTACTCGTATGTTTTCTTTTCAATATGGATTAATGCAATAGATGTTATACTTACACATGTGAATACATGTTCTTTTCCAAAAACATATTTTCCACCCAAGATCTATTCATAATGGTTACTATGTATAACAATGCCAACTCTATTTCAAAAAAAGTTAACATACAAGTTATAGTTTTGTGCATGCAATAACATATCTTGTTCTTCTTGCATGTAAAACATATATTTCTTTCCAAAAGAAACCAAATAAATATTTCATGGAAAAATAAACACATTTCTTTTCCAAGGGTCAAACGCATACCACTTATCATTTCATGCATGCAAAGTGACATTTCTCTCTCATCCAAAAGATATAACCAATAACTATGCATAATATTCTTCCAAGATAAAGCTAATACCATAGCTAATCCCTTTAGGTTGGACAAATACATATTATTTTTCCCAAAAGAAGGCTAACACAATAAATATTATGTCATTGCATCTTCCTTTTCTCTAGAAATCTAATACTCAAAAATATATTTTTCCCATGCATGCAAGCATATATGTTTCTCTAAATAATCTTACATAATAAAGCATGTGATTACTCTTTTTACTCTAAGAATCTAATCCAATAATGCGTACAAGGATATATTTTTATCTTCTATTCATTTTGAAAAGTTTTAACACAATAATTATTTCCTTGCATACAATTATGCAATGTTCCAAATGGGAAAATATAGGCTCAGTAGGGAATATCTTAAGATATTCCACTATGGAATCACAACAATATGGAATTACACCACTAGATCTAAACCAAAGATAGACTGGCAGGGCATTTACTAGATGCATCACCTTCACAAGGAAGGATGAAATCCAGAGGCTTCCTGGCCCATTCCAGACTCTGTCTATAGAAGAATGGTGGAACACAGCAAGTGTGGGAATGACACACTCATCTTAGATTTTTCTGCTCTTAGGAACCTTAGGTATATAGATATAAACAATGGATCCAAAAGAGAAGTAAAAACCAACCAAGGAAGAAGCGCTAAATTCCACTCTCAGGAAAATCTGCAATAGGCTCAAGGAGGACATTGTATAAGCAAGCCAGTGTGAAAATAATGTAGAACAGGGATGGGTTCCCTTATTTTAGGCTGTGTCAGACCTCAAGAAAATTTTCAGCAAAAATAAATGAGTTTAGAGGTTTTAACAGATCTCCCACAATCAACACTAGCTGAAAATCAGCTAAAGGAGAGAGTTGGTAAATAGAGAAACCGTCCTTTAGAAATTGCGTAGTTTCTGCTGGAAGACACTAGAAATCAGCCATTAGACTCATGTTATAGTATGGCATCAAGAAATCAGATCTATAATCAAGTTCCTTTGTAGAAGCATTGGATTTACTTGAAGCAAGAGCAAGAATCCTTCAAAAATAATAGCAAAAACAATTGGAAAAGCTGCAGAAAGACTTGACAACATTTTATATGAGGAGCTTCAGCTGATGTAGGTTAATATTCAGATCTACAACTGATATATGGCTGAAACATCCGATCCATACCAGATCTGGAACTACTCAGCCTTCTAAATGAGATCCCCCTGGGGTTTTATCAAAATAATGCATAAATAAGTGTAGATCTAGCTTTTAATACATTGAAATTTTTATTGCAAATAAATTCAATCATTATATAATCATGGTCCATATGCAAACAAAGATATGTTCAAAGAATATGGTTACTCATCTCTTGATGCATGCTTGAAATACTCTCTTCCTCTTCCTTGGATCCATTCCCCATGTATTCTCCCATTTCCCTCTTCTATTTCTCTCATGGGATTATAATAAAAAATAGAATTAATTAAAATGGAATAGATTTTATAAATCATAAAAGTATTCCAACTTTTTTTCTAAATCATAAAAGAATTCCATCTTTTCTAATTCATAAAAGCATTCAAGCTTTTCTAAATTCTAAAAGTATTCCAGCTTTTTCTAAATCATAAAATAATTCCATATTTTCTAAATCATAAAAGCATTCCAGCTTTTCTAAATCACAAAAGCAATCCATAAAGCCTCCATAAATCTGATTTTTTCTAAATCAGAAAAGCATTCCATAAATCCCTCATGCTTTTATTTTTAAAGGTAGATTTTCTTTTTCCTTATGAGAAAAATATCACTTATCCATACTTTTCCAAATCTATTACTCATTATTTCTAAAACTCATAAAATATACGAACTTGGAAATATAATTTATTTCCATGGAAGAATATAAATTATTATAAATAAAATAATTAAGAAATAATTCTTCCAATATTCTTATAATCAACAATTACAAGAATAGTCTTCATTTAATATCAATATAATAATTAATAATATTTAATTATTTAATAACCCTCGTTTTATGAGAGTTTTTATGGTGGCTTATGCGAGGGATATTACAAACTCCCCCCCTTAAAGAGAACATCGTCCTCGATGTTCTTCTCTTGTTGGAACATTAACCTTTAATTTTCATTTCCAATTATTTAGGAAATGTAAAATAATACCTAAATCCTAATACTTTCATAAAAACTCAAGGAGCACTTAGCCCTTTAATCATCAAAATGATAAGAAAACTCTATCAAGTGCACATTGCATTTTATTTAGGAGTTACACTAGTCTTTCTCTCCCACTATTGTTTTTGCAAATTATTGTCTTTCTCTCCCACAATAATTTCAATCCAATTCAAACTCATGGTATTTATCTCCAACCATTTCCTTTGCAAATTACTGTCTTTCTCTCCCACAGTAATTTTATTCAAATTCAAACTCATGTCATTAATCTCCAGCCATGTTCCTCTCATATGTTAGGAATTTAAAGTTCAATAAATCATTATTTTATCTAACATGAGTTATTTCAGTCGCCTATATATTTCAATTAATCAATTTCACATTCATACTTTTACAACATATAACAATAGGGCTATTCTCTTATGTTATTGTTAAGATTATTCGGCATACTTGTAATTCTGGTGCATATTACAACTCTTCCCTTGGACTGTACTTGATGTTCTTGTTTACCGTTTTGTTAAAAATTTCGATTTATACACACAGCAACTCCATTTTCATTTTAAAATACAGCAAGCTACACCGGTACATTTGTTATTAGATTTGACATTTAGGAAATCTATCATCTCTAACTTTATTACTACAGGGTACTTATCCCCGGAATCCAACCATTTGTCCCTGCTATTAACCTACTCGATTTTCAGCTAATAGCTCTAATTTGCAATTGCATGAGGTACTGAACAAACAGTCAATCTAAACTTTGCATAAGAAATCATAACATAACAATTCATATAACCTTATATAAAAATTCATAGATAAATCTCCAAATTTATGTATGCATACCGATACTATGACCAGTCCTCCCAACCTTAGAGTTCGTCTATCTCCAGAACTCACCCCCGAGTTGAGATCCTCCAAGAATAGACTAACCTCAATCTGTTCTGGAGCAGCTTATTTAAGCTATGCTCTCCCCAAAGCCTGTTTCCAATTCTGCATCCAGAATTTCAGGATGCTTTTATTCCTGTTTGTCTAGGCTTCCCTTATTTAGGGACTTTAAAGCTGCTTTCTACTTTTCCAGCTTTTCCAGCTTTTTACCTCTTCCCAACTAATTTCTTCATCATTGGGGAATTTAGATTTTTCCTCAAAAATCTAAATTAGAAATAACTTCTTTCAAGGATTTTTGAAAGATTTTGGGGAAATTCTTTACCTTTTACATAACCTCATGGATTAGGCATGTGATCTCAATTTCTCATTTGGTCATAGTGCATACACAATATTTTATTTATTTTTCATAAATAAATAATTAACCACATCCACACAATAATTATCCATTGGGGTCCACTCCCCTTTGGATTTTATGTTCAAATGTCTGATTTGAAAAGCATAGAACTTGGGGGTGTTACAAAAACTCTAGAGTTATTTCCTGAATACCCCAACTAAAGTATTCATTAACTCAACAATAAAATAAAATATTACCTCATTACATCAATCCCATCATAGCTTCCATAGCCATTGAATCCAATAAAAATTCAATGTCTAAAAATAGTTAATGTCTACAAATCCACTGTAATTTACATAATTTTCCATTGCATATTATCATTAAGGAAAAGGAACATTTATGTACACCATGCATCTATACTTGACCCACAACATGGGGTCCAAAATTTGTCAAATCACATTGACAACAATTCATCGCATGTAATATAGGTGGTATACATTCAAAATTTCCACATAATAATAATAATCATGTAGCTTAGAAAAAAGACATTAACATATGTTGCATACCATAGCATGATACTTTATTTAAGGTCTCACCTTAGCAGCCATCAATATTGTAGAGAGCTAACAGTCCCATTGAACACTAGGACACAAAATGTGATTTTTTTTTCTTTTTTCGCTTACCATTAGCTTGCAAACATATAAGCGACAAACATTGAGGAATTTTGTGAAAATAAATTGCAATCATGAAATCTACAATCACTGTAGACTTTTTTTCAATTAGTATGCAAGCATGCAATCTACAACCAATTCGACATTCCATCAAACAATTTTCAGGCATGCAATCTACATCCATTGAGGAATTTTAACAACAATTTGCAAGCATGCAATCTATGGTGGATAAGGCATTCTTCCAAATAGTTGGCAAGCATACAATCTACTACCATTGAGGGACTAGTTAGCAGAGATGAAGTAAATTTCCATAAATATGCTTATACTCTCATAGAGATAGTAAAACTAGAATTTCTAGAACATCATGAATCATATTAATATCATCAATGGTAAAATTTCTGCTAGTAACAGAACCAACAATCCCTACAACAGCGTCTAATCAGGAAATTTGAGCAAATTATGGATCCATTTCTAAACATAACTTTTTCTTGGAATCACCATGGGGGTTACATGATCTCAAGGTATGAAAACCCCTTGATATTAAATATTAATCACATCCAAAACTTCCACGGATGAAATTATTTAAAATACAAAACCGTGGATCTCAATTACCACTTTTTGTCGAACACATTGAATGCAAACTTTCCTCTACAACTCTAAATGAAGAAAGAGAACCCACAATTATGCTACTATGATTTTTTTCATTGAATTTAAGTTTACTATGTGAGTTCTATTTCACTTGTTGCTTATTTTAAACAACTAAAGAGCTTCGTTCAAGTATATATATATTTTGTTTTCAACATTCCATTGTCCTCTTCAGGGTCAAACCCAACTTCTATATTATTTAGTTATCACACCAACCATACATGTATTCATTATTTATAGGTAGTGCATGATAACTTTAGCCATGTTTTTACATTTTTTTTTCTTATGCACCATAATAAATTTTCTCACATTATGCATGCAAAGGTTGGTAATTAATCTACAATATAAACAGTGAGTGCTCAAGATGGTTCATAGGTACAATAGAAGTTTTATTGTCTTTTATCCACATCCATATTAAAATTTCATGAGCGCAACTTTTAAAGAAACATTATAAATGTCTACTCTTTCATGCAGTCATTAATCATGCAACATGCATCTCATGTTAATTGTAGTATACTAAAAGTTTAATTAAAATCATACCTGAGATGATGCCCACTAGCATCATACCTCTACTTCCTTTTTGCATAACGATTCCCAAAAGGCGCCAGTGTTGCAACCTTTTGCTTTGATACCATTTGAAAAATACCCCGATAACCTCGCAGGAAAAATGCATGGAGTTAGGACTTTTTTTCAACATTTACGAATGTGTAACCTTATAAATTTCTTTATATATTTCTGCATTAACCATTTAAATACCCATTATCATCACTTGGAGAAATATTTAGCAAAAATCATAGTGAGTTACACAACCATTAATTGTTCTTGTTGTAGCATATTAACTTATATTTCCTGCTATAACTATGCATCGATCCCATGATCATTTTAATTCAATTAGTAGATCACCTAATTGATAATATCAACGTCATATCATGAAAGAAATTAACATCATCAAAACGACACAATTAACAATCACATAAATAGACACCGATATACCCTGGAAACCCCATAGGGTGAAAACCAGCAAACGTTTAATTTTATTATTAAACACTCGTGAGGGTTGTCACCCCTCACTCAATGGTTATAAGGGAGTCCATCCCTTGACCATTGTAATAAAATTTACATATAAAAATAATCTTGAACGAAACATAACTAGCTATAAGTTATTACAATGATCATGATACCATTTACCCACGAATCATCAATCTCTGTCTTTGTATTCAGACTGTTTCCTTCAGGGGATCATTGTGCAATTGGAACTACTAAACCTGCATGGACTAACAACTCTTTATCTTCCACAATGTTAAACTTTAAATTTCCTTTTCTCAAGTCATCCTTCTTTCCTGCCATTGTTGTCATCGGCACACTTGATATCATGATTAGATAAAATATTAATAAACCAATAATCAATCTCTATTTGTGACACTTCAACAAATATTTGTATACATGTATAAAACATAACCACATTGACATTATTTTCCTTATTTAACATCATTTCACATGCATTAGTAACAAATAAATCAATATCAAGCATCCTCTTTCCACCAAACACTAACAAAATCCTGCATGCACTTTCATATTATTTCCAAAAGAAAGCTAACATACTATATAATAATACCGTGCATACAAATGCATAACAAGATTTTCAAGATAACTATCCCAACAAGAAATTTCTCTTTTTGCCTAATCTTGTGTTTTCTTTTCAAAATGGATTAATGCAATAGATGTTATACTTATGCATGTGAATACATGTTATTTTCCAAAAACATATTTTCCACCCAAGATCGATTCATAATGGTTATTATGTATAACAATGCCAACTCTATTTCAAACAAAGTTAACATACAAGTTATAGTTTTGTTCATGCAATAACATATCTTGTTCTTCCTACATGTAAAACATATATTTCTTTCAAAAAAAAACCAAATAAATATTTCATGGAAAAATAAACACATTTCTTTCAAGGTCAACATACCACTTATCTCATTCCTTGCATGCTAAGTGACATTTCCACCTCTCATCCAAAAGATATAACCAATAACTATGCATAATATTCTCCCAAGATAAAGCTAATACCCATGACTAATCCTTTTAGGTTGGACAAATACATATTATTTTTCCCAAAAGAAGGCTAACACAATAAATATTATGTGATTGCATCTTCTGTTTCTCTAGAAATCTAATACTCAAAAATAAATTTTTCCCATGCATGCAAGCATATATGTTTCTCTAAATAATATTACATAATGAAGCATGTGATTACTCTTTTTCCTCTCTAAGAATCTAATCCAATAATGCATACAAGGATATATTTTTATCTTCTATTCATTTTGAAGAGTTTTAACACAATAATTATTTCCTTGCATACAATTATGCAATGTTCCAAATGGGAAAATATAGGCTCCGTAGGGAATATCTTAAGATATTACACTATGGAATCACAGCAATATGGAATTACACCAATAGATCTAAACCAGAGATAGACTGGCAGGGCATTTACTAGATGCATCACCTTCACAAGGAAGGGTGAAATCCAGAGGCTTCCTGGCCCATTCCAGACTCTGTCTATAGAGGAATGGTGGAACACAGCAAGTGTGGGAATAACACACTCATCTTAGAGTTTTCTGCTCTTAGGAACCTTAGATCTATAGATCTAAACAATGGATCCAAAAGAGAAGTAAAAACCAACCAAGGAAGAAGCGGGAAATTCCACTCTCAGGAAAATCTGCAATAGACTCAAGGAGGACATTGTATAAGAAAGCCAGTTTGAAAATAACGTAGAACAGGGCTGGGTTCCCTTATTGTAGGCCGTGTCAGACCTCAAGCAAAGTTTCAGCAAAAATAAATGAGTTTAGAGGTTTTAACAGATCTCCCACAATCAACACTAGCTGAAAATCAGCTAAAGGAGAGAGTTGGTAAATAGAGAAACCGTCCTTTAGAAATTCCGCAGATTCTGCTGGAAGACACTAGAAATCAGCCATTAGACTCTTGTTATAGTATGGCATCAAGAAATCAGATCTATAATCAAGTTCCTTTGTAGAAGCATTGGATTTACTTGAAGCAAGAGCAAGAATCCTTCAAAAATAATAGCAAAAACAATTGGAAAAGTTGCAGAAAGACTTGACAACATTTTATATGAGGAGCTTCAACTGATGTAGGTTAATATTCAGATCTACAACTAATATATGGCTGAAACATCAAATCCATACCAGATCTGGAACTACTCAGCCTTCTAAACAAGATCCCCCTGGGGTTTTATCAAAATAATGCATAAATAAGTGTAGATCTAGCTTTTAATACACTGAAATTTTTATTGCAAATAAATTCAATCATTATATAATCATGGTCCATGTGAAAACAAAGATATTTTCAAAGGATATGGTTACTCATCTCTTGATGCATGCTTGAAATACTCTCTTCCTCTTCCTTGGCTCCATTCTCCATGTATTCTCCCATTTCCCTCTTCTATTTCTCTCATGGGATTATAATAAAAAATAGAATTAATTAAAATGGAATAGATTTTATAAATCATAAAAGTATTCCAACTTTTTTTCTAAATCATAAAATAATTCCATCTTTTCTAATTCATAAAAGCATTCAAGCTTTTCTAAATCCTAAAAGTATTCCAGCTTTTTCTAATTCATAAAATAATTCCATATTTTCTAAATCATAAAAGCATTCCAGCTTTTCTAAATCACAAAAGCAATCCATAAAGCCTCCATAAATCTGATTTTTCCTAAATCAGAAAAGCATTCCATAAATCCCTCATGCTTTTATTTTTAAAGGTAGATTTTCTTTTTTCTTATGAGAAAAATATCACTTATCCATACTTTTTCCAAATCTATTACTCATTATTTCTAAAACTCATAAAATATACCAACTTGGAAATATAATTTATTTTCATGGAAGAATATAAATTATTATAAATAAAATAATTAAGAAATAATTCTTCCAATATTCTTATAATCAACAATTACAAGAATATTCTTCATTTAATATCAATATAATAATTAATAATATTTAATTATTTAATAACCCTCATTTTATGAGAGTTTTTATGGTGGCTTATGCGAGGGATAAACCATGTTAGCAATATTTTGAAGGAAATATGGCCCGTATTGTCTCATAACATAATTTCCATTGATGGGAAAGTCAGAATGTGAGAGGCAACGACTGCATTTAGCCATGAGCGAAGTTGCAATTTGAAGTTTAGTCATCCAAATATCAAAATCAAAAATTTTTAACTTGTAGAATGCTAGGAAACGTATTAGTCTAATTCCCTCCAACTTAAAGAGTGTTATGAGCACACAATTCATGATTATGAGCACACAATGATTCCCTTCAAGATTGTGAGGAGTAGGAGATTTATGGTTCAAAATTAATTTATTGATCTCTTTATGCATAATTTATAATGTCCTTCACAACTTTCGGTTGAGGATCTATTATGATAGTCATTATAGACTATGAGGAGGAGGAGATATAAGGTTGAAACCCATGCTTTAATGTGTCTTTTATATCTTCATACACTGTCTCTACGGAGGAGATATAAGGTTAAAAACCACTCTTTAATCTCGCTTTGATATCTTCATACACTGTCTCTAACTTCACACTTTTAATTAATTGGAAATGAAAATTAGAGAAATAAATCCTTTTTTGAGAATATTTTAAAAGTATTTAAATAGTGACCAACTGCCCAATAGCACACCATCAACAACTTCAAAACCCTCCATGTTTTAAGGATTTGAAATTACATTTGTTTATATCTTCTTTTCATAATCCTTTGAGAAGTAAATATAAAAAAAATCTAACCAAACCATATTAAACAATATAAATGCTAGGAAAAACATAATAAGTAGATAAAATTTTATCTTTAAATTTTAAGACAAGTATATAAAACTAATAAAACATACAAAATATTTAAATTGAATTGAATAAATTTCTATACATAAACTAAGAGAATGGAGAAAACAACATCATTTATGTCGGGTATGGATTATTAAAGTTATACATATATGATATGCCATTGTTGATCAATACATTTTTTTCTTGAATCGAGTGAGGTTGGATAGGGAGGGGCCATTGTCACATCATGCATTTTTTAAGGGTGACATGGATCCATGTGAGACTCCATCTCTAAATGTGGCATGAGCCCATATTTATTAGTATAGAGACATATGAGTTATTGTACTTTCATGGCACATATACACATGAACCTCACACACGTGGAAGGGAGGTTAGTAGTGGCCATTATTCCTCCATCATTCTTGAATTTGGCTCCATCTCTCACATTCATTCCTCATATCCAAAGCTATTTTATGGCTCCTTAATGATATTCGGTGTTTCAATCTGTGTAGTTTTCTCTAGCATGGGGGTCATTTTCACCCATTCTTCCTCTAGTCTGCCGTGATTTCTCTGAGTGGTGACTACCCTTATGTGCTTTTATTATAGTCTCGCACTCCATTTTGACACCACTTTTGTTTTTTCCATTGTTCATATCCTTGTTGCTCCGTCCACGTCAAATATTTTGTTGTCTCTAGGAGTTGGAACATGATTTATTTGCCTTGGATATTCCACCAATCTCCATCTTGTAGCCCCTCTTGGAGAATTCATATCTATTTAATCCGCTAACCCCTTAGCCTTGGTAAGGAAATGTACAAAGTGCATCCATGAAAATGACAAATGTAGCAAATTTACTAGCTCTTGAACTCACTTAAGCATGGAAAACTAAACATGTAGCTTCAAAGAACAAATCCCAATGGAGGTTCAAGAGGAGATACAAGGTTCTAAAGTTGATATGATAGTTAAGAGAGGTTATTTTTCCAGTTTAAAGGTGTTCATAATTCATCTGAGAATGGATAGCTCACGCATGGCATACGAGGATAGGAAAAATAAACACACGTTGACTATTTACATGAATTAGAGAATGAAGATGCTACGAGTTAGAGATTTTCTTAATAATGATTCTCGGGAAAAAATCTTGTTGATGTTGGGCAAGATGGTGCTCAACCAAAATGACATGTGAAAGATACTCGAATGAATTGAATCCCATATTGCGCACTCTCAAGGTTCGAGTGGTTGCATTCAGGGGGAACATCAATCTGATCGAGGTGGATATCTCTACTTCTACTTAGCCTCATGATGAATATGGTTTCTGTAATTATCCGTGTCTACTTTTTTGATAGGTTTAGGCTTTCTAGTAAACATAGTTTAGTGTGTAGCCCTTATAGTTAATCAAGTTTTTTTAGTTTTCTCTATGTTTTGAATACATTGTTTGGACAATCTATATATTTTTTCTATCATATTCTCTATTTTTTCCCAGTAATTTGGTTTCCCTTGTAACAAGCCCATGACAAATAAAAACTTGAAAAAAATGAAAAAAAAATCTCATTAATAGATAATTAACTTAAATAATAATAATAATAATAATAATATATATGCATGAAAACATATAATTAAGTGTAGTAGTTATTTCATTCAATTTAAGCTAATAATTCTAAAATAAATTTATCATAAATAGTTTTATTTTAATTTTGTTAAACTTTATATTAAACTCATTTTCATTATAGTTGAATTATTTTTAATATAATTTAACATTAAATTACCTCCCATTTAAATTTTAAAAGAAAAGAAGAATTTGATCTTACATGTTTCTCTTTATCTTACTAAAATATGAAAGACACATTCTAATAATCATATATGTCACATATTATTCTCAATTAAGATTTAGTTTTATTAGATCAAGTGAGGCATCCCAATCAACGATGACCGTGTGAGTGAGGAATTTGGTCCTTGAGGTTTTGGCTTCGAGAATTCCCTGGGTGAACAATGTAAAGACTCTAATCATCTGTAATATAAACCTAATAATGTAATTTGTTTTGATTTTAAATTCTGGATATACAGGACCAGCTACAGCACATCAAGATAACACAATATCAGGCAGCATATCGTGTAAACAAATTGGATGATAAAGTTGGCCACATGGAGAAGCTCCTTCAGCAGCTTCAACAAGCTGAAATGCCTATGTCCAATGTCAAAGAGGGAGCTCTAGTCTCTTCATCAGATGGATAGGAGTTTTAACTATTCTTAATTTTGATGCATTTTCTAGTTAGATATGAACTTTCCTTATGTTATATGAATGTAGAAACTGCAATAATGGGATAGATAGCACATGATACTTTTATAAATATGAAACAATTCCTGTTTTGGTATGCTTTTCACGCTTTGAGATGGCCAACAGACCTAGTTTCCTTCGGGCAGGTTAAGGCCAAAGTATGAATTTTATATTTTGTAGCCTTTCCTTCAAATATAAATAGAAAATAGTATGGTCCTACCAAATTTACAAAAAAAAAAAAAAAGTAACTGGGATTTATGGTGATAATATTCCTTAAAAGGTTAGAAAATTTTCCTTATTATATATGGCAATTATTTTCATTTGAATTTAGCTACTTTTATTCAATATAATTTGTGGACTATCATATATAATCAAGAAATATGTTTATTCTTGAAAACATTATACAACATTGTAAATATTCATGGCAGTAATCGTATATTCTAATTCTTAATTTTAAAAAAAATAACATAACAAGAAAAATGATAATAAAATTCAATTTAATTTATAAAAAAATAATAATTAATCAATATATATAAATTAATTTAATTATTTATAAAAATAACAATATCTCGCTGGTTTTGTTTTGGATAAGAAAATTGTGCAACAAAGAAAAAATTTATCCATTGGCCCCTTCCTAAAAACAAGTTCTTCGACTCCTCGGAAGCTACCTCAAGCCCATCATCACTCCCATGCCTCCCTTTGCCCCGGAAGAAGCATTGGAGATTGTCTTTGGTTGTCGAATGAGTGCATTTACCTACACACAACATACCTGAAGCCACCTTCCTCATCTCTTGATGCTTTACACAAGAGCCCCAAATTTAATAGTGAACCCGATCTCTTCTCACTCTTTGTGAAATATTTGGGTGGGTCCCCTCTTTGTCTCTTAGTGAATAGTAGCTCCAAAATTGAAAACATTAAGTTTCAAATTTCAAGTCAATGGGTATTATTTTTCTGATTTCATTTTCTACAACCAACTGACAAATAGAACAAAATATAGATCAAAAAAATAAAAATTATCCACTTCGATGGGGGGACCTCCTTACATTACATAGATGAACAATTCTTTGATGATACAAATGATAAGACCTACTTTCTATATATAGGTGTTTATTGGGTAATAATACAATTAGAGTCTACATAACAATAATAATTTAAGGGGTGCACCAATAACAATAGTGGGCTTCTATGGGGCACCATTAAATTAAAATTGAGCCTTGTAGAATGTGAAATGTCATTTCAAACATGGAGAGGGGGGTCTACTAGAGGGGGAATGTGGCGGACCATGGATGCACCACATGTAAGCCTATGGTTGTGCTGTCTTTCACATAAAAAAAAATCAACTTCAACCTTAGGAGCCAAATCCATAAAACAATTTCACCTCTAAACAAATTTGATGAATCCTGTTGTGACACTTGTCACATTGTCATTGGCTCAGAGGGACTTTCATCATGGTTGAACTGTCTTGACTCCTTTGACCTTTTCATTTTTTTTTTTGAAAATTTTCCTATTCTGAACGATGGTCACTGAGCTCTAACGTCCTCATACGGACTCCGTTTTGAGTGAAATGAATTGCACAAAATTCTTGGCAATGGGTCAGATTCGGTCGTTCTGGTTTGGTGAAATTATTATAAATTTTTTCTTTGGAAAATTTTTACCCCTAATCCATATTCTGATCTATCCTTCCCACTGACATGCTTTTGGACCCACAAAATTTGGCTATCCCATGAGAGTTGAATACTCTTCTATTTCCCAAGTTCCATCATCTTGATTCTACTTGGAAAAATCGCCATGAAAAACATTTCGGTTCACTGAAATCCATTGCCTTCCAAATGGCTTAGCGCTTCAAACCGTGTTATCCTTTTGCTGCTGACCCAATCCAACATGTTTTGGTTGCTTTCTGAAATATATAACACTTTTATGTACCAAATCAATCCCTTGGTTCTTGGAAAACTAACTCATTTTCTTCCCTTTGAGAATCATGTTCCTCGTTTTCACATACATGCATTTGGTGCAAGCTTCTCCTTGAAAACCACTTTCCCAAGTTAAACACATTTGAGCGAAATGAAACAATGTGTCACGTCTCCCCAAACCCATTTTTTTTTTCATAGGATTATGTTATTATTTAATAACATCCGTTATACCTCATCCTCATGTTTACTCTTCCTAAATTTCTTAACTCCGGTTTAGATTCTTTTCAGTACCTACAGACAGCCCTGGAATACAAGAATTTCCATGAGGACTTTTTGGGCTTAACCTCCCCTCTTCTCAGTTAATATAGTAGACTTATATACCTACATATGTTACCTTGTATGTCTCAGGTTGTCTGTGCAGGGTGATCACTAGGCCCTTAATCAAACTTCCTAGTTTGTCGGCCTGCTAATATGTTCAATGTGTTAAAGTTTCAGCATCGAAGTATAGATGTAGGCCTCCTCGCACACATCTATCTCTATGCAGTTCACCACCATTGTTCCACCACTTTCCCAGTAGTTCTATGGATGGTAACCAGATGTTCTGTTCATGGTATTTTACACATGCTTACAATCTTCCTTCACACAGACTGTTACTACACAATAGATTTTGCAATAGGCTTTTTCCCCCTTATTTGACTGTTATAGATATTCAACATGTGTGATATTTTTGGTACAGATTCAACTGTTCCAGGGGGAACTAGGAAACAGCTCCTCTTGCTTCACTCCAATGGATGGAGAGAGTATTGAACTGGATAGTTTAGAATCCCTATTATTAATCCTCGTACTTAGTTAGGATTCAACTTCTACCTCCATATGTGTACCATTACATTTAATAGAATACTGTAAATTCTAATTTTTACAATTCTTTCCATTGTAACACAGCTGAGGGTTGTTGTTCCCTACTTTCTGTTATTGATCACAGTGAATTCTGTGCCATCAATATTGTTATGATAGATTTAGTTGTTTGGAACTTAATGTTCATGGGTACTGGTTTGTTAACATCTTCTGTTTATACACACAGAAATTAAATACTCCTTTAAAAGATAGCCATCTATACCTATACATAGTTATTATATTGGTTGCTCAATTGATCTATCATCTCAAACCTCATTATTACAATGTACTCATCTCTACACCCAACCATTTGTCTCTACTGTCAATAGCTGTAGTTGCAATTACATAAGTTACTGAACCATTAACCATCTAACAGTTGCATAATGCAACATAACATAACAATTCATACATTCCATAGTGTACTATAACATCACAATTTCATACATTGCATAAAGGACTATAACATCACAATTTCATAAATTGCATAAAGGACTATAACACCACAATTTCATAAATTGCATAAAGGACTATAACATCACAATTTTCATAAACCAGGGATATGTTTAACACAGACTTACAGATATCTCCAAATTTATGCATGCACACCTCTACCATGACCAGTCCTCCCAACCTTAGAATCCTCTTTATCTCCCAGGATTCACCCCCGAGCAGAGATCCTCCCCAGAACAGACTAGCCTCAATCTGTTCTGGAGCAGCTTATTTAAGCTGTGCTTTCCCCAAGCATGTTTCCAATTCTGCGTCCAGAATTTCAGGATGCTTTATTCGTGTTTAGCCTAGGCTTCCCATTCTGGGACTCTTTAAAGTTGCTTTAAGCTTTTCCTCAGCTTTTCCAGCTTTTTCTCACCTCTTCCCAACTACTCCTCTTCATTGGGGAAATTTAGATTTTTCCTCAAAAATCTAAATTAGAAATAATTTCTTTCAAGGATTTTTGAAAGATTTGGGGAAAGTCTTTTTTTCCTTTTCCATCACCTCATGGATTAGGCATATGATCTCATTTTCTCATCTGGTCATAGTGCATGCATAATATTTTATTTATTTTTCATAATTAAGTATTTTACCATATCCACATAATAATTATCCATTGGGGTCCACTCCCCTATGGATGTATGTTCACATGTCTAATTTGAAAAGCATAGAACTTGGGGGTGTTACATATTCCCCCTCTGAAAATAAACACCGTCCTCGGTGTTGACAACTATCTACTAGTTGATTTTGAACATAATTATGAATGCTTTTTCATCATCTGAGCTTCTCTGTGCCCTGTAGCTTTTTAGCAGTAAAGTGCTCCACTGCACCTTTACCCGAGCTACTGTTCACTTTCGCAATTTCATTTCTTCTCGCTTTCATCTTTGAAGCGACTCTGGAAGGAAATTCCTCTTCTGGTTCCACCTGGACCACATTTCAAATCAATCATGTGAGAAGCATCATGTACAAAAATTATAACTTTTCTTTTCCAACAAGGAGACATGAAATATATCAGGAAATTTAATAAGCAATGGTAGGGCTAATGTATAAGCCATTAGTTTCCAGCAGAGTACTCTCCTGCCTCCACTCTATTTACTGATGCCTTATGCAGTTGGTTTTCTTCCTACTTCTTTGCAAGAAGTTTGTATGGAAGATCTTTTATTCTGGTTTCTCTGTCCACAATTCATACCATTGTAAGTAATATCAGGTACATATAATTGATAATTCACAACAACATTCTGCATTTCAATAACTTAAGACATTCAGTTATAAATCAAACCGTTCAGGTTCATAATAGTTTAGTGCACTTTTAGTACACTACTTATCCTTTCTTGTTTTTCAGTGAGATTCTTTCCTCACGTAACTTGGTTCAGTTCAGCTTTTCTGGATCTTCTAGGTGATTTATCTTCACCTTTTTCCTCTTTGTTTCCAGAGTGCCCAATTTCCTGTTACACACTTGGCTAAACAATTTTTTCCAACTTTTTCATTAGTACTCATAAATGAGAGAAAACAATTGTATCATATGCATGGTTATGCTTACCCTTTCTCATTTTATAGTTGTACTTCTAGTATCTTTTCATTGTTTCTTTTGTTAGTTAATCAATTTAACTAGTAACAACTAGACTCATTAGTAATATCTACAATTCCATGCTTACTTCTCAAATGAAATTGTATCCACTAGTTCAACACTTAAGTGAACAAATTTGGAGCTGATGGGTTTCCCCCACACCCAAGTCCAAATACATCTCATCCTCTTTTCTCTCGATTTGTAGCTGTATGATTTCACATCATTTCTCTGTCTTTGAATTTAAGACTCAAGAAAATTAACTTTAATAAATTTTACCCCACAAAATTTTATAGTGTGAATTCATGTTTCCTTTTCAGGTGATAAATGAAATTCCTATAATTCATCACATTCACAAATATTAATACTTGATAATGCCAAAAATAATTTTGACACAGTTTCCCCTTTTTCAAAGACTCTCCTATTCTATTTTTCTCATAGACTTATATAATAAAATAGAATTAATTAAAATGGAAAAGTATTCCAACTTTTTCCTGAATCATAAAAGAATTCTTTCTTTTCTAATGCATAAAAGCATTCTATTTTTATTTTTATTTTTTTCCAATTCTATTACTCATTATTTATAATATATCAACTTGAAAATATAATTTATTTCCATGGAAGAAATAAATAATTAAGAACTCATTCTTCCACTATTACAAGAATATTCTTCCTTAAGTAAATCATCAGGAATTTTTTTTTTTTAAGTTATCCCTTCATTCATTCATGCCTAAATCAATGTAATGTTTCCACAATTACGAATTCACCCATTTAACTGTAATTAAATTTGTACTTCACTCTTTTCTTTTTATAGCAGTATACATGCCTTATTTATAGTATACATCTTCCACTTACTCATTTAACCACTTCATGCATCAGTAGGGTTTGTTACTACTTTTACCCTAATTAGAGTAATAATAATTCATCCATAGGCTAAAATATGTCATTCCACTTTTCTAGTAACCTCAACAAAGTTACCATTATAACATAATCACATATATTTATAATGTTAATTGTAGATTTAACTTATGCTTCTCATGCAATTTCTTTCATTTTAATCTATCATTTCTCATGATAATGATTATTATTATATATATATTTTCCATAGTAACTTAAGAATTTACAACTTATATTTAACATACCTCTATTAGATATAAATTGTCACTTTTTTTTTTTTTTTTCTTATCTACCTTCCTCTATTATCACCCCACAATTATTCATTTATATTCACTTATTGTTATAAGGAATATCAATAAAATTCCATTTTAGGTGTTTTAACACCCCCCAACTTTTTCCTTCAGTTTTAATTTCATATATCCATTTCTTAACCTTATCCTAAAGGTTAATTTCTCTATGGATATATATATTCTTGCACACAAAACTTTTTTTTTTTTTTTTCCTTGGGGTTTTCCCCCTCTATTCACATAACTATTGAAATAATAAATTTCATATTTTTTTCTCTATTGTTCTTTGACATAATCTACTCTAATACTTCCCTCTTTATACAATATTGAGCCCTCCATTTGCATGCCCTCCAACCGTATGTATTTACATATATATACATGTATCCTTTTCCTACTATAACCATAGTGTAGGTGGATTTTTCATAAATGTTACCATCCTCTCCGAACACTTTGTACTTTCCACTCATATATAATTGAGTCCCCTATCTATTTCACATATCTATCTATGTATCCTCATACATAGAAAATAAATATATTTACTACACATATATGATAAGTGCAACGACCAATTTATGTATATAATATTTGGCGCTATTACATTAAAACATATCCGCATACAATATAGGGTTACCCACAACTTTCGGTGTCACCTATATAGATTATAAAAGTTTGGACGATATTACACAAAACCCACCATCCATAGAACTATCGCATTTATATATATGATATTTATGACCCACCTACATACATGTGTCACCTATATTTATGACCCAGGTATAGTATTCAGTTAAATTTACTCATTTTAACGTTTGCATTGATACAGAACGCATACGACTATACATATATAACGAATTTTACATATATATCCATTTATCCCTATCTGCCTTACTTGTTTTATATGTGTTTCAACTTAATATATACTACCTGTATATAGCGCCTTGGCAATCACCATTTATAGCTAATACAATCATATACATATATATATTTCCAACTAACCATTAGATAATATATATATAAATAATATGTTGGTCTATTTCATATTCATACATCCAACTAACCCTTTGTTTACTTGACATATATATAAAATCAAAAGTTCCCATAAGCACATATATGGCCGATGTGAATATAGACCCATTCGTTCCATGCGTATATACATATTATAAGTATATGACCTATTTTTATTCCAAACCTTTAATATACTTATTATATTAATACCAACTAACATTTACTATTCCAGATTTAATGTTTAATAGGTGAGCGGATAGGTATTAAATAAATGGGCGCATCATTATAACCATGGAACACCTCTTCGCATAGTTAGAAGTCCCGATCTTTTGTTAATTAATTTTTTTTTTCATGACGTGCTACCATCTACATGGTACTTAGAGGTTGGAATTTCCTTTAATAATTACAATTGAACCTTTCACGCATACCACGGCTACGTGTAATGATTCCGGTGGTAGGTTGACGAGGTTATATAGCGGTTAAGTGTGCCGAGTTCAATCCTCGCGGTTTCTATTAACGCAACTTATGGAGTGTAACCCTGGTGTTAGAGCTTCCGGCGGTATGAATAAGCCGGTTTTACCACTTGGCCAGTTTTATAATACCACCTCCGCCTGTCACTGTGTGGTCCCAAAACCACAAGCTGCGCCCTATCACATCTGCAGCCCTGTGCTCACACACGATATGATTTCGGTGTCGAGTGTTTGTACAGATGCCAGGTTCATCGGCGGCCACCAGCTTCTGTCTGAGTGACAACTCGTTCCACTTTTCACAACTAGTCCAGTACTGGAAGTGCGTTTCACTAACAGCTGGACAGGGGAGGGTGAAAGGGGTCTTTTCGATGAACAATATCGCACGATTTCTCCTGCAGCCCGTCTCCCCAGTACTATGCGCAGGCCTAAAATAATATTTACTGATCAGAGATTTACTGGAATTTCAGCTCAGTATGGATCTGCTGAAATCCTCTTTCAGATTTCATATCAGGCCGAGCTTACTGAAGGGTACCGGGGTAAATCCATGACCGGATTGTCTCAGTACTTTTTGCAGTCGGATTTTTAGGGTTTGGCAATCTTTATTAACCTCGCCCTCCCGGTTGATCCCATTTGCATTTGTCTCCTTCCGGTTATTATTTCAGAGCTTGCTGAATTAAAGGAGTTTTACAGAAAACTATTTCAACCATTTTCTTTCGGATAACCCTGCGTCCCAGTACCTATTTGGTTGACTATGGCTTATCCCTTTCTCAGTCGGTATTTTTTTTTTTTTTTCTTAGGACGTCTGAAGCAAATGAGTTTTCCTGGCAGATTTCTTGTTACACGCTTTGTTCACGGTTTATTTCTCGGCGTCACAGCCTAGGGAATTTATTTTATTTCTATTGTTCAGTTTCGTGTTAATAGCAGAATTAGTAAATCTAACTCTCTGTATTCGAATACGATTAAATCTGTGCAAAATAAAGGAATACTGATCTCGTTCAGGCGGCAGAGGTGAGGTTTACTCTCTGGCTCGTTTAATCATGGTAAATATTCTTATAACCATAAATCTCCACTCGGTTTTATAACACTTTTGATTTAAAACTGTGTAGGTTTAAATGCTAGGGCGTAACGATTAGGGTTAACGCTGTTGTTTTCTGCCTTGTTTTAGCTTTCGGCCTGTCAACCCGATTTGTTTTACCTTTAACTTTAACAGTTATTCATGGCGCCGTGAGGTATCGGTGTTGCTAACATGTAATGGGTTCGTTGATTATGGTGTCAGTACAGAGTAGTTTCATTTATCAACCATTCGGCTTTATAAGTGGACCACGCCTTCGTTCCAGCAGTAACAATGATAACTTATATATTTTCTTGCTTTCATGTCCATAACCACTTCCTTTGTAATTATATGATCCGATATATATATATTTCATAATTATATGTCTGCGTAGCACACGTATTGGAGAGTATATAGGTAGTGTTCCATAAGGTTCCTTCTAAATTTTTTTTTCAGTTCTGTTTGTTGCTGTTATGAACGAATCAGAATTTAATGCATTTTTCAATCAAAGAAGGGCGCCTGAATTCCATTTGATGGATGCGTGTATACAAAAGCCTCTCCTTTCTGGTTTGTGCATCTTAAACCTGCACTAATATTCTAGTTTTTCCGAATGCTGTAATTTTTGTAGTGTACATATGGACCTCGACAAACTCGTGATCTATGAAAATATATATTATATATTACAGTGATGCAACTTCAGACTGAAAGGAAAGATGTGTTGGAATGCAACTTCTTTGCTGCAGTTCATTAGTTTTGTAATGTTTCTCATGTAATGCATTTATGTTACTTATTCCGCTAGCCTTCACAAGCGGGGTACACATTGGCAAAATTCCTCTGGAAGGCTTTGCTTAGCTTTATGCATAAATTTATGATTGATTTTGCTTGCCATATTTTAGATTTTCATTTTGCATATATAAATATTTGATGGATTGCGTTTCTTAATTCTAAACTACTACACAATAAAAAGCGATTTGGATCTCGAAGTCTCCCCACGATTTACATGGATTGCTCTCTTGGCTTGAAATTGAAGCATTATCTGATTTGTCTTCCAAAGATAAATATGCTTCCACCTTTCTTAATTAGAGATAAAGTGTTCCCTTCTACGAAGGAAAGGTTTCCAATTTTGGTGGGAAAGTATATAGTACCACTATACATGTTAAAAATGCTCATATATGGAATTTCGGATGTTATAAATGTTATAATGCTCACATCTGCAAATTATACTCTGCTATCTTACTTCCTTCCTTACTGCTACATACCATGCATATTTAAAGGAAAGAGTATCATTTACGCAGCACAATAAAATTTATCCCACCCGGTGCCTATATAGCCATACCTATCAATTTTAATTCGGCATTCAGGGACGAATAGTCTTAGTTTCTATGTATAAGGGCATTATCTTTGATTTGTATAATCGTAAAGAAATTCTAAAAGAGTTCTTATGAGTCTTACGGCTAGAACGAGACCTTATTTCTGAGCTTACGATATACTCAATAATTTATGTTATGGTTGACCATATTTCGATAGGCAAATGCTAGAGTTCTTTTTTTTTTTAAATTCCCATTTCTTTTGTATGCTTACATATTTTGAATAGCGTTTGGCTAAAGGCTTTTGTAGTGATTTATTGGGCCATAACATTTGCTTCAAGGAATAAGTTAAGATAGGTGACTCAAATACATGCACTTATACATGTTATCGAAACTTATAAAAAGGAACTTACTACTGCTATAGTACCATTTCGAATATCATAGAATAGCCACTAAAGTTTTTTTTTTCATACTCTATTATTTTACATAGAAATGCTATTTTTCTGAGAGATATCGGTTTCCAGTTGTAACCTATTATAGGTTTAACCATTCTGGTATATGAGCCTCCTCATATTACTCCCATATCAATGTTTCTACTTCCTCCCCATCTGTTACATGTATACTTGAAAGTGTATCCAAGATATTTGTATACTTGAAGAAATATTTTTAATATTCATAAAATTTATAACAGTTAACCATTTCATTGTGAGCACATATCTTGCCCCAATTTTTGAACTTTAGCTCCGATACCATTTGTCACGTCTCCCCAAACCCATTTTTTTTTTTTTTTCATAGGATTATGTTATTATTTAATAACATCCTTTATACCTCATCCTCATGTTTACTCCTCCTAAATTTCTTAACTCCGGTTTAGATTCTTTTCAGTACCTACAGACAGCCCTGGAATACAAGAATTTCCATGAGGATTTTTGGGCTTAACCTCCCCTCTTCTCAGTTCATATAGTAGACTTATATACCTACATATTTTACCTTGTATGTCTTAGGTTTTCTGTGCAGGATGATCACTAGGCCCTTAATCAAACTTCCCAGTTTGCCGACCTGCTAATATGTTCAATATGTTAAAGTTTCAGCATCGAAGTATAGATGTAGGCCTCCTCGCATACATCTATCTCTACGCAGTTCACCACCATTGTTCCACTACTTTCCCAGTAGTTCTATGGATGGTAACCAGATGCTCTGTTCATGGTATTTTACACATGCTTACAATCTTCCTTCACACAGACTGTTATTACACAATAGATTTTGCAATAGGCTTTTTCCCCCTTATTTGACTGTTATAGACATTCAACATGTGTGATATTTTTTTTGTACAGATTCAACTGTTCCAGGGGGAACTAGGAAACAACTCCTCTTGCTTCACTCAAATGGAGGGAGAGAATACTGAACTGGATAGTTTAGAATCCCTATTATTAATCCTCGTACTTAGTTAGGATTCAACTGCTACCTCCATATGTGTACCATTACATTTAATAGAATACTGTAAATTCTAATTTTTACAATTCTTCCCATTGTAACACAGCTGAGGGTTGTTGTTCCCTACTTTCTGTTATTGATCACAGTGAATTCTGTGCCATCAGTATTGTTATGATAGATTAATTTATTTGGAACTTAATGTTCGTGGGTACTGATTTGTTAACATCTTCTGTTTATACACACAGAATTAAATACTTCTTTAGAAGATAGCCATCTGTACCTATACATGGTTATTATATTGGCTGCTCAATTAATCTATCATCTCCACCATCATTATTACAATGTACTCATCTCTACACTCAACCATTTGTATCTACTGTCAATAGCTGGGTTTGCAATTACAGAAGTTACTGAACCATTAATCCATCTAACAGTTGCAAAATGCAACCTAACATAACAATTCATGCATTACATAATGTACTATAACATCACCACTTCATAAATTTCATAAAAGCCTATAACATCACAATTTCATAAATTGCATAAAGGAATGTCCTATCACAAGTTTCATAAAGTGAGTAAAGGAATATAACATCACCATTTCATAAAAACAGGAATATGATTAACACAGACTTACAGATATCTCCAAATTTATGCATGCACACCTCTACCATGACCAGTCCTCCCAACCTTAGAATCCTCTTTATCTCCCAGGATTCACCCCCGAGCAAAGATCCTCCCCAGAACAGACTAGCCTCAATCTGTTCTGGAGCAGCTTATTTAAGCTGTGCTTTCCCCCAAGCTTGTTTCCAATTCTGCGTCCAGAATTTCAGGATGCTTTATTCCTGTTTAGCCTAGGCTTCCCATTCTGGGACTCTTTAAAGCTGCTTTAAGCTTTTCCTCAGCTTTTCCAGCTTTTTCTCACCTCTTCCCAACTACTCCTCTTCATTGGGAAAATTTAGATTTTTCCTCAAAAATCTAAATTAGAAATAATTTCTTTCAAGGATTTTTGAAAGATTTGGGGAAAGTCTTTTTTCCTTTTCCATCACCTCATGGATTAGGCATATGATCTCATTTTCTCATCTGGTCATAGTGCATGCATAATATTTTATTTATTTTTCATAATTAAGTATTTTACCATATCCACATAATAATTATCCATTGGGGTCCACTCCCCTATGGATGTATGTTCACATGTCTAATTTGAAAAGCATATAACTTGGGGGTGTTACACAATGAGTTCCAAAATCTGCAGTAATAAGAAAACAATGGCCATTATTTTACCTCCATGGTTCCAAATTCCACATCTAGAAGAATTCATTCACCACCTCTTTCACTTCTTGGCGTCAACACATAAAATTTTCTATAATGGCTGCAAACGTTTTGGTTGCAAATTCGTTGACATATTTTCTCTCTTTCCCTCATCCTCCAATTTGACATGCTGCTCATGCCATGGATTTGACAATGAAGGCTAAACATGAACCTCTTTCACAATAGTCGACCTTTAAAAATCCTGCGACATATCCTTATGCCTCTTCAAAGAAAAAATTTTCACATCATTTGAACATCTCCATTTACTCTTTCATCTTGGTTTCAAAACTCATCGAGCAAACAGAAATAAAAAAACAGGCCTCTTCGATCAATCGACCAACACAATTCAACACCCATGCATGATCAAATGATCAACACTCTCAAGTTGACATGCATACCATCCTTAGCCAACACAGCTGCTTGAGATTCGTCTGCTACTTTAAATGGGAAATCTTGGAAGATATGGCCATGCTCATGACGATGACAACATCTGAAAGGGACATGTTCATAATCCAACGGTTCGGTCCATGTAGAGCTGTGGTAGATTAGATCGATGGATTCTGGTAGCGGTTGAGATATGTTCATATGGACACAAATCGGGGCATAAGTCACATTTCATTGGTGTTTGGTGATCTCCGAGTTTTATACAAATTCTCCTATTGAGTTCCCGATTCCTTCCAGGATGTGAGGTTCAAAAAAATCCTTTAGGAGGGAATAGATCCGAACGTAGAGAAGAGCCGCGGTGATTTCCTCTTTGTCCAGGTTGTAGCATTCCTCCCAATAGAGGATGAAGAGGCTTACACTTCCCATAAAATATGGTCTATTTTT
This sequence comes from Pinus albicaulis, assembly GCA_034641835.2. Taxonomy (NCBI): domain Eukaryota; kingdom Viridiplantae; phylum Streptophyta; class Pinopsida; order Pinales; family Pinaceae; genus Pinus; species Pinus albicaulis. The sequence continues at coordinate 56,037 of JAXQQM020074260.1, forward strand.
TAAGATCCTCTTGCAATCCTCTAGATATTCAGAATATCTAGAGGCCTGAATATCTTGTTCTCCAGACCAGAATATCTAGAGGCCAGAATATCTTGTTCTCGAGGCCAAATCCCTAATAATTTGTAGATCAATGCATGATCTTTCATCTACTGTTGAGCATTTTCCAGGCGATTGTTTGGGATGAAAAATTTGTGACTGATTTCTGCCTTAGGAAGGCATCGAATTCGACCTTCATTTGCTTGACACTAAACCCCCATAACCGGGGTTTCTGCAGCTAAGGAGGAGCCGTTCGATCCATTGACATGATGACCTTGCACAAAGGGTGTCTAGTTTTTTGCGTCACAGTAGGAATCTAACCCCTCTTGCCACAGCGGGGGTCCTGACATTGACGCTTCCACTCAGGCCTAGAGAGGTTCAGAACCCTACAGAAGCAGTGCATGACGTGTTTAGGGAAGAAGACTAATGGCGTAAAAAATTACAAATGTGCTAACAAACCCTTAGCAGAGCACTTTTTTCCATATCATGTACTTTGGCCTCTTATTAATTTAACATTTTCAAATAAAATATAATAAATAATAGTTTCTAAAATTACATATCTTATTTTTTTGGGCTCTTGTATATCTACCGTGATCCACTCTATAATATAGGACTAAAAGGTAGCAATTTAAAACATATAGAGTTTTAATATATATACATTCAAGAAGGTATTAGAATTTAAAATACTTATCAATAGTTTATGTTATTTATTAAAATAAAATATTAAAATATATAGGATTTTTTACTAATATTTTATTTATTAAAATTAACTATAAGAAAAAGTTACTAGTTATATTTATGTGTAATTTATTTTAATAGATTATATTTTTGGTAAAAAAAAAATGTTTATTTCTTATATATTTAGTTATCTTAAAATTTTCAAATTAACACAACTACCCTTAAACATTTGTATATTTAAAAAGAAACATTTTCATATTTAACATCAATGTTATTATACTTGTAACATCAATATAACTATTGATATATTACTTTTATCATTAATATATATATCGATACATTGAATTGTTTTAAAATTAAAAAAAAAACATTGAATTGATATATTTTCATTTATCCATATATTGTATTGTTTTAAAATTAAAAAAAAATAGTAAATAAAAGTATGAATTTCACATTGGTTTCCTCCTTTATTAAAATAAGCACTCATTTATATATTTTAAATTTTTTTGAGTTTTTATTATGTTTTTTTAACTTATTAGTTTTATTACGTATTTTAATTTATTTTTTTAATTTCTTATTATGTTGTTTTTAAACTATTTTGGTTTTCAATATATAAAAAATATATGTGTTTCACATATATTAATTTAAATTAGGAGAAATTCTTTCCGTAAAAATCACATGTCAAAGAACGTGGTCGACGCGTTTCGAACCAACCAGTGTGGTTCATCATCAGGACTATGAGAGATCAGATCTAGACATTAAGTATAAATAGATGTAGAAATGGCTCAACTAGCCATTAGGATAATGGCTAGTTTGACTAAGAAAAAGTAAATATTCCATTATTTATTTATTTAATTGATTAATTAATTTCTAATTCTTTATTTATTATTATTATTTTAATAAATTTTTACAACCTTTAATATATTTAACATCTAATTGACCAATTCAATAATATAAATAAAGATGTTTATTGAATTGGTCAATTAAATGTTTAAATATATTAAAGGTTCTAAAAATTTATTAAAATAATAATAATAAATAAAGAATTAGAAATTAATTAATCAATTAAATAAATAAATAATGGAATATTTACTTTTTCTTAGTCAAACTAGACGTTATCCTAACGGCTAGTTGAGCCATTTCTACATCTATCTATACTTAATGTCTAGATCTGATCTCTCATAGTCCTGATGATGAACCACACTGGTTGGTTCGAAACGCGTCGACCACGTTCTTTGACATGTGATTTTTACCGAAAGAATTTCTACTAATTTATATTATGGATCACAAAAGCTTAGATTCCAAAAATATATTAATTTATCATAATTATTAAGTTAGTATTTAATTTTATATTAATTTTGAAGAAGTAATTTTCATATATATTTGAAATAGATTGTTCATCATACAAATACATTCAAAAATTTCAGGCATAAGGATAGGTCCAAAAAGGTAGGATTCCCAGTTTGACTTCTTTTCATTTTCATTGTGAAATTCGAAATGTTGAGCTTAATTTGAATACAAATTTAATTAACACTCATTAAAAGGAAGATTCCAATTTGACTTCTTTGCATTTTCATTGTGAAATTCTAAATTATAAACTTATTTGATTACAAATTTAATTTTTAATTAGCACAACTACATTTAATTAATAAAATAAATAGGATTGATATAAATTATAAGTATTTAGCTTATATAAACGTATAATGATCAAATATACCTTTAAATTTCCCAAATAAAATTATTAACCACAAAAATTTATCTTATTGATCTAAATTTTTCATTCACATTTCTTAACTATCTTTAACTCCAGTGTTAGATATTTTATTTTCAGCAAAACATCTTAATATTATTGAAAGGGTCAAATTTTAAAATGAAAAAAATTAAAATTAAAAATTTATAATAAATCCCAAGCAAAATATGTTTACGTTAAATATGAGAGTGACTGGAAAAATTATCCACATCATGCTTAAAATGGTAAATATTAAAAGCAAATAATCATCATCGAATTTGTGAAGGGAGAGCCTCAACGACTTCTAACGGTTCGTTTGATTGATAATTACATCCCGAAGTCCTGGTACGGAACCAGAGTTAAGTTAGGGTTAAAAGAACGGTCATAAAACTAGCATTGCCGTTAAATTATCCTCCACTCCGTTAGTGATTAGAGCCGCTGCGGCAGAGGAAGCCGTTCGAATCGCCCGATTCAAAATCCGACGAATCAACAATTTTATTATCAATATTTTATATCACGTCAAATAATAATAATAAAGTTTGATATTTTTTAAGTAAGATATGGATTTATATCAAATATTTCATTGATAATTACATGCCTAAGCCCTGGTACGGAACCCGAGTTAAATTAGGGTTCAAAGAACGGTCATAAAACTAGTATGTCCGTTAAATTATCCTTTCTCACTCCGTTAGTGATTAGAGCCGCTGCTGCACAGGAAGCGTTCGAAATCGCCCGAATCAAAATCCAACGAATCAACATTTTTATTATCAATATTTTATATTTGGTCAAATAATAACAAAATTTGTTTTTTTTAAATAAAAAACGGGTTTATATGGATTATTTTTGTTCAAAATTAAGGTGATATCTCTGTTTGAATTCTAATTAATCTTATTAAATATAAATTCCAGAGATTTGTCTTAACAATAATAGTTTATAACCTTGATAGCGTCAATTTCATTTTTTAATTATCCATTTTCTTTAAAATAATAATATATCATAATAGTAAAAAAATTAATGAATAATGTATTTTAATTAATTTATAAATATAATATATTTAAATTAATTTAATTAATTTATAAAAAATCTAAATTTGAATAATTATTAATTTAAAACAATTTTCCAATAAAATTTGAATAAATTATTTAATAAAACTAAACCCTACTCACTAACTAATTTACTTGTCATAAATTGTATGGCACAAACTTATAATTAATTTTTTTTATCCAACAACATATACTTGTCATAAATTGCATGGCACAAACTTATAATTATTTTTTTTTACTATCCAACAACTTACAACTTATAATAAGACAAAATTATAATTCGCTTTTTATTCATCTTATTAATTTGTTTAATGTGACAAATAATAGAAATTGTCCTAGTAATTTTAATATTAATCTCCTACAAATTGTACAGTTGATCTTTAGTTTAAGATTAGAATTGCAAAATGGTGGTTGGCCTAATGAAACTAGTTGTCAAAGTAGTTTGGCAATCAATCACAAACCATGAAAACCATATTAGCAATATTTTGAAGGAAATATGCCCAGTATTGTCTCATAATATAATTTCCATTGATGGGAAAGTGAGAATGGGAGAGGCAACGACTACATTTAGACATGAGCGAAGTTTCAATTTGAAGTTTAGTTATCCAAATATCAAATTCAAAAAAGTTTAATTTGTAGATTGCTAGGAAACGTATTAGTTTAATGCCCTCCAACTTGAAGAGTGTTTGCTATCCTGTATAGGCTAAAGGTTGCTGATTATGAGCACACAATGATTCCCTTCAACATTGTGAGGAGTAGGAGATTTATGGTTCAAAATCAATTTATTGATCTCTTTATGCATAATATATAATTTCCTTCACAACTTTCGGTTGAGGATCTATTATGATAGCCATTATAGACTATGACGAGGAGGAGATATAAGGTTGAAAACCATGCTTTAATATGGCTTTAATATCTTCATACACTGTCTCTATGGAGGAGATATAAGGTTGAAAACCATGCTTTAATCTCGCTTTGATATCTTCATACATTGTCTCTAACTTCACACTTTTAATTAATTGGAAATGAAAATTAGAGAAATCAATCCTTTTTTGAGAATATGTTAAAAGTATTTAAACAGTGACCAACTCCCCAATAGCACACCATCAACAACTTCAAAACCCTCCATGTTTTAAGGATTTGAAATTACATTTCTTTATATCCTTTTTCCATAATCCTTTGAGAAGTAAATATCAAAAAAATCTAACGAAGCCATCTTAAACAATATAAATGCTAGAAAAAACATAATAATTAGAGAATAATTTATCTTTAAATTCTAAGACAAGTATATAAAACTAATAAAACATACAAAATACTTAAATTGAATTCAATAAATTTGTATACATCAACTAAGAGAATGGAGAAAACAACATCATTTATGTTGGGTATGGATTATTAAAGTTATACATATATATGATATGCCATTACTGATCAATACAAATCTTTCTTGAATCAGGTGAGGTTGGATATGGAGGGGTCATTTTCACATCCCGCAATTGTTAAGGTTGACATGCATCCATGTGAGACTCCATCTCTAAATGTGGCATGAGCCTATATTTATTACTATAGAGACGTATGAGTTATTGTACTGTCATGGCCCATATACACATGAACCTCACACACATGGAAGGGAGGTTAGTAGTGGCCATTATTGCTCCATCATTATTGAATTTGGCTCCATCTCTCACATTCATTCCTCATATCCAAAGCTATTTTATGGCTCCTTAATGATATTTGGTGATTCAATCTATGTATTTTTCTCTAGCATTGGGGTCATTTTCACCCATTCTCCCTCTAGTCTGCCATGATTTCTCTGAGTGGTGACTACCCTTATGTGCCTTTATTATAGTCTCACACTCCATTTTGACACCACTTTTGTTTTTTCTATTGTTCATATCCTTCTTGTTCTGTCCACCTCAAATATTTTGTTGTCTCGAGGAGTTCGAACATGATTTATTTGCCTTGGATACTCCAGCAATCTCCATCTTGTAGCCCCTCTTGGAGAATTCATATCTAGTTAATCCACTAACCCCTTAGCCTTGGTAAGGAAATGTACAAAGTACATCCATGAAAATGACAAATGTAGCAAATTTACTAGCTCTTGAACTCACTTAAGCATGGAAAGCTAAACATGTATGAAAACGAAAACAAAGCTCTACTATACATTGACTCAAAAAAAAAAGTCATGGAATATGATAGGAATTTCACTTTGGCGTTAATGCGATGCCTATAAATACAAGTCCTCAATCAAAAGAGAAAGAAAGCCATGATATAAAACAAAAATTATCATTATACTTAACATTTCATCAATAGTCGATACGGATAGCAATGTGACCGCCAACACGTCGACGTAAACAAAAATGAAAAGAAAATTATACTGCATCACCATATAAATATTGAGGAGGAATTAACGTTAAATGAGGATCAAAAGGGTATAATGAGAAGTTACCTGGAATGATTAAACTCTCAGCACTGTGACATCTACGCAAATTCATGTAACAGCACGCCGAATAGCAAAGTTTAAACGTAGAAGAGGAGCGGAGAGGCCTCTGCGTTCTCTAAGAAAAACATTTCAAAGTGACAAATGAAAGCTATAGAGTGGAGAATCAAATCATATGTCAGAACCAAACCCTAACTCATCGCTGATCTCCATCGTCCACGTGGAGAGCGATGCCTAAACCAGGAGAAGGCCAGTCTAAAAGGGCCTCGAAGAGAACAAGATCTTCGTAGTCTGAGCGACAAGATTTACAAATAGATACAATAGTACCCATTCCCATCAACAGCCATACGAAAATCCATGAAACACAACGCATATTCAAATCCTGATAAATGAAACGTGCCAAGGACACAACGCAACACTCCGCGAAGTGAATGAAGTACCATTTAAAAAGACGTAGCATTAAATAGAGAATAAATGAGAGCAGACAAGTACTGGTCCCATGGAAATTCCATTTATACACTTGAACCCTTATAGTTATCAACGAAAACAAGTTAAGACGTCGTCGTTGGAATGAGATGACAGACAAATGAAACTAGTTGGTATATAAGTTGCCATACGAAATATAAAAGAAACCATAATACAAAAAATATGTTATATGTGAATATGATACGTATTCCAAGGCTGAGCTAAGGTTGGGTAGTTGATAAGTGAATACACATCATCTCACATCATGCGTAGGGGTATTGGAACATTGACAAATTTTATTATGGTAAGTGCTTTCTATTATAATGGGAATCAATGCATTTTAATATAAAGGTTAATAAAACCATAAATTGGGAAAAAAAATATATATGTTCAGTAAAAGAGAGAAGTGTCACATAATGAAAAACCAATATACAATAGTAGTATAAGTGTAATTCCCAATAATATACACTAGTGAAGAATTGATTGAAAAAAAAAATTTGTTGGTGAACTTGAGAGACATGGCAAATGGTATCAAAGCCCACGTTAGCAAAACTAGGCTATTGTTGTGCCCACTGTATAAATTATGTTTTTGTTGAAAAAAAAAAATTATTACTGATATGTGTTGTTTAGTGTACAGTGTGGTGCTGAAATAGAAAATTCCAATGGCCGGAAGTGATGAAATTTATGTTGATCTGCGTGATGAAGATAATACACCAGATCCCAACACTCTGGTAATGGCTATGTTGCACAGTTTGCAATGAGAGATGGATAAGCTAAGAAGCCAGAATGATAGACTGTCATTAGCCAGTGAGGAGAAAGAAAAGCTCATCAGAGAATTGGCTTCACAGAACAGCTTGGAAGGTGAAGGTTACGAAAAGAGGAAGAAGGGCAAGTTCTCTAACGATTCTGAGGAAGATGACACTACTAGACATTAGTCTAAACAGAGAAAGGAATTATAGGGAGAATTCCAAAAGATCAAACCTCCCTCCTATGATGGGGAGAAGGAGGAAGATGTTGAGGCTTGGTTGTTGAACATGATTAAATATTTCCAAGTCTATAAATATGAAAGTAATCTAAAGGCTAGACTAGTTGTTTATCAATTACAGGGTAAGGCTACTCTGTTGTAACACCTCTAGTTTAGGGAAATTTTTTTTTTCTTCATACTTTGATTCCATTGTTATGTACTTGGTTGTCTGAAACTACGTTCCTTTCCAATATCACATTACGCCAATGTACATATGAAAGTACCACTGGAATTTTTTTTTTTTTTTGAATAGTGAGTTCAGGAATTTAACTTTAGTTCACTCTGGCTACAGTTCATCTAACCCTCTATTATCTCATTTGTATTACACCAATTGATCATTCCCCCTGTATACTGTTTTAATAACATCACTTAACACATAAGTATTCAACACAAATATCTTGGGATATATATATATATATATATATATATATATATATATATATATATATATATATATATATATATATTACCTATATATATATATATAACATATGTATCTAACAAGTATTTATCAACCATATCCTTTTGAGTCTTTATACACCCTAGATGTATGTGTAATACACCTCTTATTAAAATATTTAATCCATATTTATATACCACATATAAAATATATATATCTATAACACATATTTTGATAACCTTATGTGACACATGCATAGCTTCACCCTTTTAATACTATGATTATATATAAAATACCTATATCGAAGATGGTCCTTTGATCAAAATATATATACATATACAACACGCCCCTTTATTAATAGCCTTGAAACCGCATATACGTATAATGTGTGTAATTATTTATGTACGCTTTGGTAAAACTTCTTTTGTAAAGGCGTACGTACTCAACTATTACATGAATATATATATTTATATTTCACCAAGAGCGATTTCCTCCCTCCAAACTGTTGACATACGTAAATAAAGTGGAGACTATAGGGAAAAATTGCGGGAGCATAGTATACCTACCATATAGTCCATTGACGCCGTAAATAAAAACCGAGTTATATACCTATGGGGATGGACCACCATACATTTTCTTCGTTTGCATTATGGAATTTTACTGTTCAACCGTGACTAACCCTAATCCAGTTTTGCATTAATCCCATTTCATTGTGACTCTGACTTGTCGAGGTATTTTGGCAGATCACACAGGTTTTAATTGCGGAAATATGCAGCCGGCGTATACCTTCCACTCGACGTTAACTGGCGATGGTCTACGATTTTTCGGTTGTGTGTGGAACCAGTGCCTACGCGTCGGGATTTTATGCGTAAGTACACCATATTCGTACTGTTATGGTTCTTATGAGCCGCCTAGACCATACTCTGTTCGACGGGTGTTGGCGTGTGAAATCGGTTTGCTACATTTCCTTGAGTTTTGTTTGCAGTAATAGCACCTCTCCCGCGAGAGGATGTAGCCCGTGGCAGCGTACCTTGCCCCCTATCCCACCAGAACTCGACATGTGGATTTCGAACAGACAGTTCTGGCAGTTTCAAGTACTGAGAGCGCGGAGCTCCAACTCTAGTCTAGGGTTAACTCAATATCTCAGTACCTACTACGCCCTACCTTTCCTGCGCCCATTGATGTCCCTGGTACCCTTCTGTTTACGTGTTGCGTCTGCTCAATCGACATCGGGATTCTTTGAAGTTATCAGGCAGAGGAATTAGGGTTTCAGATGTTCATTAAATCGAAGGTTATTTTATCGATCTATTTACCAGTTCCCTCCTATCTCATTTATGCTGAACTCCTTTCGTCTCCCTTATCTAAGTTTCGATGTGATTCATATGCATGGAGGTTTCAGACTCGGTAGTGCTGGAGGGTTGCAGTTATGTCTACATAGAGAGGGTAAGAGCTCGTCGTCTCCATCTATCTACTGGAGACAGAGAGCGAGCCTGTCCTCTTGGGCGTAATCATAAATCTCTGTTTTCTTCTTGCCGCAGTTCTGCAATTCCATTCGGAGGTAAACCCTAACCGTTTAACTTGTGACTGTTTTGGGTCATTAATTTATTATTCGAATTCACCAGATCACTATCAAACTCATTCTGGGTTCACGATTTTATATTTCTGTTGAACTGTTTCCCTTTCGTTTTACTGGCGATATTATAAATGATTCATATGAGGAAAGGGTACCGAATATGTTATATCGGTGATCCACCTCTCTGAACGACATCTCAATGCTTGTATTTCTATTTTTTCACTGATGATAGCTTACCTTACGAGCGTGGATCATGCCACGCTGGCTTGGGAGGTTTAACACAGTATCTCAGACGTATAAAAGTCATTTAAATAGATTGCATGCAGCTCCACCCCAGCAAGTAGTTATGTCGTCCACCATTGCGTTGGATGTATTACTTTATAGTTTGGTTTTGTTTAAATTACTGTATAAAATCATTCGAAGATGTCGCGGCCTCATTTATGCTTGCTTGACAGAGAATTATGGTTGGTTGCTCCACTGTATGAGTATTCATAATCACTATGATTCGACCGTAACTAACTGTAACCCTACAGGATTCGTTTACAAATCTTTTCGTCAATCCCTCTCTCTACAATCGATAATCGAATGAGATATTAATATGGTGTTCGGTACTTATCTTAATTCTCTGTTTTCCTCCTATACACATGTATAGCAAACACAATTAAAATGAGACGTGGAATATCTTGGCGTTTATGCTGCAATGTTGATAGTCTACCCGCGTCGTACTTCTGTTTTATATTTTTCCTCTGTTAATTTCATTTAATCGTGAACAGGATTCCCCTTTTTTTTGTTGTGCTAGGGTTTATAAAAGTCAATACAACCATAGTGATTGGTTTGACCTATGCCCAAGGCATAGTAATTTAATTTAACGCCACGCATAATTTGTAATGTGATTGTACGTTAGTTCAATTAGCGGTGAGGATCTTATATATACTCCTCTTAACATACTTGATTCGTATCGACTTCTTATTTTGGCATATGTGGTTTATCTATATATTATTTACACTTATAACTCCTTTTGCCGCATACAATTCATATATAGGCTTCACATTTATATCTTCTTTTTGACCGATATGTTTGGCATAAACATATATAGCTCATGTATGTCGATATTAAAAGAACCTCTTTGTTGTTGTTCTAATACTTGTTAATATCTGGATATTGGATTAAATGCGGGTACATGTATTAGATGGTTCATGTAATAATGTACACTCACATAGATTAAATTCATTATCATAGTATTTATTTCAAGGTTTTGGTTCATATGAATTTAAAAAAACAATATAGATTATATAATTTCTATGCATAACATGATACTCCTATAAGGTAGAGTTACTAATTTGTTAGCACGATTTCAAGTGCCATACTCTAATGTCCTTACATTTTTCCCCCTTTTTGGTTTGGGTACCATATAAATTTCAGTTCTGTTGCACTATTTTCCTAGCATACCTATGAGCATATATTGTCACATGTGTGTATATATATATATAGGTATTCAATAGTCATTGAGTCGTATAACTTAATTGTAGCTTTAGTCTTTGACTATGATGCTTAGTTCAAGAATTTGAGATGGATTTCAAAATATAATATACACTATAAATGCTATGAATGATATATCCCTCATGTAGAATAGAATTTCTTTTAAAGATAAAAAATGTCGACATGCCAAATCCAACATCTTTGATTTTCTTCTATGATATCATATAGCTTCACGTCTGCTAACATAGTTTTCCACTTACATATGAGCATAAAATTTCACAATTGTAAATATATACGGAGCAAGTTAATATTCAATTTTCTGTGGAGACTAAGTACCTTCAGATTAAAACCATCTTTGGTTTAAAGTTTCTGGAGGTTTCTACTCTATAGACTGCTGGTCTACAACTAAACAAAATCTGGAAGGTGAATGCCTGAGGATAGATTCTGTTAAATGTAGTACTAACACCATCCTACAATTTCATAAACTTTTATATGTAGCTAATTCATACCATAATAAATCAACTAACCAAGAATTTCAGAAACATACCACTACTGCAAATGACCAACCTCCCAACCTTAGAGTTCTCTTTGTCTCCCAAAACTCACCCCCGAGCTGAGATCACCTCCTAGGACAGATCAACCTCTGATCTGCTTAGGAGCATCTTATTTAAGTTCATATTTCCCCAAAGCATGTTTCTAATTCTGCGTCCAGAATAGCAGGATGCTTTCTTTCCTGTTTAGCCTAGGCTTCCCATTTTGGGATTCTTTAAAGCTGCTTTAAGCTTTTCCTCAGCTTTTCTAGCTTTTCTTTACCTCTTCCCAACTACTCCTCTTCATTGGGGAAATTTAGATTCCTTCTCAAATCTAAATTAATTTCTTTCAAGGATTTTTTTTGAAAGATTTTGGGGATTTGTTGCCTTATCCATCCTCATGGATTTGGCAAGTGATCTCTAATTCTCATCTTGGTCAAAATGCACAATCATTTTATTTATTTCCTCAAATAAAATATGCAACTACATTCACACCATACTTATCCCTTGGGGTCCACCCCCTTTAGGATTAAATTTCAATGTCTAACTTTAAAAATTCAACACACAAATTGGGGGTGTTACATCTGTGGTGGGAGGAGATGAAAATGGTCCATGCCATTGATGAAAAGACAGTGACTTGGGAAGATTTCCAAGTCAAATTTAAGAACCTCTATTTGAACAAACGTTATTATGATGATAAAGCAAAGGAGTTCCATGAACTCAGACTGGGACAACTCACCATAGACAATTTTTTCACCAAGTTTACAAATCTGTTAAGGTATGTCCCTTATACTCGTGAAGAGAAGGCCAAGGTACAAAGGTTTTTGAACTATTTTCCTGCTGTGTACGAGGAGAAAATAGAATTTGATAATAAAAAAACTATGGGCGAAGCAGTGAGGAAAGCTAGATTATGCTACGAGCAGTTTAAAGGAAAGGGTGAGAATGGGAAAAGTTGGGTAAACAAAGGTGAGTTTAAAGGAAAGAAATAGAAACTAGCTTACTTGAAGAACTTTGGCAGGGACCATCAGCGGAAGAAATTTAACAAACCCAAGGAAATTCAAACTGCTCAGTCACAAGTGGGTTCAAAACAAATAGATGGAGACAATAAGAAGGAGGGAGCAGTTAAAATGTGGGAACCATTGAAATGTTGGGGTTGTGGAGAACCTCATCTGTTGAGGGATTGTCCCCACCTAAATGTTCAGATGATTGTGAGGGATCGAGAAGCTACCAGAGTGAATGATATAGAAAGGAATATACCCACTATCAGTGCGGCATTGGAAAACCGACAAGCAGAACATCAGGCTACTATGGTCGAGATGGAAGGTAAGATTGCTGACCAATCTGTCACAGTTTTAATTGATCCAGGTGCTTCTTTGAGTTACATTAGTCCACAAATTGTAGAGAAATGCAATCTCAAAACTAGAAAATTTCACCAGTCTTGGTTGGTCCAGCAAGCCACTGGTACAAAGCGAAAAGTAACTCATAAGATACCTCAAAAAGCACTTAAATTGAATGATGTTCATATAGAAGTAAACTTAAACATTCTACCCTTAGGCTCATATGACTTGCTGATAGGAATGGATTGGTTAGAAAATAGAAAGGATATTATGAACTGTTGGGATAAAAATTTACATTGCATAGATGCAGAAGGGAGACCCTTTTTCCTCAAAGGAAAACAAAAACCAATTTTTGTAAGAAAAATATCATCTCTGCAATTAAAGAGAATAGCTAGGAAGGGTTATCAGGTATATGCTATACATGTTGAGGAATTAGGACAACAACCTGAATAAAATCTACTGGACACTCTGCCAGTGGTAAGAGAATTTAAGGAATTTTTTCCAGATGAGATTCCTTATCTTCCCCCCAAAATAGAGATTGACTTTTCAATCAATTTGGTGCCTGGAAAAACACCTGTCTCTAGAGCCCCTTATTGAATGAGTCCCCTTGAACTCATGTAATTGAAAATGCAATTGCAATAATTGCTCGATAAGGGTTATATCAGACCGAGTGTATCTCCTTGGGGAGCACCGGTGTTGTTTGTGAAAAAGAAAGATGGAACCTTTAGAATGTGCATTAACTATCATCAGCTGAATAAGTTGACAATTAAAATAGATACCGTTTGCCTCGAATTAATGATATTTTTGATCAGGTAAGAGGAGCTTCAGTATTTCCTAAAATTGATTTAAGGACTGGTTATCACCAGCTCAGAATTAAGGAAGAAGACATTAGTAAAACAACCTTTCGAACTAGGTATGGTCACTACAAATTTTTAGTCCTACCTTTTGGATTGACAAATGCCCCTGCCACCTTTATGTGCTTAATGAACAGTGTTTTAAACAAGTACTTGGATAAATTCATACTAGTGTTCACAGATGATATTTTAGTTTATTCAAAAAGTGAAGAGGAGTAGAAGGAGCAGTTAAGGATAGTGTCACAAACTTTGAAAGAAAACCAGTTATATGACAAGTTTGGTAAATGTGAATTCTATAAAGACAAGATCCAATACTTGGGACATATTATTTCTGAACAAGGGTTGGCTGTTGACCCTGAAAAGATAAAGGCTATTAGAGAATGGCCGGTGCCAACTGATGTTTCAGTAGTGAGATCATTTATGGGGATTACAGGTTATTATCGCAGATTTGTGGAAAGATTTTCTGCAACAGCATATCCCATAACTTCATTACAAAGAAAAGGTGTCAAATTTGACTGGAATGAAAAATGCCAAAACAGTTTTGAACAATTAAAATTAAAACTCACTACGGCCCCTATAATGAAGATTGCAGATCTTGATAAAGAATTTTTTGTATGTACCGATGCCTGTAGAGAGGGGTTGGGAGGAGTTCTGTTGCAAGAAAATTCTATAATTTCATATGAGTCTAGGAAACTTAAGAAACATCAACAGAACTATAGTGCATATGATTTGGAATTTTATACTGTAATCCATATCTTGAAGATGTGGCAACACTATCTTCTTGGAAAGAGATTTACATTGATGACTGATCATATTAGTCTTAAATATTTCTCTTCCCAAACTGATTTGAATGCTCGACAAGCCAGATGGCTGTCCTTTCTGAGTGAATTTGATATGGACATAAAACATATCAGAGGGAAAGAAAACAAAATTGCTGATGAACTGAGAAGAAATGCTTGCCAAAACATAAATAGCATTGGAAGCAGTGCTAATTTTGATTTAGAAGAACTAGTGAAAAAGGTAGTAGAACAGGATCCAAATTATGAGAATCTACAGGTGAAAATACTAAAGAAGGAAATGGTTGAATACACCCAAAACCAGAGAGGGATGATCTGCTATAAAAATAGATTGTATATCCCCAATGTAGAATCTTTGAAAAGAGAGATACTAGATGAATACCATAAATAACCATATGCAGGACATCTGGGCTATCAGAAAATGCTTATAGCCTTGAAAAAGAAATTGTTTTGGCCAGGAATGAAAAGGGATGTAGCAGAATATTTAGCTAGGTGCATGGAATGTCAACTAGTCAAGGTTGAACACCAACATCCAGTTGGTCTACTAAATCCCTTGCCAGTTGCAGAATGGAAATGGGACACTGTTTCGATAGATTTTATAACTGGGTTGCCCAGGAAAAAATACCAACATGACTTAGTGATGGTAGTGGTATACACTTTAACAAAGGCTGCACACTTTATACCCATAAAATCTACTTTTGGGATAGCTCAAGTAGCAGATGTGTTCTTAAAAGAGATAGTAAGGCTACACGGGGTTCCAAGGGTGATTATTTCAGATAGAGATGCTAATTTCATAGCTACCTTTTCAAAGGGTCTGTTTGGGAGCATGGGCACTAAACTGAATTTTAGTACCGCATATCACCCTCAGATGGATGGTCAAACAGAAAGAACAAATCAGATCTTGGAGGATATGCTAAGAATGTATGTGATGGTTAGGCCATCAAAATGGGAAGACTATTTGCACTTTGCTGAATTTTATTATAACAACAACTATCAATCCTCCATCAAAATGATCCTGTTTGAGGCACTTTATGGAAGGAAGTGTCGTACTCCTTTAAGTTGGAGCCAACCTGAAGATAAACTAGTTTTGGGGCCATATACTTTATTAGAAATAGAAAATATTTTCAAACAAATACAGAGAAACATCAAGACAACACAAGACCGCCAGAAAAATTATGCTGATAAGAAGAGGGTACATCAAGAGTTAAAAGTGGGTGATCAATTGTATTTTCATATTAAACCCAAAAAGAGCACACTGTATGCTGGAAGTTGTGCAAAATTGGCTCCTAGATATTGTGGGCCTTTTGAGGTGTTAGAGAGGGTGGGACTAGTGGCTTACAAGCTGGCCCTACCGCCCCATGTTAAATTTCATGATGTATTTCATTTTTCGTTATTAAAAATATATATACATGATGCTTCTCACATTGTTGATTGGAATGTGATACAGGTGGAACTAGAAGGGGAGTTCCTTCCAAATCTTCTTCAAATATTGGAGCGGGAAGAAATTGAATTGAGGAATCGAACAGTAGCAAGAGTAAAGGTGAAATGGAAGAACTTTACTACTGAAGAAGCTACCTGGGAAAGAGAAGATGAGATGATGGAAAAATATCCATCTTTGTTTGAAAAATGAACTCTAGTAGTTAGTTATCAGCACTGAGGATGGTGTTTGTTTTCAGAGGGGGAATATGTAACACCCCTAGTTTATGTTTCCTTCAAACTAGACATTTGAACTTTAATCCAAGGGGGAATGGACCCCAATGGATAAGTATTTTGTGGATGTAATTAAGTATTTATTTATGGAAATTAAATAAAATAATTCTGTGCAAATTGACCAAATGAGAATTATGAGATCACTTGCTAAATCCATGAGGATGGAAAGAGGAAAATACTTTCCCCAAAAATATTTCAAAAATCCTTGAAAGAATTTATTCCAAATTAGATTTTTGAGGAAAAATCTAGTTTTCCCCAATGAGGTGGAGAGTAGTTGGGAAGAGGTAAAAAGATGAAAAAAGCAGAAAACAGCTTTAAAAGTCCCTAAATAAGGGAAAGCCTAGGCAAATAGGAAGAAAAGAATCCTGTAATTCTGGACGCAGAATTGGAAACAGGATTTGGGGAGCATAAGTTTAAATAAGCTACTCCAGAATAGATTGGGGTTAGTCTGTTCTAGGAGATGATCTCAGATTGGGGGTGAGTTCTTGAGGATATAAGAACTCTAAGTTTGGGAGGTTGGTCAATTGCAGAAGTGGTATTCACGCTATTTTGCTAAGTAATTAAATTTGATATTGTTGGATAGTAGTGAAAATTACTATGGTAATTATGTTGAGTTAAATTGATGTGTAATGAATTTCCTTACTTTTAATAGAGTTGAATAGAAGAAATAGTTCTCCTAACTTCTCTATGGTAGTAGGAAAGAATACTAGGGAATACTGTCAACCAGAACCTCTAAACCATTAGATGGTTTAAATCTGGAGAAAGTGTAAATGCTTCCCTAGTACAGTTAATGTAACTTTAATGTGCTTCTATAATAAATGGTAATTCAACAAATAAATAAAGAAAAATAAAAAAGGAGTTAAACATGTATTAGCTCCTGTAGTAAAATTTGGAAAACTGTGATAAGTTACACTTAGATATGTACCTGTATGTACATAGAAATATTGTGCAGACTTAAGAGTGGAATAGAGTGAGTAGGAAATATTAGGCTCTGGTTGGCTATGGGCACTAAATTGCATGTAGTCGTTTTACTACCCAAGTGCAGAATAATAAATTTAATCAGAAATACATATGATAAATTAATAATATTCAGAACAGAAAAAGTTTATTGTCAATCTATGCTTGCTTTTGGTAAGACTAACTAGTTGAAATGTTGCACTTTCCATGTAGCATTCAGTGTTAGAGGAATTGCAGAAATAAGGATTGCTAGTCAAACTCTAGAACTATGTGGCAAATAAGAATATAGCCAGATAAATCATTAATAAAATCAGATTTACCACCTTATACAAGGAGAGAAGCCACTGTAAATTCTGAACAAGAGACAAAACAAGTTTGTTCCTATGGGATGTAAATAAAACTTAGGAAAGCTACAATCTCTGCTCAGTGGAGATAACATTTTAGACAATCATGTACATGCAGAAGCACTGGAGAAGACTAAAAAATAATTCTAGAGTAAGTTATTTTATTATCATGGTGGGAAGCCATGGTCAATTATATTATACAGAGGAATTGACTAACTTAATTCAAGAAAGAAAATGAACATGAATAGTATAGAGAGTCATAAGTGAAATATTGCAGAATATGAATCATTTAAATTAACACCCAGGTAAACTAGTGAGCTGAGATATTCATAAAAATAATAGCAATGAATATCATCATATACTTTCCACAACATAATCACAAGAAATATTCCATTGATAGTTATTAATCCTTATATAGCTGTGTAGAAAAATAAAAATAAATAAAAATTCCAGAGTAATTATACATTGTTGGAAAATATTGAGAAATGAATCTAATTCAGAGATTATGTTAAGGAAAAATCCCCATAACTTTGTGTATAAACAACCAATATTCCATGTTATTATCTCAGAGAAGTCGACTGAGAATAAAATGATGGTCCATCCCTATAGGAATCTATGAACGAAGCTAAATAAGTAATTGAGGAAAAATCATTTCCAACAGGAAATTAGATGCCGACCTATGCCAAACGAGAAGCAAATCGTTATAATTGATCCATACCAAAGATACATATGTCATCCTCAAAATTTACATTCACTAGATAAATAATGTACCGGCAAAAGCACTGAGGGAAATAAGTAAATATGTATGAGTAAAAATTTGTATAGACGTATATACGAAGTTATGAGAGCCAGGTAAGTTTCAACTTACCCAAAGATAGTAGGAAGAAGAAAATCCCTCCCAAGAATTTTCTACGAGCAACCGAGAAGAATTAGATATATAAACCACGTAGAAATCGAGCCAGATTATGATTCAACAATTTTGCAAATTTTTACCTCAGAAGCGAGAGTCTGCGCCATGAAGGAGAGTTATGCGAATTGAAAACAAACCATCTACACAAAATATGACAATGTTATGGATACACTTGGATGTAGTCTAAGAAATAAAATGAAAATCAAGACTGGAGGTAAAGTATAAGAAAAACCTCATAACCTCGTGATAGGGTCAGCAATGCCAAACTGAAATTGATCACTTAGAACACGTCGAAATAGGTATAGTAATGACACCAGAATAAAAAAAATGAATTTCTAGCAAATGCTAAAGAGGCGACGCGGGTAAATTTCGGTTATAAACCCTAAACGAATAGTATTCAAGAAAATGTATCAAGTCTCTCTATAGACCCATGCATGAAAACAAAGCTCTACTATACGATGACTCAAAAAAAACCATGAAATATCATAGGAATTTCACTTTGGCATTAATATGACGCCTGTAAATACAAGTCCTCAATCAAAAGAGAAGGCAAGCCACGATATAAAAAAAATTTATCATTCTACTTAACATTTCGTCAATAGTCAATAAAGATAGCAATGTGAGCACTAACACGTCGGCATAAACAAAATTGAAAATAAAAGTATACTGCGTCGCCACTTAAATCTTGAGGAGGAATTAATGTTAAATGAGGATCAAAAGGGTATAATGAGAAGTTACCTGGAATGATTAAACTCTCAGTACTGTGATGTCTACACAAATTCATGTAAGAGCACGCCAGATAGAAAAGTTTAAACATAGAAGAGGAGCCGAGAGAACTCTGCATTCTCTGAGAAAAACATTTCAAAGTGAAAAATGAAAGCTATAGAGTGGAGAATCGAATCATATATCGGAACCAAACCCTAACTCATCGCTGATCTCCACCATCCACGTGGAGAGCGACGCCCAAACCAGGAGAAGGCCAGTCAGAAAGGACCTCGAAAAGAACAAGATCTTCACAGTACGAGCGACAAGATTTACAAATCGATACAATAGTACCGATTCCCATCAACAACCATACGAAAATCTATCAAAACAACACATATTCAAATCGTCATAAATGAAATGTGCCAGGGACACAATGCAACACTCCGCGAAGTGAATGAAGTACCATTTAAAAATACGTAACATTAAACAGAGAATAAATGAGAGCAGACAAGTACTGCTCCCGTGGCAATGCCATTTAGACACTCAAACCCTTATAGTTATCAATGACAACAAGTGAAGACATCGTCGTTGGAATGAGATGACAGACAAATGAAACTAGTTGGTATATAAGTTGCCATATGAAATATAAATGAAACCATAATACAACAAATATGTTATATGCGAATATGATATGTATTCCAAGCCTGAGCTAAGGTCGGGTAGTTGATAAGTGAATACACATCATCTCACATCACGCGTAGGGGTATTGGAACATTGACAAATTTTATTACGGTAAGTGCTTTGTATTATAATGGGAATCAATGCATTTTAATATAAAGTTTAATAAAACCATAAATTGGAAAAAAAAAATATATATTTAGTAAAAGAGAGAAGTGTCACATAATGAAAAACCAATATACAATTGTAGTACAAGTGTAATTCGCAATAGTATACACTAGTGAAGAATTGGTTGAAGAAAAAAAAAAAATTGGTGAATTTGAGAGACATGACAGATCTTACATGTTTCTCGTTAACTTACTAAAATATGAAAGACACATTCTAATAATCATATATGTCGCATATTATTCTCAAGTAAGATTTAGTTTTATTAGCTCAAGTGAGGCATCCGAATCAATGATGACCATGTGAGTGAGGAATTTGGTCCTTGAGGTTTTGGCTTCAAGAATTCCTTGGGTGAACAATGTAAAGACTCTAATCATCTGTAATATAAACCTAATAATGTAATTTGTTTTTATTTTAAAATAAAAATATAAAGGTAATCAAAGTAACTGGTATTTATGGTGATAATATTCCTTAAAAGGTTAGAAAAATTTCCTTATTATAAATGGGAATTATTTTCATTTGAATCTAGCTACTTTTATTCAATATAATTTGTGGACTATCATATATAATCAAGAAATATGTTTATTCTTGAAAACATTATACAACATTGTAAATATTCATGGAAGTAATCATATATTCTTATTCTTAATTTTTTTTTAAATAATATAACAAGAAAAATGATAATAAAATTTAATTTAATTTATAAAAAAATAATAATTAATCAATATATTTAAATTAATTTAATTATTTATAAAAATAACAATATCTCGTTGGTTTTGTTTTGGATAAGAAAATTGTGCAACAAAGAAAAAAATTATCCATTGGCCCCTTCCTAAAAGCAAGCTCCTCGACTCCTCGGAAGCTACCTCAAGCCCATCATCACTCCCATGCCTCCCTTTGCACCGGAAGAAGCATTTGAGATTGTCTTTGGTTGTCGAATGAGTTCATTTACCTACTCACAACATACTTGAAGCCACCTTCCTCATCTCTTGATGCTTTACACATGAGCCCCAAATTTAATAGTGAACCCAATCTCTTCTCACTCTTTGTGAAATATTTGGGTGGGTCCCCTCTTTGTCTCTCAGTGAACAATAGCTCCAAAATTGAAAACATTAAGTTTTGAATTTCAAGTCAATGGGTATTATTTTTCTGATTTCATTTTCTACAACCAACTCACAAATAGAACAAAATATAGATCAACAAATTAAAAGTTATCCACTTCGAGGGGGGGACCTCCTTACATTACATAGATGAACAATTCTTTGATGATACAAATGATAAGACCTACTTTCTATATATAGGAGTCTATTGGGTCACAATATAATTAGAGTCTACATAAAAATAGTAATTTAAGGGGTGCACCAATAACAATAGTGGGCTTCTATGGTGCACCAATAAATGAAAATTGAGCCTTGTAGAATGTGAAATGTAATTTCAAACATGGAGAGGGGGTCCACTAGAGGGGGAACATGGTAGACTGTGGATGCACCACATGTTAACCTCTGGTTGTGCTATTTTTCCACATAAAAAAAAATCAACTTCAACCTTATGAGCCAAATCCATAAAAAAATTTCACCTCTAAACAAATTCGATGAATCCTGCTGTGACACGTGTCACGTTGTTATTGTCTCAGAGGGAATTTCATCATGGTTGAACTGTCTTGACTCCTTTACCTCTTTTTTTTTTGAAATTTTTCCTATTCTGAATGATGGTCACTGAGCTCTAACTTCCTCATATGGACTCCATTTTGAGTGAAACAAATTGCACCAAATTCTTGGCAATGGCTCAGATCCAGTCATTCTGGTTTGGTGAAATTCTTAGAAATTTTTTCTTTGGCAAATTTTTACCCCTAATCCATATTATGATCTATCCTTCCCACTGACATGCTTTTGGACCCACAAAATTTGGTTATCTCATGAGAGCTGAATACTCTTCTATTTCTCAAGTTCTATCATCTTGATTCTACTTGGAAAAATCGCCATGAAAACCATTTGTGTTCACTGAAATTCATTGCCTTCCAAATGGCTTAGCGCTTCAAACAATCTTCTCCTTTTGCTGCTGACCTAATCCAACATGTGTTGGTTGCTTGTTGACTTATATAACACTTTTATGTACCAAATAAATCCCTTGGTTCTTAGAAAACTAACTCATTTTCTTCTCTTTTTGAATCATGTTCCTCGTTTGCATATACATGCATTTGGTGCAAGCTTCTCCTTGAAAACCACTTTCCCAAGTTAAACACATTTGAGCGAAATGAAACAATGAGTTCCAAAATCTGCAGTAATAAGAAAATAATGGCCATTATTTTACCTCCATGGTTCCAAATTCCACATCTGGAAGAATTCATTCGCCATCTCTTTCGCTTCTTGGTATCAACACATAAAATGTTCTACAATGGCTGCAAACTTTTGGGTTGCAAATTTGTTGACATATTTTACCTCTTTCCCTCATCCTCCAATTTGACATTCTGCTCATGCCATGGATTTGACAATGAAGGCTAAATATGAACCTTTTTCACAATAGTCGACCTTTAAAAATCCTGCGACATCTTGTCACAAGAAAAACTATCAATATGAAAAACACATCATGCAAGAAACATAACTTGATGACATATCCTTGTGCTCCTTAAAAGAAAAAAATTTCACATCATTTGAACATCTCCATTTACTCTCTCAACTTGGAGTCAAAACTGGTCGAGCAAACACATATAAAAAAATAGGCCTCTTCAATCAATCGACCAACACAATTAAACACTCATGCATGATCAAATGATCAACACTCTCCAGTTGACATACATACCATCCTTAGCCAGCACATCTGCTCGAGATTTTTCTGCTACTTTAAATGGGAAATCTTGGAAGATATGGCCATACTCATGAGAATGAGGACATTTGAAAGGGACGTGTTTATAATCCAATGGTTCGGTCCAGGTAGAGTCGTGGTGGATTAGATCAATGGATTCTGGTAGCGGTTGAGATATGTTAATATGGACACAGATCGGGGCATAGGTCACATGTCATCGGTGTTTGGTGATTTGCGAGTTTTTTACAAACGCCCCTATTGAGTTCCCAATTCCTTCCATGATGTGAGGTTCAAAAAAATCATTTAGGATGGAATAGATCCGAACATAGACAAGAGCCACGGTGAATTCTTCATTGTCCAAGTTGTAGCATTCCTCCCAATAGAAGATGAAGAGGCTTGCACTTCCCATAAAATATGGTTTGTTTTTCAAGATCCTCTTGCAATCCTCTAGATATTCAAATATCATAGTGAAGAAGCCTTTTCACGTGATTCTAAGCTCAAAATTTCCTGTTCTGCACCACTTGTTCTCGATCGAGGCTAGAATATCTTGTTCTTGAGGCCCAATCCCCAATAATTTGTAGATCAATGCATGATCTTTCATCTACTGTCAAGCATTTTCCAAGCGATTGTTTGGGATGAAAAATTTGTGACTGATTTCTGCCTTAGGAAGGCATCAAATTCGACCCTCATTTGCTTGGCACTAAACCCGCATAACTGAGGTTTCTGCAGCTAAGGAGGAGTCATTTGATCCATTGACATGATGACCTTGCACAAAGGGTGTCTATTTTTTTGCATCGCGGTAGGAATCTGAACCCTCTCACCACGGCGGAGGTCCTGACATTGACGCTTCCAGTCAGGCATGGAGAGGTTCAGAACCCTGTAGAAGCAGTGCATAACGTGTTTAGGGAAGAGCACTAATGGCACAAAAAGTTACAACTGTGATAAAAAAGCCTTAGTACTATATCATGTACTTTGGCCTCTTATTAATTTAACATTTGCAAATAAAATATGATAAATAACAGTTTCTAAAATTACATATCTTATTTTTTGGGCTCTTGTAAATCTACCGTGATCTACTCTATAATATAGGACTAAAAGGTAGCAATTTAAAACATATAGAGTTTTGATGTATATACATTCAAGAAGGTATAAGGATTTAAAATACATATCATTAGTTTATGTTATTTATTAAATTGTTATTTATTAAAATAAAATATTAAAATATATAGGATTTTTTACTAATATTTTATTTATTAAAATTAACTAGAATAAAAAGACACTAGTTATATTTTTTGGGCTCTAGTAAATCTACCATGATCTACTCTATAATATAGGACTAAAAGGTAGAAATTTAAAACATATAGAGTTTTAATGTATATACATTCAAGAAGGTATAAGGATTTAAAATACATATCAATAGTTTACGTTATTTATTAAAATAAAATACTAAAATATATAGGATTTTTTACTAATATTTTATTTATTAAAATTAATTATAATAAAAAGATACTAGTTATATTTATGTGTAATTTATTTTAATAGATTATATTTTTGGTAAAAAAAAAAATTATTTATTTCTTATATATTCAGTTATCTTAAAATTTTCAAATTAACACAACTACCCTTAAACATTAGTATATTTAAAAAGAAACATTTTCATATTTAACAACAATGTTATTATACTTGTAACATCAATATAACTATTGATATATTACTTTTATCATTAATATAAATATCGATACATTGTATTGTTTTAAAATTCAAAAAATTAGTAAATAAAAGTATGAATTTCACATTGGTTTCCCGCTTTCTTAAAATAAGCAATTCTTTATATATTTTCATTTATCCATATATTGTATTGTTTTAAAATTTAAAAAAAATAGTAAACAAAAGTATTAATTTCACATTGGTTTCCTCCTTTATTAAAATAAGCACTGGTTTATATATTTAATTTTTTTTGAGTTTTTATTATGTTTTTTAACTTATTAGTTTTATTACATATTTTAATTTATTTTTTTAATTTCTTGTTTCATATATATTAATTTATCATAATTATTAAGTTAGTATTTAATTTTATATTAATTTTGAAGAAATAATTTTCACATATATTTGAAATAGATTGTTCATCATATAAAATTGAAAAGATATAAAAAAAAAAATTTCATGATAATAAAAAATCATTTTTTCAAAGACTATATATTCAATACATTCAAAAATTCCAAAATGAACTGAGTATTTTTGCAACTATTTTTTCTTTCTATTCTATTACATATCACATGGTAAATGTGACATAAAAATCCTAAAACATTTTTATATTGACATAACATTAAAAATTACAAAAAAACTAAAACTCATTAGGATCAAAAGCAATGCCGTGAGGTTCATGGATGACCCGACCCAATGCCTCTCTATAAAATTAGATAGCTTGCAAGTTTAAAAACTCTACTAGGGATAAACCAAAGTGAGAACTACTGGGATAATAAAAATATAAGCTTTGGTAGACAATTGAGATAAGGCCAAATAATTAAGTGGGCAAGGAACAAAAATTGGTAAGTGGATAAGGTGAAGGTCTTATGTAGTGTTGAACCATGTGCTTGTGATAATAGAATATTACATCAAGGAGTAGAGGGGATATTTGGAGATACAAATGTTGATCAATTTTTTTTATCTTGATTGGGTGGAGAAAAATGTGGTATAGAAAAGAACGTAATCTTGGTGCCAGTGGTAGAGAAAGGTGCAACAAATGTAAAGATAAGGACAGAGTCACACATATACTTGAGAAAATGGACACATTGAAACTTGATATGTTATTAATGAATAAGAAATTGCAAAAGCCACTGAAAACCATTTGTAATGTAATGGAAGAGTTCCAAGAATTGAACACAAGGCTAGCAGGCAGATGGATGAAACTGAGGCATTACCTACACAGGTTTTTTTCTTTACAAGAAGAAATCCATGCTCTGGATGTCAACCTCGAGTACAATGTTGCTAGCAAGCAAAAGGGAGATGGATGAAACCGAGGCATTACCTACATAGATTTTTTTCTTTATAGGAAGAAATCAATGCTTTCGATGTTAACCTCAAGGAGTACAATGTGGCTAGCAAGAAAAAGGGAGATCACTCTCAGACTTTAATAAGCTACCATACGATGAGAGTCATAGCATTGACTAATATATGATTGTTGCAAAATTTGTTTCTTGTTAGAATGCTATTATAAGATGTACTCATCTAGACATGTGATGAACAAATGTAACTAATTTCATGGGTACTCTCTCCTAGATTTAATTATAAAACCTTACTTATTCTCGTTATTAAATAAATAAATAAAATAGAAAAATAATCACAATAGTTGGCATTTATAGTTATTATCTTTATTAGAATGCCACCAAACTTTCTTCAGAAATTTAAATAATTATCTTGGTTTGAATCCTAGGTAATCTTATTCATTATAATTTGTGGACTATCCTATATAATTATGAATTTTTTTTCTTAAACCACACTCAATAATCTTGATAGTGGTGAACATATATTTTAATTATTATTTTTTCTTTAAAATATTATAATTATAAAAATGATAATAAAATAAAATTTAATCTATAAAAACTCTATAATTAATTTATTTATTTAAATTTATTTAATTATTAAAAAAAAATAAAACTGAATTTTATTGGAAATCAAAGTGATCAAATTTTATTAGATATCGGCTTCTAAGATGACGCAATCTTTATTTTTTTAGATTAACCTTTTTCGATCAAGATGATTTTAATTTTAATTTCTTTATTTTAAATACATTTTATCAAAAATAATTTTTATTTCTATTTGATTAATTTACATAAATTTGGATTAGAGATAATCTTAACATTTATTTGATTAATTTACATAAATTTGATTAGAAATAATCTTAGATTTTATTTGATTAATTTAGATAAATTTGATTAGAAATAATCTTATGTAAAAGGCCATTATCATTTATTTTATTTCAGGTTTGTGGTCAAGTCAACTTCTACCTCCCTAGATTAGGCTTGCTTTTATTTTAATGGAAGGAATATTTAGACTACCATCCATAATTAGACAAATAATTAAAAACAACAGAGAAAAGTAATCGTTAACTACACACGGAAGCATGTGTGGAATCTATCATTGAAACATGGATCCCACTAGCGTGCACATAATCAAAATTTTCAATATAATGATTATAAACGATCATATAATTTAATTTTTATTATATATATTTTTAAAATTTTAGGAGTATTTTGTTATTAATATTGTGTAATATATATATATATATGATGAGTTTATTAGAAATGTGTTAGGTTAGATTGAGTTTTGATAATTTTTAATTTTTATAGATTATTATCAACGTTATTTTATAAATTTTGAATTAATAATTTGACAAGATTAAACCTTATATCAACTAACTAATTTATATTTTATAAATAGTAAGATACAATCTTATGAATAAAATTTTATTAATAATTTTATAATAAAAAAGGAATACATAAAATTTGTAATATTGAATAAACCCACATAAAACACCTAATTTACATGTCAAAAATTTATAAATTATATGTAGCCAATTTACAATTAAAATTTTATTATTTATTTGTTTAGTGTAACAAATAGTAAATTCATGAGGTACATGTCACCTACATCAATCCAACTTCTGAAACTAACACAAACCCTAATCTTCCTCAAACTAAACCAAGAAACCCTAACGAAACTAACACAAACTCTAATCTTCCTCAAACTGAACCAGAAACCCTAATCTTCCTCAAACTAAACCAGAAACCCTAATCTTCCTCAACCAGAACCATTGAAGACATCCAGGTCAATTATTTGCCCACATCAATTCTTCACCGCCCCACAGGGCCACCTCGTCCACAATTGTTCAGCCCAACGCCCGTGCAAGGGCAATGTTCCAACGAGATTATCAAACCATCATCTATTAGGGTTTCGTTGAGGGTGCTGCACAGTCTGCAAAATTTTACATCCGATTCCTCAAACCCTCTGCTCACTAATGGTAAAATTTGAAATAAATGAGTTTTCTTACTCAGATGCAGCATTAATGGTTAAATTTGAAATATATGGATTTTCTTACTAAGATGTACATGTCCCATCAAATTAGCCAGTCTAAACACATAGATAGTCGCAACGTGCCAAATAAACACTCGATAAAGGTATGATTCACAGTTTGACTTCTTTGCATTTTCATTGTGAAATTCGAAATGCTAAGGTTAATTTGAAATGTGATTTCAAACATGGAGAGGGGGATCCACTAGAGGGGTAACGTGGCTGAACCTGGATGCACCACATGTTAGCCTCTGGTTGTGTTGTCTTTCCACATAAAAAAAAATCAACTTCAACCTTAGGAGCCAAATCCATAAAACAATTTCACTTCTAAACAAATTAGATGAATCCTGCTGTGACACTTGTCACATTCTCATTGGCTCGGAGGGACTTTCATCATGGTTGAACTGTCTTGACTCCTATAACCTTTTTTTTTTTAGAAAATTTGCCTATTCTAAACGATGGTCACTCAGCTCTAACTTCCTCATACGGACTCTGTTTTGAGTGAAACGAATTGCACCAAATTCTTGGCAATGGGTCAGATCCGGTCATTCTGGTTTGGTGAAATTCCTAGAAATTTTTTCTTTGGCAAATTTTACCCCTAATCCATGTTCTGATCTATCCTTCCCACTGACATGCTTTTGGACCCACAAAATTTGGTTATCTCATGAGAGGTGAATACTCTTCTATTTCACAAGTTCTATCATCTTGATTCTACTTGGAAAAATCGCCATGAAAACCATTTGGGTTCACTGAAATGCATTGCCTTCCAAATGGCTTAGTGCTTCAAAAAATGTTCTCCTTTTGCTGCTGACCCAATCCAACATGTGTTGGTTGCTTGTTGACTTATATAACACTTTTATGTACCAAATCAATCCCTTGGTTCTTGGAAAACTAACTCATTTTCTTCCCTTTGAGAATCATGTTCCTCGTTTGCACATACATGCATTTGGTGCAAGCTTCTCCTTAAAAACCACTTTCCCAAGTTAAACACATTTGAGCGAAATGAAACAATGAGTTCCAAAATCTGAAGTAATAAGAAAATAATGGCCATTATTTTACCTCCATGGTTCCAAATTCCACATTTGGAAGAATTCATTCGCCACCTCTTTTGCTTCTTGGCATCAACACATAAAATGTTCTACAATGGCTGCAAACATTTTGGTTGCAAATTCGTTGACATATTTTCCCTCTTTCCCTCATCCTCCAATTTGACATGCTGCTCATGCCATGGATTTGACAATGAAGGCTAAACATGAACCTCTTTCAGAATATTCAACCTTTAAAAATCCTACGACATCTTGTCACAAGCAAAACTATCAATCTGAAAAACACATCATGCAAGAAACATAACTTGACGACATATCCTTGTGCTCCTTCAAAGAAAAAAATTTCACATCATTTGAACATCTCCATTTACTCTTTCATCTTGGTGTCAAAACTCATCGAGCAAACACAAATAAAAAAATAGGCCTCTTCGATCAATCAACCAACATAATTCAACACCCATGCATGATCAAATGATCAACACACTCAAGTTGACATACATACCATCCTTAGCCAGCACAGTTGCTCGAGATTCATCTGCTACTTTAAATGGGAAATCTTGGAAGATATGGCCATCCTCATGACAATGAAGACATTTGAAAGGGACGTGTTCATAATCCAACGGTTCAGTCAATGTAGAGTTGTGGTAGATTAGATCAATGGATTCTTGTATCGGTTGAGATATGTTCATATGGACACAAATCGGGGCATAGGTCACATGTCATCAGTGTTTGGTGATCTGTAAGTTTTTTACAAATGCTCCTATTGAGTTCCCGATTCCTTCAAGGATGTGAGGTTCAAAAAAATCATTTAGGAGGGAATAGATTTGAACGTAGACAAGAGTCGCGGTGAATTCTTTTTTGTCTAGGTTGTAGCATTCCTCCCAATAGAGGATGAAGAGGCTTGCACTTCCCATAAAATATGGTATGTTTTTTAATATCCTCTTGCAATCCTCTAGATATTCAAATATCATAGTGAAGAAGCCTTTTCACATGATCCAAAGCTCAAAATTTCCTGTTGTGGACCACTTGTTCTCAATAGAGGCTACCTTGTTCCCGAGGCCAAATCCCTAATAATTTTGAGATCAATGCATGACCTTTCATATAGTGTCGAGCATTTTCCAAGCGATTGTTTGGGATGAAAAATTTGTGACTGATTTCTGCCTTAGGAAGGCATCGAATTCGGCCTTCATTTTCTTGACAATAAACCCCCATAACCGAGGATTCTGCAGCTAAGGAGGAGTCGTTCGATCCATTGACATGATGACCATGAACAAAGGGTGTCTAGTTTTTTGCGTCGCGATAGGAATCTGACCCCTCTCGACATGGCGGGGATCCTCACATTGACGCTTCCACTCAGGCCTGGAGAGGTTCAGAACCCTGCAGAAGCAGTGCACGACGTGTTTAGGGAAGAGGAATAATGGCACAAAAAGTTACAAGTGTGCTAACAAAGCCTTAGAAGAGCACTTTTTTCCATATCATGTACTTTGGCCTGTTATTAATTTAACATTTTCAAATAAAATATAATAAATAACAGTTTCTAAAATGAAATATCTTATTTTTTTGGCTCTTGTAAATCTATTGTGATCTACTCTATAATATAGGACTAAAAGTTAGAAATTTAAAACATATAGAGTTTTAATGTATATACATTAAAGAAGGTATACGGATTTAAATTACATATCAATAGGATTTAAAATTATTTATTTCTTATTTATTTAGTTATCTTAAAATTTTCAAATCCGCACAACTACCCTTAAACATTTGTATATTTAAAAAGAAACATTTTCATATTTAATAACAATAATATTATACTTGTAACATCAATATAACGATTGATATATTACTTTTATCATTACTATAAATATCGATATATTTTATTGTTTTAAAATTTAAAAAATTAGTAAATAAAACTATGAATTTAACGTTGGTTTCCTGCTTTCTTAAAACAAGCGATGCTTTATATATTTTCATTTATCCATATATTGTATTGTTTTAAAATTTAAAAAAAATAGTAAATAAAAGTATGAATTTCACATTGGTTTCCTCCTTTATTAAAATAAGCATTGGTTTATATTTTAAATTTTTTGAGTTTTTATTATGTTTTTTTAACTTATTAGTTTTATTACATATTTTAATTTATTTTTTTAATTTCTTATTATGTTGTTTTTGAACTATTTCGGTTTTAAATATTTAAAAAATGTATGTGTTTCATATATATTAATTTATCATAATTATTAAGTTAGTATTTAATTTTATATTAATTTTGAAGAAGTAATTTTTACATATATTTGAAATAGATTGTTCATCATATAAAATTGAAAAGATATAAAAATTGTTTTTTTATGATAATAAAAAATCATTTTTTTCAAAGACTATATATTCAATACATTCACAAATTCCAAAATGAAGTGAGTATTTTTGCAACTACTTCTTCTCTCTATTCTATTACATATCACACGGTAAATGTCACATAAAAATCCTAAAACATTTTTATATTGACATAACATTAAAAATTACAAAAAAACTAAAACTCATTAGGATCAAAAGAAATGTAGTGAGGTTCATGGACGGCCCGACCCAATGCCTCTCTATAAAATTAGATAGCTTGCAAGTTTAAAAACTCTACTAGGGATAAACCAGAGTGAGAACAACTGGGATAATAAAAATATAAGCTTTGGTAGACAATTGAGATAATGCCAAATAATTAAGTGGGCAAGGAACAAAAATTGGCAAGTGGAGAAGGTAAAGGTGGAGAAGGTGAAGGTCTTATGTAGTGTTGAACCATGTGCTTGTGATAATAGAATATGACATCAAGGAGTAGAGGGGATATTTTTAGATACAAAGGCTGATCAATTTTTTTTATCTTGATTGGGTGGAGAGAAATGTGGTATAGAAAAGAATGTAATCTTGGCGCCAATGGTAGAGAAAGGTGCACCAAATGTAAAGATAAGGAGAGAGTCACACATATACTTGAGAAAATGGACAAATTAAAACTTGATATGTTAGTAATGAATATGAAATTTCAAAGGCCACTAACAACCATTGCTAATCTAATGGAAGAGGTCCAAGAATTGAGCACAAGGCTAGCAAGAAGATGGATGAAACTGAGGCATTACCTACACAAATTTTTTTCTTTACAGGAAGAAATCCATGCTCTGGATGTCAACCTCAAGGAGTACAATGTTGCTAGCAAGGAAAAGGGAGATGGATGAAACCGAGGCATTACCTACACAGATTTTTTTCTTTACAGGAAGAAATCAATGCTTTGGATGTTAACCTCAAGGAGTACAATGTGGCTAGCAAGCAAAAGGGAGATCACTCTCAAACTTTAATAAGCTACCATAGGATGAGAGTAATAGCATTGACTAATATATGATTGTTGCAAATTTTGTTTCTTGTTAGAATGCTATTATAAGATGTACTCCTCTAGACATGTGATGAACAAATGTAACTAATTTCATGGGTACTCGCTCTTATATTTAATTATAAAACCGTATTTATTCTCGTTAATAAATAAATAAAGAAAATAGAAAAATAATCACAATAGTTGGGATTTATAGTTATTATCTTTATTAGAATACCACCTAACTTCAGAAATTTAAATAATTATCTTGGTTTGAATCCAAGGTAATTTTATTCAATATAATTTGTGGACTATCATATATAATTATGAATTTTTTTTCTTAAACCACACTCAATAATCTTGATAGTGGTGAACATATATTTTAATTAATTAATTAATTAAAAAACTTATAATCTGTAAAAACTTGATAATTAATTAATTTATTTAAATTTATTTAATTATTAAAAAAAAAAACTGAATTTTATTGGAAATCAAAGTGATCAAATTTTATTAGATATCAGCTTCTAAGATGACGCGATCTTTATTTTTTTAGATTAACCTTTTTCGATCAAGATGATTTTAATTTTAATTTCTTTATTTTAAATATATTTTATTAGAAATAATTTTTATTTTTATTTGATTAATTTACATAAATTTGATTAGAAATAATCTTAAATTTTATTTGATTTATTTAGATAAATTTGATTAGAAATAATCTTATGTAAAAGGCCATTATCATTTATTTTATTTCAGGTTTGTGGTCAAGTCAACTTCTACCTCCCTAGATTAGGCTTGTTTTTATTTTAATGGAAGGAATATTTCGACTACCGTCCATAATTAGAAAAATAATGGAAGGAAGCATGCGTGGAATCTATCGTTGAAACAAGGATCCAATTTTCGTGCACATAATCAAAATTTTCAATATAATGATTATAAACGATCATATAATTTAATTTTTATTATATATGTTTTTTAAATTTTAGGAGTATTTTGTTGTTAAGATTGTGTAATCTATATATAAGATGAGGTTATTAGAAATGTGTTAGATTAGATTGAGTTTGGATAATCTTTAATCTTTATAGATTATTATCAACGTTATTTTATAAATTTTGAATTAATAATTTGACAAGATTAAACCTTATATAAACTAACCAAATTATATTTTATAAATAGTAAGATACAATCTTATGACTAAAATTTTATTAATAATTTTATAATAAAAAAGGAATACATAAAATTTGTAATATTGAATAAACCCACATAAAACACCTAATTTACATGTCAGAAATTTATAAATTATATGTAGCCAATTTACAATTAAAATTTTATTATTTATTTGTTTAATGTAACAAATAGTAAATTCACTAGGTACATGTCACCTGCATCAATCCAACTTCTCAAACTAACACAAACCCTAATCTTCCTCAAAGTGAACCAAGAAACCCTATTCATACTAACACAAACTCTAATCTTCCTCAAACCCTAATATTCCTCAACGAAACACTAACTTTCCTCAACCAGAACCATTGAAGACATCCACAGCAATTCTTCAGCGCCCCACAAGGCCACCTCGTCAGCAATTTTTCAGCCAAATGCCCGTGGGAGGGCAATCTGTTCCAACGGGGTTATCAAACCATCATCTATTAGGGTTTCATTGAGGGTGTTGCATAGTCTGTGAAATTTTACATCTGATTCCTCAAGCCATCTGCTCACTAATGGTAAAATTTGAAACAAATGAGTTTTCTTACTCAGATGCAGCATTAATGGTTAAATTTGAAATATATGGATTTTCTTACTAAGATGTACATATCCTGTCAAATTAACCAGTCTGAACACATAGATCGTCGCAACGTGCCAAATAAACACTCGATAAAGGACAATTACCAAGTTGACTTCTTTGAATTTTCATTGTGAAATTCTAAATTCTGAACTTATTTGGATTACAAATTTAATTTTTAATTAGCACAACTACATTTAATTAATAAAATAAATTGGATTGATATAAATTATAAATATTTAGCTTATATAAATGTATAATGATCAAATATTGACCTTCTATTTATTGATCTAAATTTTTCATTCACATGTCTTAACTATCTTTAAGAAACATCTTAATATTATTACAAGGGTCAAATTTTAAAATTAAAAAAAATTAAAATTAAAAATTTATAATCAATCGCAAACAAAATGTACGTAGTTACTGATATGTTTACGTTAAATATGAGGGTAACTCGAAAAATTATCCACATCATGCTTAAAATGGTAAATATTAAAAGAAAATAATGATCATCGAATTTTTGAAGGGAGAGCCTCAACAACTTCTAACGGTTCATTTGATTGATAATTACATCCCGAAGCCCTGGTACGGAACCAGAGTTAAGTTAGAGTTAAAAGAATCGTCATAAAACTAGTATTGCCATTTAATTATCCTTCACTCCGTTAGTGATTAGAGCCGCTGCGGCAGAGGAAGCGGTTCGAATCGCCTGATTAAAAGTCCAACAAATCAACAATTTTATTATCAATATTTTATATCACGTCAAATAATAATAATAAAGTTTGATATTTTTTTAAGTAAAATATGGATTTATATCATATATTTCATTGACAATTACATGCCTAAGCCCTGGTATGGAACCGGAGTTAAATTAGGGCTAAAAGAACGGTGATAAAACTAGTATGTCCGTTAAATTATCCTTTCTCACTCCGTTAGTGATTAGAGCTGCTGTTGCACAGGAAGCGTTCGAATCACCCGATTCAAAATCCAACGAATCAACATTTTTATTATCAATATTTTGTATTTGGTCAAATAATAACCACAAATATTGGGTAAAATATGAGTTTATATGGATTATTTTTCTTCAAAATTAATGCAATATCTCTTTGAAATAATAAAATTCTTTTGATCACTTTGATTTCCAATTTATTTTTTTAATAATTAAATAAATTTAAATTAATTAATTAATTATAAAGTTTTTATAGATTAAATTTTATTTTATTATAATTTTTATTATTATAATATTTTAAAGAAAAAGAATAATTAAAATATATGTTCACCAGTATCAAGATTATTGAGTGTGGTTTAAGAAAAAAAAATCATAACTATATATGATAGTCCAGAAATTATATTAAATAAGATTACCTCGGATTCAAAAATTATTTAAATTTCTAGAGAAAATTAGGTGGCATTCTAATAAAGATAGTAACTATAAATCCCAACTATTGTGATTATTTTTATATTTTATTTATTTATTTATTAACGAGAATAAGTAAGGCTTTATAATTATATCTAAGAGCGAGTACCCATGAAATTAGTTACATTTTCTCATCACATGTCTAGATGAGTACATCTTATAATAGAATTCTAACAATAAATAAATTTTGCAACAATCATATATTAGTCAATGTTATTACTCTCATCTTATGGTAGCTTATTTTTGCTAGCCACATTGTACTCCTTGAGGTTAACATCCAAAGCATTGATTTCTTCCTGTAAAGAAAAAAATCTGTGTAGGTAATGCCTCAGTTTCATCCATCTCCCTTTTTCTTGCTAGCAACATTGTACTCCTTGAGGTTGACATCTAGAGCATGTATTTCTTCTTGTAAAGAAAAAACCTGTGTAGGTAATACCTCAGTTTCATCCATCTGCCTACTAGCCTTGTGTTCAATTCTTGGACCTCTTCCATTAGATTAACAATGGTTGTTAGTGACTTTTGCAATTTCATATTGATTACTAACATATCAAGTTTTAATGTGTCCATTTTCTCAAGTATATGTGTGACTCTCTCCTTATCTTTACATTTGGTGCACCTTTCTCTACCACATTTTTCTCCACCCAATCAAGATAAAAAAAATTGATCAGCCTTTGTATCTCTAAATATCCCCTCTACTCCTTGATGTCATATTCTATTATCACAAGCACATGGTTCAACATTACATAAGACCTTCACCTTCTCCACCTTCACCTTCTGCACTTGCCAATTTTTGTTCCTTGACCACTTAATTATTTGGCCTTGTTATTTGGCGTTATCTCAATTGTCTACCGAAGCTTATATTTTTATTATCCCAGTTGTTCTCACTCTGGTTTATCCCTAGTAGAGTTTTTAAACTTGCAAGCTACCTGATTTTATAGAGAGGCATTGGTTCGGGCCATCCATGAACCTCACTGCATTGCTTTTTATCCTAATGCGTTTTAGTTTTTTTTGTAATTTTTAATGTTATGTCGATATAAAAATGTTTTAGGATTTTTATGTCACATTTATCGTGTGATATGCAATAGAATAGAGAGAAAAAATAGTTGCAAAAATACTCACTTCATTTTGGAATTTTGGAATGTATTGAGTATATAGTCTTTGAAAAAGATGATTTTTTATTATCATAATTTTTTTTTTATATCTTTTCAATTTTGTATGATGAACAATCTATTTCAAATATATGTGAAAATTACTTCTTCAAAATTAATATAAAATTAAATACTAACTGAATAATTATGATAAATTAATATATATGAAACACATATATTTTTTAAATATTTAAAACCAAAATAGTTTAAAAACAACATAATAAGAAATTAAAAAAATAAATTAAAATATGTAATAAAACTAATAAGTTGAAAAAACACATAAAAACTCAAAAAAATTTAAAATATATAAACCAATGCTTATTTTAATAGAGGAAACCAATGTGAAATTTATACTTTTATTTACTATGTTTTTTAAATTTTAAAACAATACAATATATGGATAAATGAAAATATATAAAGCAAATGTTACATGTATAATAACATTGCTCTAAAATATGAAAATGTTTCTTTTTAAATATACAAATGTTTAAGGGTAGTTGTGTTAATTTGAAAATTTTAAGATAACTAAATATATAAGAAATAAATATTTTTTTTTTACCAAAAATATAATCTATTAAAATAAATTACACATAAATATAACTAGTATCTTTTTATTATAGTTAATTTTAATAAATAAAATATTAGTGAAAAATCCTATATATTTTAATATTTTATTTTAATAAATAACATAAGAGGCCAAAGTACATGATATGGAAAAAAGTGCTCTGCTAAGGCCTTGTTAGCACAGTTGTAACTTTTTGCGCCATTAGTCATCTTCCCTAAACACGTCGTGCACTGCTTCTGCAGGGTTCTGAACATCTCCAGGCCTGAGTGGAAGCGTCAATGTCAAGACCCCCACCGTGGTGAGAAGGGTCAGATTCCTACCGCGACGCAAAAAATTAGACACCCTTTGTGCAAGGTCATCGTGTCAATGGATCGAACGACTCCTCCTTAGCTGCAGAAACCTTGGTTATGGGGGTTTAGTGTGAAGAAAATGAAGGTCGAATTTGATGCCTTCCTAAGGCAGAAATCAGTCACAAATTTTTCATCCCAAACAATCGCTTGGAAAATGCTCGACAGTAGATGAAAGATCATGCATTGATCTACAAATTATTGGGGATTTGGCCTCGAGAACAAGATATTCTGGCCTCAATCGAGAACAAGTGGTCCACAATGGGAAATTTTGAGCTTCAAATCACGTGAAAAGGCTTCTTCACTATGATCTTTGAATATCTAGAGGATTGCAAGAGGATCTTCAAAAGCAGACCATATTTTATGGGAAGTGCAAGCCTCTTCATCCTCTATTGGGAGGAATGCTACAACCTGGACAAAGAAGAATTCACCGCGGCTCTTGTCTATGTTCGGATCTATTCCCTCCTAAATGATTTTTTTGAACCTCACATCCTGGAAGGAATCGGGAACTCAATAGGAGCGTTTGTAAAAAACTCGCAGATCACCAAACACTGATGACATGTGACCTATGCCCCGATCTATGTCCATATGAACATATCTCAACCGCTACCAGAGTCCATGGTATGTATGTCAACTTGAGAGTGTTGATCATTTGATCACACATGGGTGTTGAACTGTGTTGGTCGATTGATCGAAGAGGCATGTTTTTTTATTTTTTTTTGCTCGATGAGTTTTGACACCAAGATGAAAGAGTAAATGGAGATGTTCAAATGATGTGAAATTTTTTTCTTTGAAGGAGCACAAGGATATGTCGTCAAGTTATGTTTCTTGCATGATGTGTTTTTCAGATTGATAGTTGTGCAAATAATTGACCTGGATAGTAAAAGAAACCATATTCATCATGAGGCTAAGTAGAAGTAGAGATATACACCTCGATCACATTGATGTTCCGCCTATATGCAACCACTCGAACCTTGAGAGTGAGAAATATGGGATTCAATTCATTCAAGTATCTTTCACATGTCATTTTGGTTGAGCACCATCTTGCCCAACATCAACAAGATTTTTTCCCTGGAATCATTATTAAGAAAATCTCTAACTCGTATCATCTTCATTCTCTAATATATGTAAATAGTCAACGTGCGTTTATTTTTCCTGCCCTCGTATTCCATACGTGAGCTATCCATTCTCAGATGTATTATCAAACACCTTTAAACTGGGAAAACAACCTCTCTCAACTATCATATCAACTTTATAACCTTGTATCTCCTCCCGAAACTCCATTGGGATTTGTTCTTTGAAGCTACATGTTTAGTTTTCCATGCTTAAGTGAGTTCAAGAGCTAGTAAATTAGCTACCTTTGTCATTTTCATGGATTCACTTTTTACATTTCCTTACCAAGGCTAAGGTGTTAGCGAATTAACTAGATATGAATTCTGCAAGAGGGGCTACAAGATGGAGATTGGTGGAGTATCCAAGGCAAATAAATCATGTTCCAACTCCTAGAGACAACAAAATATTTGAAGTGGACGGAACGACAAGGATATGAACAATGGAAAAAACAAAAGTGGTGTCAAAATGGAGTGCAAGACTATAATAAAGGCACATAAGGGCAGTCACCACTCAGAGAAATCATGGCAGACTAGAGGGAGAATGGGTGAAAATGACCCCAATGCTAGAGAAAAATACATAGATTGAATCACCAAATATCATTAAGGAGCCATAAAATAGCTTTGGATGTGAGGAATGAATGTGAGAGATGGAGCCAAATTCAAGAGTGATGGAGGAATATTGGCCACTACTAACCTCCCTTCCATGTGTGTGAGGTTCATGTGTATATGGGCCATGACAGTACAATAACTCATATGTCTCTATAGTAATAAATATAGGCTCATGCCACATTTAGAGATGGAGTCTCACATGGATGCATGTCACCTTTAAAAATTGTGGGATGTGACAATGACCCCTCCCTATCGAACCTCACCGGATTCAATAAAGATTTGTATTGATCAACAATGGCATATCATATATATGTATAACTTTAATAATCCATACCCAACATAAACGATGTTGTTTTCTCCATTGTCTTAGTTGATGTATACAAATTTATTGAATTCAATTTAAAGATTTTGTATGTTTTATTAGTTTTATATACTTGTCTTAGGAGGAAACGTAAGTTGGGTTACACTTTTGTGAGAATCGGTGATCTAGGTGGATATTGGTGGTCACCCGCCTATTCCACTTGGGGCTCCACCATTGTCTATTTCAGTTTTTCAGTTTCGGCACAATTTACTATTTTTAGCAGTTTTTCGGGTCCTAAACTTCCGGAGCCGTTTTGAGGCCCTAAATGACGTTTTTTTGGGAAAACAGAGAGCAACATGGGTCCATGGACCGATGTTGCTCATTCCAAATTTGTATTCCTCAGATAGATATTTCTAACGAGGTATGGTACGCGTCAAATGGAGATCGTATGCCAAAGTTACGCCCCTGGGAAGTTGAAACACCAATTTACCCAAACGGGGCCCATAGTTTTGGCGCTTCATCTCCTAGGGTTAGGGTTTTGGCTGTTTAGGATTTCCCATTGTTTCTAAATGATAAATAGGCCCTCGAGCCTCATTGTAACACAGTTCAGAGGCCTGTAGCCGCCACATCTCTTCTCAGAGATAGCTACCAGCGCCCTAGCTAGTTTTATTTCCATTCTGTCTGTAAGCAAAATTAAGTTCGTTGATATTAATGAAATGAAGTGTTATTTCCGCTGCATCTCTGTATTTATGTTTATATGTTTATTCTGTTGCGTTCCCGCATAAATCCGGATCAGTGGTATCAGAGCGGTCTGCTTTTTCTCGATCCTTCTTTGCATGTCCCCAACGAGGTCGGGGTATAAGGAGCTAGGGCTCGATCTGGTGGAACCTTTGCAAGATCAGCCTCGCAAACCT
Organism: Pinus albicaulis; assembly: GCA_034641835.2. NCBI lineage: Eukaryota > Viridiplantae > Streptophyta > Pinopsida > Pinales > Pinaceae > Pinus > Pinus albicaulis. Next base: position 96,339 of record JAXQQM020074260.1, read on the forward strand.
CGACGGACACCCATGGGGGACGAAAAGAAAGATGAGGGAGCGGGAGATCCTATCAAAATATTGCTCGAGGAGGCCCTCGAAAGACAAAGGAACGTGATGATGGCTAACTTTGCTCAGATCCTTCAACGGCTACCCACCGGCGGCGCATCTGCATCCAGCAGCCACTCGGGAGGCGCGACTCCTTTTAAGGTACAAGTAAATTTTGACATTCCCATATTTGAGGGTCAAATAGATGCAGATGCCGTAGATAGATGGTTGAATCTGTTAGAAGGATATTTCTCGGTTCATGACTTTTCAGACCGGGAGAAGATTATTTTTGCACTCCTCAAAGCCACCCCCCATGTTAAGGACTGGTGGGAAACCTACTGTGAGAACAAGGACCAGACAGAACCCTCTCTGTTCTCGGCCATACCAACTTGGAATTCTTTCCGAGACACCGTCAAGGAACAGTACTATCCCGTGGGGAGCTATGAGGACAAGTACATACAATGGACCACACTGCGACAACAAAGGGATCAAGATGTGCATGAGCTGACGAATCTGTTCCATACCCTGCGCACAAAGTTGGGTATTAAAGATTCAGAGAAACATCTGGTGCTAAATTATCGCAGCTGTCTGCACAAATAAATTCAGGAGGAAATGGAGTTCCTTGACATCTCCTCGCTTGGTACGGCATACCGGTATGCTGCCAATATTGAGCAGAAATTCAAGTAGAAGAAGCGAGACTTTGGATCTGCAAATCAAAAGCAAGGGAAAGGTTCTTCCAAACCGTAGAATAAAGGACAGAGCCAAGGCATGGTGGCTAAAGACAACTCATCGAAGCCAAAAGAAAAGAACAACACCACAAAGCCATAGAAGGACACGGGAAAGTGGTGTGAGTTCCATAACAGCTTCACTCACAACACAAGTGAGTGTCGGGCCAAGTAGTCGCTAGTGGCCGAGATGAGGGCTTCTAAGTCAGATGCATGCTCTGACTCCGAATCAGAACCTGAAAAGGCGAATGAAAAAGGGAAATGTCACGTCTCCCAGACCCACTTTTTTTTTTTTCTAGCATGTCTAGATACATCCCTAGATTTGGGGAAGACAATTTAACCTGGGATGAGTGATACATATATAACATACTTCAAATATTATCCGCTTTATACGCCGATAACAATTATAATTTTTAGACTGAATCACTTACAAATTCAGAATGTTATCCGGGGTTTAGATTCTTATCAGTACTTATAGACAGCCATGAAATACAAAAATTTACATGAGGATTGTTGGGCTTGACCTCCCCTCTTCTCAGTCAATATAGTAGGCTTATATATATGTATATATTACTTTGTATTACTTAGGTTTTCTATTCAGAGTTTTGCCCCACTCTAGAGGATCACTAGGCCCTTACCCAAACTTCCCAGTTTGCAGGCCTGATATATTTTTCAACATTTTAAAGTTCAGCATTGAGGTATAGATGTGTGCATCCTCGCATACTTCTATCTATACTCAGTTAACCTCCATTGATCCAACTACTTTCCCAGTAGTTTCTATGGACGGTAACCAGATGCTCTGTTCATAGTATTATTACACATGCTTACAATCTTCCCTCACACCAGCTTTTATCACACACTAGATTGTTCAATAGGATTTCCCCCTTATTTTACTGTTACAAACATTCAGATTGTGTGACACTCTGGTACAGATTTAACTGTACCATGGGGAAACTAGGAACCAGATCCTCTTGTTTCAATCACATGGAGATAGAGAATACTGAACAGGATAGGTTTAGGACCCCTAGTGTTAGATCCTCATCCTTAGTTAGGATTCAACTTCTGATTTCATAGGTGTACAATTACATTGGATAGAATAAGGTAAATTCTAAATTTTACAATTTTTTTTCCATAGTAACACAACTGACATACTGAACAACCCCATACTGCTATTTCAGGGTTGTTGTTCCCTACCTTCTGTTATTGATTATAGTGAATTCTGTACCATCAGTATTGTTAGGATAGGTTTCGTTGTTTGGGTAATTGCTGTTCATGGGTACTGGTTTGTTAACATTTTCTGTTTATACACACAGAAATTAAATATTTCTTTAAGAGATAGCAAACTATACCTATACATGGTTATTAAATTTGCTGTTCAACTGATCTATCATCTCTGACCTCATTACTACTAGTTACTCATCCATACAACCCAAACATTTGTATCTGCTATCAATAACTTTGGTTTGCAATTACATGAATTACCTAACATTTAATCAATCAACCATTTACATAATGCACCATAACATGACAATTCATAAACTGCATAATGAACTATAACATCACAATTCATAAAACAGGGATATGTTTAATACAGACTTACAGAAATTTCCAAATTTATGCATGCACACCTCTACTATGACCAGTCCACCCAACCTTAGAGTTCGTTTGTCTCCAGAACTCACCCCCGAGCTGAGATCCTCCAAGAAACGTACTAACTCTCAACTGCTCGGGAGCGCCTTATTTGTTGTGCTTTCCTGTGTGCCTCCGGCTCCCACCCCCGCGCTCCGGTAATTTCAGGATGCTTTATTCTCGTTTAGCCTAGGTTTCCCATTTTGGGAGTCTTGCATGCTGCTTTTAAGCTTTTTCCTCAAATTTTCCAAATTTTTTTCACCCTCTTCCCAACTACTCCTCTTCATTGGGGAAATTTAGATTTTTCCTCAAAAATCTAAATTAGAAATAATTTCTTTCATGATTTTTGAAAGATTTGGGGAAAGTATTTTTCCTTTTCCATCACCTCATGGATTAGGCATATGATCTCATTTTCTTCTATCCTGTCATAGCATACATAATATTTTATTTATTGTTCATAAATAAATAGTTAACCACATCCACACAATAATTATCCATTGGGGTCCACTCCCCTTTGGACTTATGTTCAAATGTCTTATTTGAAAAGCATAGAACTTGGGGGTGTTACATATTCCCCCTCTGAAAATAAACACCATCCTCGGTTTTTCCAACTATCTACTTAGTTTATTTTTAACATACTTATAAATGCTTTTCCATCATCTTAGCTTCTCTGTTCCATGTAGATTTTTAGCAGTAAAGTGCTCCACTGCACCTTTACTCTAGCTACTGTTTGATTTCACAATTCAATTCCTTCTCGCTTTCATCTTTGAAGCGACTCTGGAAGGAAATTCCTCTTCTGGTTCCACCTGGACCACATTTCAGATCAATCATGTGAGAAGCATCATGTAAAAAAAAAATTATTATTTTTTTTTTTCAACAAGGAGACATGAAACATATCAGGAAATTTACTATGCAAGGGTAAGGCTAATTTAAAAGCCATTAGTTTCCCCCCTTTCCAACACCTTCCTCGGTGTTACACTTTAACGTTGACTTTTTCAACTTTGACAAAGATTTCTTCTTTGTTTTTGCTTTGTTTCCAGCAGAGTGCTCTCCTGCTTTATGCAGTTGCTTTTCTTTCTACTTCTTTGCAAGAAGTCTGTCTTAGGAAATCTTTTATTCTGTGTTCCCTGTCCACAATTCATACCAATGTAAGAAATGTCAGGTACATACAATTGATCATCCACAACAACATTCTGCATTTCAATAACTTAAGAATTTCAGTTATTAGTCAAACCCTTCAGGTTCATAATAGTTTAGTGAACTTTTAGTACACCACTTATCCTTTCTTGTTTCTTTAGTGCGGTTTTTTCCTCCCTCAACTTGTCCAATTCCGCTTTTATGGTGTTTCTAGGTGATTTATCTTCACCCTTTTCCTTCTTGTTTCCAGAGTGTACCATTTCCTGTTACACACTTGGCGAAACAATTTGACAATTTTTCATTAGTACTCATAAATGAATGAAAACAACTGTAGTATATGCATGATTATGCTTACCCTTTTTCAGTTCATCGCTGTACTTCCAGTACCTTCTCCTTTAACTCCGTGGGTATAAAGTTGGAGAAATAACTTAACATGTATGAAGATATTATATTCATACAACTCAACAAGGTTAACATTATAACATATAACTAGATCGCCTATATTTATAATGTTACTTGTAGATTTTTAACTTATGTCCCACGTGCAATTTGTTTCATTTTAATTTATCCTCAATTCCACCACAATATATATATATATTCCAATAAAGTGAAACATATAAAATTTTCTTTATAAAGCTCTTTGTTATATAAACCATTATATTTCATATCCTTATATCCTCCACTCTTTTTCATATATATATAGAACCACTCTATATATATATAGTCCAAAATATATATATAATATAAACTCCATCATATATATATAAAATCCACCGTATATATATATATCCACCCAACATATATATACTATATATAATCCAAAGAGTTTAATTAATACTCCTTAATTTAATGTACTATACCTTCGTACCAACTTACATTTTTCCTTTGTGATGGACTTATAAAGTTTTAATTTGAACCAATACAAGGACAATTGAGAGGGTTTCAGCTATTGTTAAGTCAATAATTTATAATAGAATTCATCTCTATTATTTCCAGCCAAGTAAGCGAGTACCTAAATTTACAGGATTTTCTATTAGGGGATAAATAAAATTTGCATAACTCTATGCATAACCTTTATTCATATAAGTACCCCATACATATATTTCTACATCCTTTGATAAGGCTATGGACCGATATATTTATATATAAACACCGATTCCATACCCATGTTTTATGTCACATATATCCATATATCTAACCTTTGATAATTTATTTACATGCACATGTATGGGTATATAACTCGTCTATATATATCCCACATGCACTTATCACCGATGTGACATATTCATGTTGTCTTTCCCATTATCCCTGTCTATAAGCATTAAATTATCCTTTCGTACACTTTATCACCCTATATTTCTAATTTTCATATATATATAATGCATAGGCCAAATTTTTTTTTTTTCTTTAACCGCTTTTATGAATTGTATCCACTAGTTCAAAACTTACGTGAATAAATTTGGATCTCCTGGGTTTCCCCCACACCCAAGTCCAAATACAGCTCATCCTCTTTTCTCTCGGTTTGTAGCTGTATGATTTCACACTATTTCCCTGTCTTTGAATTTAAGACTCAAGAAAATTAACTTTAATAAAATTTACACCAACAAAAATTTATAGTGTGAATACATGTTTCCTTTTATAGTGATAAATATAATATCTATAATTTATCACATTCACAAGTATTAATACTTGATAATGTCAAAAACTAAATTTGACACAATTTCCCCTCTTCTTTTCTCTCATAGGCTTATATAATAGAATAGATTTTATGAAAAAGTATTCCAACTTTTTCTAAATCATAAAAGAATTCCTTCCTTTCTAATTCATAAAAGCATTCCACTTTTCTAAACCCTAAAAGTATTTCAGCTTTTCCTAATCATAAAAGCATTCTATTTTTTTTTTCCTAACCAAAAGCAACCCCTACATCTCTCATGCTTTTAGTTTTAAATCTCTTATTTGTTTTTTTTTTTTTTTTTCCATTTGTACCGAATAAGACTCAATCTTCTTTTCTTTTTATAACAGTATACATGCCTTGTTTATAGGACTCGAGCCTTGAGTAATATACATCTAATGATCATATATATATATCCACTAGGTTTGTATATATATCATATATATTTCCAAACCTTATTGTATAATTAAACATGGTATATATATATAGATATATATATAGTCTTGGCAACCTTAATTTGATGAACATATGAATATATATATCCTTATATTTACATATATTCATATGTAATTCCAAAGATTTTTTTTCTATTGTCCACTGTATTGAACATTACCACCGTATAATTCTATAATCATGACCTTTATGGACATACTTGTTCTTCAAGGGCCTTACTTAACACATATATATATAATTAACAGCCCTAGCTTTAACTCCCACCATAGATCTTATACCTATATCCTTGGATCCATAAGTTTATTGATATATTACTACTCTCTTATCAATGTCATGGAATCCCAATGTATATATATATATTCCTTTGTAACCCCCATATATATATATATATTCATACACTCCGAGATATAGGTTTCATTAAATATATATATATATATATGTATATATTTTACCATAAATAAGTGTATTTGTGTCTCCCATATATATATATATAATTATGGCTTTATACACCCATATATATCGTTCATGTTATATATATATAATCTACCGTAGAGAAGAGTACACTACGTAGATCCAAACCTTCATACATAAACAAAATTTATACGCCCAATTATCGGCATGGAATTCCCACGTCATGTTATTATTTAAATCGTTTTATTAACCCCATTGTTCCATTTCCATAGCCATTAGGATTGAATATTTTTTTGTAGTTTTCCACACGTGCATTCAATTTAATAAAATGCGATCTCGCCAACCCTTTGACGATCATAGTTTTGGGATCATACTGCTGTAGGTCGTTGCAACTATGTAGGTCGGGATAATGATCGTGACAGCCATTCTACGATGTGGTTGACACGTCAATAAGCCTTACGGTCGGTTATGACTGTATGCTGACTCTTCTTTTCCGTGATCCCGAGTTTTCTATTCAGCGAATACATAACCCTAGTTTTTTTTAAGACCCGAGGGTATGGTAACCCTGTTGCTAATGATGATATTTAAATTCTTCATTTGTTTCTGAATAACTATGTACGTCTGGTAAATTCACCAGAGACGCGTGTGTCTATTCGTGTAGATTTTATATTTTTGTATGTAGGAGCCGCGGTGCGTATAGGCGATTTGAGTACCCAGCGTCGCCCCTTGCAGACCCCGTCTTCTTTTTCTGCTCGGCTCAGTACGGTACAAGCCGACTAACACAGGTTCAGTACCTTAGGTGAATATGTATGGGCGGTAGAGTATGAGGGTGAATACGGCCTTATAAATTTACCGAGAGGTCGTGGCAGGGATGTTTACATCCTTACCTGCTATAACGTCTCTGTATTATTGATTTATGGATGAATTAGCTTGCTTACACCAAGCGGATAGTCGACACGTCTCTGATACTAATCTCCTGGGCGTGATACGAAATCGAACTGTCAGACTTGCCATGTGATTGACTACAGAGTAGTACCCTCGATCTTTTCAACTCATCTGCTCTCAAACCTGGCTCACTTCTCGTTCCTACCGCCTAAATCTCTCTCGCTCAGCTTATCGTCCTTGCTTAGGGTTTTCGTCAAGCTAATAGGGTGCCAGCGTTCTGCACGCCGTACCTGAGCCTTCACCGGTAGGTGGTGGGTTAGGGTTTCGGGCAATGCAGATAAAATCCCTTTCAAATACTACCATTCTCACCGTTTGGTTTTGTGAAACGAGTCGAACAATTTGTGGATTGAACCTCCGACCTGGAGTTATAAACCAACACGCTCAACTATTGAGCGCTCCCCTGCGATTCGAATTTCATCGAGACGAGTGTTCTCATTTCAAAGCATTCACGCCATAGCCGTGTTCGTGCTGCCGAACCCAGCTCTCATCTAGGTGGAGAAATTTCTGGGTATGATCACAACTGATGGATTCGAAATGCCTTTCGGAAATACCCAGAGGTAATATTATTTTCATTAGTCTGGTTCGGGTAGATGTAGATCAGTAGGGCCAGCCTTCCTTTACTGATATAGGTATGATTTAACCACTAACCCTTTTTCTGAATATGCCTCTGTAGGTAAGATCGTCTGGTTATGAGACAAGGCGTCGTTCAGCCTTCCTACTCATGAACCTGTGTTCGTTTTCATGATAGTTATTAGATTATATAAAAATGAATTCGTTGTTATGACGTCTAATTGTACAGGTTTAACATAAGATTTTGTGCGTAGAAACTTCACCACTTAATTCCCTTACTCCGGTGTATATAATTTACGAAGGAGAGCGCGAGGATATACAGCTCTGTCATACAATTTATAACCAAATTATACAGCTCTGTCATCAGCAGTAAAGTATAAGGTTTCAGTCTAACTGCTGTCGATTTTATAACTAAAATTAACCCGATAGCTTACATTTTGGGTTTCTTTGACATTTCGATGCTACAATAATGTCCCTTCGTAGCAGCATTTGAACATGCTTCTTTGTTACCAGTCTATATTGTTGTGTATTCGGGTTTTTAAGTTTCACTGCATCGATAATAAGATTATATATATGCATAGTATACCTATTTCTTTCTTAACATACATGCTCGTATGGGGATATATCGCATTGGTAACCGAGGTGCCAAGGATCTCATTGGGATATATATATATATATATTTTTTTTTTCTGAGATTATTTATTATTTACCTATTCTCACCACAATATTCTGTGGCAATGGGTGACTGTCAATAATAGTTTTCACGTCTATTCGCACAAACTCTTATCACACTCACGGTGAATTAAATATATTATAAGAATTTTATTCTAAGAATTTCGGTAAATATGGTAAACCTTACTGTCACCGAGGCTGTTTTTGCTTTATACTTAGACTATTCGAATATGGTAACCTCACTGTGCTTACGCATTTGTTTTTAAATGCATACATACATATGAGCATGCCCATTATTTTAGTTTGTGGCTCTTTTATTACATTTTTCTTTTAGTGGATGCCTGTATCCACCCACCGTGGTTTGACCGTGAAAAAGTTGGTGTGTGTGAGAGCAGGTCTTGGGTTCAAAACCCGATCCCGCTCCCCCTTTACACAAAGAGTTTGCGTAAACATTATTCAACGCGGGCCTTCGATGTATTCGATAACACATGAATAAAGGTCTATTTTTTTCCTGTTTGAGTATTTGGCCGTGACAAGTGGGGTCATTGGTTGGTGGAGTTCACGGGGTTGACCACTCTCCCGACCCATTTGTTTTATATATTCAACACAAAATATTTTTTTTTTTTTTTTTTGTATTATGTTTTTGCCGACGTTGGTGGACCGGTCGGTGAACCCACCAGGCGAGTTCAATTCCCACCGCCAGCGACATGTTTTATTATATATTATTACAATGCTCCAACTGTCAGTCGTTGGCCAGTCGGTGGGGTTTGATCATCCACCAGTTGATGGTGGAATTGTAAAATTAAAGACCGCATAGCGGAGTGGATTAGCGCGTTTGACTTTGGATCAAAAGGTCGTCGGTTCGACTCCCAATTTTATTGGCTAGATATAATAACGGGGTTTTCGTAATTTTATTAATTCAGACGGGAACCCACTGTCATCGTTTAGAGAATCAATGTCTACTGAAAATAAATTTAAGGGTTATATTTTTAAACATGTGATAAGTTGGTCGTTGTCAGTGGTCACATGGTTGAATGTTTCTCTCTCTTCTATCCATGATCATCTCCATTTATACAAAAATTTATGTCGGTATTTTCCCCTTCAAGTTAAAGGAGTTATGGTTGTGGCACTTTCTTCCAAGAGGAAAAGTAGATCTAGCAGATTATATTTACAGCTAGAATGTTAATATATAAACATATGAAGGTTATAACCACCCTATAACCTAAAATGTTCCTTCTTTAACACAATATTCGAATTTCATATTATAATGTTTATGCTGTAATTATTTTGGGTTTGTATCATGAAAGATCAATTCTGATACAATATTTTCCCGCCTACACATAAGTATAAAATATCACCTTGATATCTACAGGGAATAACCAAGATTTACTCATCTATAGAGGCTATGTAACTTCAAATTTAAACCAACCTTGGTTTAGAGTTTCTGGAGTTTCTCCTCTTTAGCTTTCTGGTCTACAACTAAACAGAGTCTGGAAAGTATTTGCCCTTTTTGGGACTCTTTTAAATGTTTATAACAGTTTATTATTTCATTGTGAGCACATATCTCGCCCAATTTTTGAACTTGAGCTCCGATACCATTTGTCACGTCTCCCAGACCCACTTTTTTTTTTTTCTAACATGTCTAGATACATCCCCCGATTTGGGGAAGACAATTTAACCTGGGATGAGTGATACATATATAACATACTTCAAATATTATCCGCTTTATACGTCGATAACAATTATAATTTTTAGACTGAATCACTTACAAATTCAGAATGTTATCCGTGGTTTAGATTCTTATCAGTACTTATAGACAGCCATGGAATACAAAAATTTACATGAGGATTGTTGGGCTTGACCTCCCCTCTTCTCAGTCAATATAGTAGGCTTATATATATGTATATATTACTTTGTATTACTTAGGTTTTCTGTTCAGAGTTTTTCCCCACTCTAGAGGATCACTAGGCCCTTACCCAAACTTCCCAGTTTGCAGGCCTGATATATTTTTCAACATTTTAAAGTTCAGCATTGAGGTATAGATGTGTGCATCCTCGCATACTTCTATCTATACTCAGTTAACCTCCATTGATCCAACTACTTTCCCAGTAGTTTCTATGGACGGTAACCAGATGCTCTGTTCATAGTATTATTACATATGCTTACAATCTTCCCTCACACCAGCTTTTATCACACACTAGATTGTTCAATAGGATTTCCCCCTTATATTACTGTTACAAACATTCAGATTGTGTGACACTCTGGTACAGATTTAACTGTTCCATGGGGAAACTAGGAACCACATCCTCTTGTTTCAATCACAGGGAGATAGAGAATACTGAACAGGATAGGTTTAGGACCCCTAGTGTTAGATCCTTGTCCTTAGTTAGGATTCAACTTCTGATTTCATAGGTGTACAATTACATTCGATAGAATAAGGTAAATTCTAAATTTTACAATTTTTTTTCCATAGTAACACAACTGACATACTGAACAACCCCATACTGCTATTTCAGGGTTGTTGTTCCCTACCTTCTGTTATTGATTACAGTGAATTCTGTACCATCAGTATTGTTAGGATAGGTTTCGTTGTTTGGGTAATTGCTGTTCATGGGTACTGGTTTGTTAACATTTTCTGTTTATACACACAGAAATTAAATATTTCTTTAAGAGATAGCAAACTATACTTATACATGGTTATTAAATTTGTTGTTCAACTGATCTATCATCTCTGAACTCATTACTACCAGTTACTCATCCATACAACCCAACCATTTGTATCTGCTATCAATAACTTTGGTTTGCAATTACATGAATTACTTAACATTTAATCAATCAACCATTTACATAATGCACCATAACATGACAATTCATAAACTGCATAATGAACTATAACATCACAATTCATAAAACAGGGATATGTTTAATACAGACTTACAGAAATTTCCAAATTTATGCATGCACACCTCTACTATGACCAGTCCACCCAACCTTAGAGTTCGTTTGTCTCCAGAACTCACCCCCGAGCTGAGATCCTCCAAGAATAGACTAACCTCAATCTGTTCTGGAGTAGCTTATTTAAGCTATGCTTTCCCCAAAGCCTGTTTCCAATTCTGCGTCCAGAATTTCAGGATGCATTATTCCTTTTTAGCCTAGGCTTCCCATTTTGGGACTCTTTAAAGCTGCTTTAAGCTTTTCCTCAGCTTTTCCAGCTTTTTCTCACCTCTTCCCAACTACTCCTCTTCATTGGGGAAATTTAGATTTTTTCCTCAAAAATCTAAATTAGAAATAATTTCTTTCAAGGATTTTTGAAAGATTTGGGGAAAGTCTTTTTTTCCTTTTCCATCACCTCATGGATTAGGCATATGATCTCATTTTCTCATCTGGTCATAGTGCATACATAATATTTTATTTATTGTTCATAAATAAATAGTTAACCACATCCACACAATAATTATCCATTGGGGTCCACTCCCCTTTGGACTTATGTTCAAATGTCTTATTTGAAAAGCATAGAACTTGGGGGTGTTACATATTCCCCCTCTGAAAATAAACACCGTCCTCGGTGTTGCCAACTATCTACTTAGTTTATTTTGAACATACTTATAAATGCTTTTCCATCATCTTAGCTTCTCTGTTCCATGTAGCTTTTTAGCAGTAAAGTGCTCCACTGCACCTTTACTCTAGCTACTGTTTGATTTCGCAATTAAATTCCTTCTCGCTTTCATCTTTGAAGCGACTCTGGAAGGAAATTCCTCTTCTGGTTCCACCTGGACCACATTTCAGATCAATCATGTGAGAAGCATCATGTAAAAAAAAAATTATTATTTTTTTTTTTCAACAAGGAGACATGAAACATATCAGGAAATTTACTATGCAAGGGTAAGGCTAATTTAAAAGCCATTAGTTTCCCCCCTTTCCAACACCTTCCTCGGTGTTACACTTTAACGTTGACTTTTTCAACTTTGACAAAGATTTCTTCTTTGTTTTTGCTTTGTTTCCAGCAGAGTGCTCTCCTACTTTATGCAGTTGCTTTTCTTTCTACTTCTTTGCAAGAAGTCTGTCTTAGGAAATCTTTTATTCTGTGTTCCCTGTCCACAATTCATACCAATGTAAGAAATGTCAGGTACATACAATTGATCATCCACAACAACATTCTGCATTTCAATAACTTAAGAATTTCAGTTATTAGTCAAACCGTTCAGGTTCATAATAGTTTAGTGCACTTTTAGTACACCACTTATCCTTTCTTGTTTCTTTAGTGAGGTTTTTTCCTCCATCAACTTGTCCAATTCCGCTTTTCTGGTGTTTCTAGGTGATTTATCTTCACCCTTTTCCTTCTTGTTTCCAGAGTGTACCATTTCCTGTTACACACTTGGCGAAATAATTTGACAATTTTTCATTAGTACTCATAAATGAATGAAAACAACTGTACTATATGCATGATTATGCTTACCCTTTTTCAGTTCATCGCTGTACTTCCAGTACCTTCTCTTTTGTTTTTTTCGTAGCTGTATGATTTCACACCATTTCCCCCTATCTTTGAATTTAAGACTCAGGAAATTTACATAAAATTTACACCAATCAACATTTTATAGTGTGAATGCATGTAATTACTATCATTCGTCCCATTACTACTTGATAATAGAATTTGACACCATTTTCCCCTTTTCAAAGAATTACCACAATTTATACATTTGCTTAAAACAATTTCTTCACATTCTACTGGGACCACTTATTCTACCATCATAGTATTTATTACTCCTTTAGAGCAATAATATTCAGCCATATGATAAAATATGTCCTTCCCTTTTTAAGGTGAATTCACTTTTAATAATCCTCGGTGAATTATTTCTTCTCCTTTAATTCCGTGGTATAAAGTTTTGAGAAATAATTTTGAAACATATAAAATTTTCTTTATAAGGCTGTTTGTTATATGAATCATTATATTTCATATCCTTAAATCCTCCGCTCTTTTTCATATATATATAGAACCACTCTATATATCCACAATATATACACATAATATAAATTCCCTCATATATATAAAATCCACCCCATATAAATACAATCCACCACATATATATATATCCACCTGACATATATATACTATATATAATCCAAAGAGTTTAATTAATACTCTTTTAAAAAAAAATTTCTTATTCAATGTACTATACCTTCGTACCAACTTACATTTTTCCTTTGTGATGGACTTATAAAGTTCTAATTTGAACCAATACAAGGATAATTGAGATGGTTTCAACTATTGTTAAGTCAAAAATTTATAATAGAATTTATCTCTATTATTTCCAGCCAAGTAAACGAATACCTAAACTTACAGGGTTTTCTATTAGGGGATAAATAAAATTTGCATAACTCTATGCATAACCTTTATACATATAAGTACCCCATATATATATTTCTGCATCCTTTATATATATATATATAAACACCTATTCCATACCCATGTTTTTTGTCACATATATCCATATATCTAATCTTTGATAATTTATTTACATGCACCTGTATGGGTATATAACTCGTCTATATATATCTTACATGCACTTATCACCGATGTGACATATTCATGTTTTTCTTTCCAACATCCAATAATTTCCATGTGTACAATATAATCGTGTTCACAACTTACCATGTCAAACACATAGGCATATTAAATACATTGGTAGGTTATACATAATCCCTATATGTATATCCTTTAGTAAAATAAAATTTACAATTTAATACCATTATACACAACCTATGTTTCATTCAATAGCCCATATATATAAATCATGTATATAGAGGTGTATATATATATATATACAATAGCCCCTATATATATTTATCCAATAGCCTATATATATATGATTATATCCCCCATAATAAAACTATGGGGATTCGCATTTCGATTTATATATATATATTTGTCATAAAATTACAAGTTCCCTACCCCTTTGCTCATTTAGATGGATGTACAAGTAGATGTATGCATATACTTTAACGACATATATCTATAGATAAATCTTTTGAAAAGGTTATAGGAATATTCTGCCGAATTCGTGGGTAGTACTTGGGTATTTTGTTTTTATAACCGAACATAGTCTATGTGAATATAGACCCCATTCGTTCCATGGGAAAATGAGTGTATGTATAGTATAAGTAGACCCCACATACTACTGGTCGGTATATCCGATAGGAGTATTTCCTTGTTGAGAATATTCTATATGACATACCTATGTTCCAACCTTTATCATACTTAGCCTTCGAGGTCTATATACATATATATAGGTAGGTTCAATATTTAATACTCAACCAATATTTAATATTTAAGGTGAAATGTTTAATAGGTTATCGGATATGTATATCAACTCAAATGGGCGCATGTAAACACTTCACATAGCATATAAACACTTCGACATTTATTTACGTCCCCACATAGGTCAATATAGCACTATATCATTACATTTTATATATATGTACAAGTTCTTTTTCACTTCCTTGTTTATAATGATTCGGCGTGCCTGTATATGTATGGCAGATCTATAAAGTTTCATCACAACCGCCCGTTAATGTTGACGTGTCAACCCTATAACCATTCCCGATAACCAAAACATGGAAAGCGTACTAAACTTATCATTTTAACTTATGTAACACCTCGGTGTGCCTGGTAGTAACGCGCCGTCGGTTTTCTTGGAGTGTTCGGGTGTTTAAACTCATTATGGCAGGGATTCGAATCTGCGGTGCAGAGACTTACCACAGACCATCAATACTTTTCTGGGACCCGGAAGCATACGTGTCTCACGATTACTGCTTTGAGGTTGGTTAAGGCCGAAACTTTACCTGATGCCGTGCTTAGAGTTAGGGTTGGGCACGACCACCAGGCGGCACTTGTGTTACTTTTTATGCACGTCAAAAATCGGTAAAATCCTTCCTCGGGATTTTGGGGCAATATACAGCCATCGCAAGTTAGGGTTTAGGTTTGTGTTTATACACTGAAATCGCCATGTCTGCCGCCTGTACCGCTGTGGGGAAATTCAAGGTGGTTCGCATTATTAAAGCCGCATCAGTTCATTGGTTTTTTTCACGCTCATATACACCTCTCGCCCACTGGTATGTAATTTTCCGCAGTTTCCCAGATCAGAATAGCTTGGCAGGAATGCCAGAGGCGATAGTGGTTTGATACCCTTCATCTGCAACAATAAATCGATTACGACACCATCAAAAAGGATTCGGCTAGCAGTTTTCTCTGAAACGAAAATTACTGGAGCTACCAATCCTTTTTGTTCTATTTTCGCATATATGCGCCTTGTAACAGGCTCACGATGAGCTAGGGTTAGCTCTCGGCACTCGTTGCCCGGAGCACCTCTCACCGCGCGACCGTAGGTTGAATCCTATGCAAAAATCAATTTGGCAATAGGGATCAGAACTATACCTCGATTTAGCGTAGTTGATTTTGGGTTTATATCTCTTGATTTTTATTTTATTTTCCATACAGGATCTGCGTATATGTGTATTATGGAAACGACTTGTTAACTCTCGGCGTTTTTCTATTGGAACTTTGGGAAAATCCCATGCGCTAATATTTTTATATGCTGGCTTTCCAGGCCGAAGGCGTAACTATTTTGTAGTTATATCCTCAGGTTGCTCTATCTCATTCATAACTATGTGATTCGTCCTGTTGTTTTTTTTTTTTTTTCGCTATTGGAAGACTTAGTTGGGTCTGCTCCTGACCCATATTAACATATATACCTATATTCTAACCCTGTTATAAATTGCAAATTGGTGAATGCCAGAGAGTGCCTTGTTTTAGCGTTCGGCCTGTCGACCCTCTTTGTTTTTCCTTTAACTTTAACAGTTATCCATGGCACCGTGAGGTATTGGTGGTGCTAACATGTAATGGGTTCGTTGATTACAGTGTCAGTACAGAGTCGTTTCATTTATCAATCATTCGATTTTATAAGTGAACCACGCCTTCGTTCCAACAGTAACAATGATAACTTGTATAATTTCTTGCTTTCATGTGGATAACCACTTCCTTTGTGATTATATGATCCGATATATATATTTCATAATTATATCTCTGCGTAGCACACGTATTGGAACGTATGTAGGTTATGGGTATAGCGCACTATAATTTTAGGGTAGATCTGTTTATACCTATATGGCGCATTTAGGGTCGCACTAACAGATACCTAAATATGAAATGTTTTATACTTGTTTGCACATCTACCCGGCTCCGTAGAACTCTGGTTTGACTCAGAATGATTTGTTTTGATTAAGCTGCAATTCTTCCATGCTATTTCTTAACGAGTAAGTTTAGGGCTGGGTTTGCACGTCGTTTTATCATTTATTTCTCCCCTGGTTCGTAATAAATGTAACATGAAACGATTTACAAATCCATGATGCAGTATTATACATGCAGTCCGATTCTATTCGTTGACTGAGGAGACTGTGTAATGGACCGCCACGCATTTTATGGTTTGACTAGGTTTCACTCTTCATTTGCGTTAATAATCATATATATTTCTTGGCATCGGCAAAACATGCTTGTTCGAACCAATATAATCATAGAGATTACTTGGCGTCGGTTAAATATTCTTGTTCGAACCCATATAATCATATAGATATGATTTCTAATGGTGCTTCCATTTTTAATCAGTATCGTTGAACCGGCGCTTTGCTCTGGTACCGCCTGTATGTTATATAATTTTAATATATAATTTTAATATATATATGCATACGATTTCTGTCATAGCCGATACTACTAAGGTTTGAAATTTCTTGGTATAAAAATCGATACGTGAAATATGTCCACAGTTTTTGTTATGCATATAGATGTAAATGTTAAATAGTTCGATTAATAATTTCCTTATGATAGTTACTCCCCTATCCAAGGTTTATTTTAATGTTCAATAGTTCGATTTCTAATATACCAAATGTTCTACACGTTTGGTCTTAAATGCATTTGTATCGATTTTTTTTTCATTTTTCTATTGATGATATGCCTTAAGCATAAATTTTTCTTCCTTACCCTTACGGCGTGTCAAATTTTTCTTTATGTATGCTTAGATGTATTAGTAGATGTTTACATAGATGTATGATAATCTTTGGTAAACATCTTACATGATTCTGAACTTTAAAAGCAGATATATAATTGAAAGCCATACTCTTTCAACCATTAAAGATATAAAGATCCTATCAAGTAGCGTTCTTCCTCGGTTAGCACAAATTAAAGTGCGCAGATATATCATTTTACTTTTGCGTTATGATTTACATACACCGGTGTCATTTGGTCTTCTAAATAGCCCATATATATAGTCGCGCTTACCCAGGCCGACTTTCATTAAATTTTAATACTTGATAATCTATATTTGTTTTGGTAAATACCTAATCATGTAGGCGATATTTCATTTGGCGCTACTCGTTAAACATAGACTTTATATATATATATATCCCTACCATTTATTTCAGAGGTTAGGGACAAAATTAAAATATAAAATGTTCTCCAATGGCTATGAGTACGATAACTCTTCTAAAGTAGTGATTTGCATTGGAGTTTAATGAGAAGTACAATTATATGTTTTAGAATCCATACCCTTAAATTCTACATTTCTTTTAGGGTATGCAATTAGGAGGTTGTTAGTACTTGACTAGAGAACATAACTTATAAGTCAAGAAATTTTTTTTTCTGTATACTTCTGTTCTGTTATACTTGTTTTCTAACATATTTCTGAGCACATATAGTCACATGGTTGATTATAGATATGGATTCAATAGTCCTTGACTATGATGTGTAGTCCCAAAATCTGAGATGAATTTCACAACATAATATACTCTATCACTGCTATGATTTGTATATTCATTAAGTAGAATAGAATTTCTTTTAAAAGCTCAAAAATGTTGGCATGCCTAATTTGCCTCTTTTAATTTTCCTTTATAAATCAAAGTCTACTAATATAGTTTTTCCATTTACATATGAGCATAATTTTTCACAATTATACACATATATGGAGCAAGGTAATATTCAAATTTCCTGCACAGCTTTGAATGTCAAAATTCATGGTATTTACTTCCAGCTGGTTATATTTATACTATGTGCTTTCTAATACTTTTTTATAATGTTTCGCTAGTAGACTCATAAACATATAATAAATCATTTGTGCCTACCGTAAGCAAAACCAGAATTAATCATCTGTAGAGGGTAAGTACTTCAGATTTAACCCGATCTACTCTATGGATTTTCTGGGCTAACCAGTATTTGAAAGGTGAAGGCCTGATGATGGGTTCTGTTAAATGTAGTACCAAAATCAAACATCCAGATTCTCTTAAATGTTTATATGCAACTAACTCATATCATAGAACATCTGAATGAACAGAAATTTTCAGGAACATACCACTATCTTATCTCTAGAAGTTCCCTTTTCTATGTCTCTGAAAATCAACTCCATAAATTCATCTTTCTCTTGTTTTTCATTATAGTAAGGAATGCCCAGTTTCGCAGTTTTTTTAGAATGGAAATCCTCCTTCTACTCTCCTTGTAGTCATTGCTCGACATACGCATGTTTACAGTAGTACCATTTCTTTGTGAGGCACATATCTTTTGAATTTTGAACTTTGCTCGAATACCATTTGTCACGTCTCCCGGACCCAAATTTTTGAACTTTTTTTTTTTTCAGACATGTCTAGATACATCACCACGATGTGGGGAAGACAATTGAATCCTGGAATGGGTGCTACACATATAACATATCTCAAATATTCTAAAACATGCAGAGTAACAATTATAGTTTTTATACTGAATTACTTACAAATTCAGAATGTTATCCAGGGTTTAGATTCCTTTCAGTACTTATAGACAGCCATGGAATACAAGAATTTACATGAGAATTTTTGGGCTTGACCTCCCCTCTTCTCAGTCAATAGAGTAGACTTATATATCTATATAGATTACTTTGTATTTCTCAGGTTTTCTGTTCAGAGTTTTGTCCAACTCTGGATGATCACTAGGCCCTTACCCAAACTTACCAGTTTGCAGGCCTGATATATTTTTCAACATTTTAAAGTTTCAGCATCGAGGTATAGATGTATGCCTCCTCGCATACATCTATCTCTACGTAGCTAATCTCCATTGCTCCAACTACTTTCCCAGTAGTTTCTATGGACAGTAAACAGATGTTCTGTTCATAGTATTATTACACATGCCTACAATCTTCCCTCATACCAACTTTTATCACACCCTAGATTATTCAATAGGATTTCCCCCTTATTTTACTGTTACAAACATTCAACATGTGTGACTCTCTGGTATAGGTGCAACTGTTCCATGGGAAACTAGGAAAACAGATCCTCTTGCTTCAATCACATGGAGATAGAGAATACTGAACCGGATAGTTTAGAATCCCTAGTGTTAGATCCTCGTCCTTAGTTAGGATTCAACTTCTGCTTTCATATGTTTACACTTTCCTTTAATAGAAGCATTTAAATTCTAACTTTTACATTTATTTTCATTGGAACGCAGCCGACATACTGAACCCCATACTGCTATCACAAGGTTGTCAGTTCTTACTTTCTGTTATTGATTACAGGGAATTCTGTGCCATCAGTATTGTTATGATAAGTTTAGTTGGTTGTGACTTGCTGTTCAGGATTACTGTTTTGTTCCCATTTCTATTTATACACACAGAAATTAAATGTTCCTTTAAAATATAGCCACCTATACATAGTTATTAGATACTGTTCAATTGGTCTATCATCTCTAACCTTATTACTGTAAGGTACTCCTCCCTACACCCAACCATGTGTCTCTACTATCAATAGCTTTAGCTTGCAATTACATAATTTCATGAACCATTAATAAATCTAACATTTTCATAATGCACCATAACATAAAAATTCATAATTTGCATAATGAACCATAATATCACCATTCATAAATTGCATAATGAACCATAACATCAAACTTTACATAAAACAGGGATAGGTTTAATACAGCCTTACAGATATCTTCCAATATTCTGCATGCACACCACTGCTATGACCAGTCCACCCCAGCCTTGATTGGTTGTCTCCAGAGCATTTCCCTTACAGGGCCCAAAGAGATCCTCCAAGAACGGACTGGCATGACACGTTGCGGGTAGCTTATTTAGTTTATTGTTTTCTACATAAACTGTTCCAGTGCTGCGTCCGAAATTTAGGGATGCTTATTTCCTAATAGAGCTTCCCATTTTTGGACCCTTTAAAAGCTGCTTTGCTTTTCTCCCATTTTCCCATTTTCTCACCTCTTCCCAACTACTCCTCTTCATTGGGGAAATTTAGATTTTTCCTCAAAAATCTAAATTAGAAATAATTTCTTTCAAGGATTTTGAAAGATTTGGGGAAAGTCTTTTTCCTTTTCCATCACCTCATGGATTAGGCATGTGATCTCACTTTCTCATCTGGTCATAGTGCATGCACAATATTTTATTTATTTTTTCATAAATAAGTAGTTAACCATATCCACATAATAATTATCCATTGGGGTCCACTCCCCTATGGATTTATGTTCAAATGTATAATTTGAAAATCATAGAACTTGGGGGTGTTACATTTGAGTTAATTACAATCCTTGGAAAAGAGGACATGTATTTATATTCTTAATTACAAAAAGAAAACATATTTTTACATGCTCACTAGCATTGAGATTTTCTTTGGGAAGACTCGTTAAGGAGGTTATGTGCTTCGTTGTGTAAGCACTCCTTTAGGGAGATTCTTTTGGAATCGATATGCATTTGCATGCATGGGAGAAACATTTGTTATGTTAGCTTGAATTCCATGCACTAAAAGTAATAGCTTAAGGGTTAGCTATTTTGATTAAATTTATGTAAATCACATGCATAAATATCCTAACTGATGTATCAGTTTATTTTAAAGAAAATCTTGGGAGATGTAGCCATTGTCTTGCAGGAATGTGTGCTTATGCGATAGAAACATTTGTTATTGTGATGACTTATAACCAGCACATATGAGGTATGTGTTGTTAATGGGAGAATGTCAAGGTGCTTTACTTTCTTGTCATGAATATACATGAGTAGATGGAGAAACTACTATAGTATAGATATGTGAAATGATTGATTAGTACCTTATGAATCTTAAGATCATTTTATGTTGAAGGCATCATAGTAGGGAATGATGGTGACATGTACAAAGGAATATTATGCTTGTCATGTACAAAGGAAAATTATGCTTGTTCTGGTGGCAGGTAAATGATTAATGTTCATGTAGATAAGTGCGAGTTGCAGGAAGGTCCCATGTATGATGGTCCATTGTAGGTAAATCCATGCCACCAAGATGTGAAGATATGAAGATATGAAGACCAGAGGGTAAATGGTATCATATTTATTGTAATGGCTTTAAGCTAGACATTTGTATATTTCCTTGTAAGATTATATAAACGATGGTTAAGGGATGGTCTCCCTTATAAGCCATTGAGTGATGGGCTGAACACCCTCACGAGCGTTTAATAATAAAATTGAATGTTTGCTAGTTTTCACCCTACTGGGTTTCCAGGGTATATTGGTGTTCAATGATGTGATTGATTATTGTGTCAAGTTGATGATGTTGATTCCTTTCTTGTTATGATGTTCATAATGACAAGTATGTGATGACTATAAGAGTGATGAAATGAATGGAAGGTTACATCTTACAGTATTATGTTAATGTACTATAATGGAGGTTGTTAATGGTTAAGGAGCTTACTATTCTTATTCTAAAGTTACACTAGGAACTGGTAAGCATTCTATGTAATGATGAGTAAGGAATATTTAATGGTGAATGGTTAGTTACCCATGAGTAACTTGTATAATTTTTTTTATCTCCTTACATTTCCATGTGAAGTTAACAGTGTATGTTACAAAAAGTAATCATTAAAATTAATAATTTAATTTAATAAGATAATAGCCAGTATTTAAAAAGAAAAAGAAAACCCATTTAATATAAATATTAAATATGCTTTTATAATTTTAAGTTATTAAATATTAACAAAAGATATATTTAAATTATTAAATATCAAGTTGATAAATAGGATAGTTTTTTTTTATAATTTTATTTTTTTATAAATAAAATTTTTTTAAATTTTATTATATTAGGTGTTTATTAATTTAAGTTTTTATAATATAAGATTTTTATAATTTTATTTTCTACAAGAATTAAATTGAAAAATTAAATTTGCATGGTATACTCATCATTTTTTCATGAGGATTTTCTTATTTTCCAAGTTATCTAATTAATTTTTAAGAATATATAGACATAAAAAATATCCTCAAAAATTCTTAATATTGAAACTCAATTAATAAGTGAAGTCCATCACAATTAAGATTAAAAATGTCAACTAATAACCTTTCTCTTCAACCTAAGTTATGAAAATAAATATTATCTCTACATTAAGTTGTTTTTATCTATTTACAATATTGTAATTTTATTGATATTAAAAATCATTAAAATTAGAGAAAATGGCCGAAATTTCACAATTTACTAATTGATATAAATATAAATATTAATATTGATAACTTATTGATAGGTAATTATATAACATAATATTATAGAATTAATATTGTTGTAAAAATAATGTTAAATTAAATATTTATATTAATCAAATTAATATTAATATTATTATTGATATTAAAATTAATATTATTAAATTAATTATATAAATATGTTTAATAATAAGATAAGTATTACTATTAATAACTTAATTTAATAGCATAATATTTAATTTAATAGCATAATATTCGATGTTTAAAAAGAAAAACAAACCACATATAATATTTATATTAAAAATCAAGTTAATAAATGTGATACCTTTAGTTCTTATAATTTTAGTGTTTTATACCTTGAATTTATTTAGGTTTTATGATATAAGGATTTTGTAATATTTATTTTTTTATCAATTTAAATTTTTATAATATGAAGGTGTTATAATTTTATTTTGGTTTTTTTATAGTAATAGGTTTAAATAATTATTATAAAAAATAAAATTTATAATAAATATTATTATAATATAAATCAGTTTACAATAAATATTACCATATAATGTATATTTTTATTTTTAAATTAGGTTATAAATAATTTATAATTATTTTCTATAAATTTATAAAATTTATTATCATAAAGAAATATTATTTATCTAAAAAGTAAAAAATAAAATAATATTAATAATAACAATAATATTACAATTATGCTTTTTTTTTTTTTTTTGGTCGAGAATTCATTCCTCTGCAAGCTGAAGAAAACTTTCGCACGACGCCAAGGGAACAGAAGGAACAAGATAGGAAGCATTTTGTGACTGGGTATGTTCTGGTTCCATTTATTCTGGCTTCATTTCTAGGTTTTCCTCTGCGTCTTCAGTCAATGTATTCAAAACTTTTAATAGGCCATTGAGATCAGTCATAGTTTTATGTTTCTTTCCTGGGTTATTTGGTCTGCATGTGATGATAGAGG
Source organism: Pinus albicaulis (assembly GCA_034641835.2). NCBI lineage: Eukaryota > Viridiplantae > Streptophyta > Pinopsida > Pinales > Pinaceae > Pinus > Pinus albicaulis. The sequence goes on from JAXQQM020074260.1 coordinate 120,054, forward strand.
GGATCCATTTTAATTTCCTGCCTCGTTTTCACAGTCCTAAGTTACATATTAATTTCTTTATGGGATTCAAAATCTACTTCTTACCCTATACTTGCTGCTTTAATTATCATTTTAGGATACATCTGTTGACATATTCTATGATGCCTTCTGGTTATAGTGGTCTGGCTTACACTCTACATTTTAATCTTTGCATGGATAATAGAATTGGGTTTGTTTATAGTGGAGTCAATCTTAGTATCAGTAGTAACACTAGATTTCAATATTTTGTTTATTTTGTATTGAAAATGTTAATGGTAATGGCCTCTGCTAAAACCCCTCTTGATGTTTGCTATCATGTTCGGAGGTTTTGGTCTTTCCCCAGAATTTGCTTTAATATAGGTAATATTGTAAACCTAGCATAGACATGGGTGGGTATAGTAGTTGTTGAGAAGTTTGCTAGATTTCCTTATTTCCACACCTATGTCCTTAACTTCAAAAATCCCAATTATATCTTACCCTACAACAACATTTACTATTTGAAAAATCCTGTCCGGTCTCAATTTTATAAGTGCCCGTCCTTGGAATGGTCCATTCCTTGCATTCACTAGCTCATAAACTACGAAAGCTCTATGATGTTGAGATGGTTTGGCCTCATGTTAGCAGGACCAGAGATAGCTACCATCATTACCCAAAGATTTTGGTTAAACATATGGAATTTCATCATGATTCTAAGCTTTACCTATTAGTTAATGTTCGATACACGGGGTATTTTTCTGTCAAAAGAATATACAGGGGTATTCAGCTCACAATGAAAAAAGGAAAGGGAAGGAAAATACATTCCAGTCAGGTCGCTGAGACAAGCAAACGAGAGAGGAAAAATAATCAGCAGACCCTTGAAAGTTTAGCAAGAAGCTATGAAACTGGAATTCCGAAGGATATTCAGAAAACTATTCAGCGATGGGAAAGGGATAGTGAAGATGAAGAGGATGACATTCAAAGCCAGCAGGAGGGAATAGATTTCCTTTCAGACCCAGGTAACAATAGAGGAAGAGTTTCTTTATTTCAACAATCTGTCAAAACCTATTGGAAAATCAAATGTGTTTTGGAAAAAGCACTCTTAAGTACGCGGGAAAAACAAGTCAATTCTTCCATACTGTTTGAGCTCAACCAGATTAAACAGGATATGAGGGAAATGGCAAAGACACAGGTTCAAACCAATGCACGAATAGCAATGATGGAGTAGCAACTACTTAATTTGGAGCAAGCTGAGATGCCAGGGTCAACTGCAAAAGACCTCGCACCTGTTGAGTCATTGGATGGTTAACCTCTTTAAAATTTATTTTTTTGTATGGTTTTTGTCGATATTAAATCTACTATATGTTTTATATGTAGTTTCTATGGACATAGTAAAGGTGTATTAGCTGTTAAAAGAAGGAGAAAAAAATACCAATTTTGGTTGGTTATAACTCTTTGAGGTGGCCAACAGACCTGGTTTCCTTTGGGAAGGTTGAGGCTACCAAAACTGTTTCATTTGTATAGTAACTTGCTCTTTACAAAATAGAAAATAGACAAGTCCTACGAAATTAACAGAAAAAGAAAAAAAAACAATAATATTACAATTAACATTAGAAAAAGATTTATTAATAACATTATTATAAAATATTAATAATATTTAAATAAATGTTAATAATATTATTGATGATAATAGTTTTAAAAAATAGTTAATGTTTATTTTTATTAATTTAATAACTTTAAATTTAAAATTGTTGCTAAAATTTAAATTATATCATGAATAATAATATTAATATGAATTTATTTATTTAAAAAAGTGTGTTTGCTTTGTATTTGTTTAAAAAACTGATATATAAAATTTAATCTTAGGAATTTGGCTTCTGTGATCCATAAATCATGTATAAATTTTTTTGGTGAAAATCGCATTCAAGAAGAATTTGTCAACGCGTTTCGAACTAGCCAGTGTGGCAGTGTGGTAAATCTTTTCATTGTCTTGAGGATGAACCACACTGGCTCCAGCCAGTGTGGTAGATCTTGTCCCGGTGATGAACCACACTGGCTGGTTCGAAACAAGTGGACAAATTCTTCTTGAATGTGATTTTCACCAAAAAATTTTATACAAAATTTAATCTATTAATAAAGAAATTGATATACAAAACTCAATCTACGTAACCCATTTCATATTCACATGTTAAATTCTATTTGTAATACATATATTTTCAATTTTATTTAATCATATTCATTCTTATTCAAACTATTAATATTTATATTTTTAAATTTATTTCGATAATAAAATTAATAAAATAATTTTGTATTTTCAAATTTCAATTGAATAGAGACATTATATTTTCACCCTTTCGTTAAATTAAATTTGAATGCTTCAAACCTAATGCCTTCATATCATAATATTTAATATTTAGAAACAACCTAATTATTTAATATCTAAAACATTAAATATCTGATTCATAAATGTTATTCGATGAGGTTTCATAATTATTACATAAATAAATTGCATAATAGATAATTTTAATTTTTATTGATTTTTATATTATTTATTTTATATTTTTATAATAGTTTATAATAAAAAAGTTTGTCATAAAAAAATTAATAATTTTTTTTATAAAAACATAATTTTTTTTTATCATTAATAATAATAATAATAATATTCAAATTAACATTAAAAACGCTAATAATTATTAATGACATCATTAATACATTATGAATGTTTTTAAAGAAAGCCATGTTAATAAAATTATTGATTATATTAATTTAATATTTTTTTTATTATT